>JAOWCC010000019.1:29840675-30299875 GCA_030867875.1 Actinernus sp. WN-2022
TACTACTAACAGAGGAGAATGTCAATGTATTTAGCATCATGGTATTGCTAACTGGGGACAAACTCATTTACTCTATGTATACAACTATATCCACTACACTTGAGGGTGGTCACTACCAGAGATTTGGTTGCATTCTCAGTGTCGGCCTACAATTTAACATTCTGATCCAAGAAGACACGAAGGTCTAACCATTTGCAGATGTCAGAGCAAAGGCAGTACCAGTTCTCCCACTTATTTGAAGGTCCCACCAGGATTTGAACCCACTACCTCCTGCAGAACAGACTGGCACTTAACCACTGTCGTGAGCTGACTGGAATGCAGTTTAAGCAAACTGGAGGCTACCATCTTTCTGTTTATATAGGCCCAAACTTAGTTCAGATAAAATTAATCCAATTGTAATAACATTATAAATACATATAGATGATGTAACTTTGAAATTTAGAATAAATTATTAGTTCTCAAATAAGGTAGACTGCATGAGTCCATTTCAGAAATAAACATGTGATTTCCACTCGGTTTTTGGATTATTGGAGTCATCTGTCTTCACACCAAATAATTAATTGCAGTTGTAGATCTTCCGGATCCGTATTCCTATTTTACCGAAAGAACTGATAAATTGGGCCAATTTCTGGAGCCCATTTTCTAGTCTATTAGAAGCTATTTAAACTTTAAGAGGAAATAAGAAATATCAACACTGCAACCTGGTATTAAACATTTGTGTTTACTTACCAAACATGTGAGATACATAAATTTGGACGTGGACGCAATCTCAATCTCAGACTCCTTTCGTATATAAAAACGTGAGAATTTTCCATGCAAACGGCCCGTAAAACTCCTGTCTGCCCTAGAAAAACTGAACATCTTGGTATTTCAGTCCAAGAAGCAAAAATGGCCCAATAACTAGGTGATTTGCCATAACGAGGCATAAGTCCTTTGTAGCCGCCATCTTGGATTTTTCAGAGAGAAACGTGTCCCGCATGTTTATCCCATGGGGAATCCATTCTGATTGGTTGACGGGCCTGGAAGTCGACACAGAAAATAATAATAAAAATGAAACACCTCTCAGCTTTAGAAAAGACAAACATATTGGTATTGCACTCGAAGCAACCTTTGGTATACACAAAACTCCCACTCGCCGCCATCTTGAAAAAACATGGAAATGTTGTCCACTGTCCCACATGACCAGCACAGTGCAATCTGATTGGTACGGTGGCAAAAAGAACTTCCAAAGAAGGCGCAATCTGATTGGTTGACGGCACAAAATCTAGCTTACTTTAACAGAGTTTGCGAGGCTGTTTTTTGCTGACTGGCAAGACCCCCCCCCCCCCCCACCCCCCCCCTCCCCCTGCATCTCCCCTGCTAGTTTTTGACTGGTCCCTAATGTTTAATAAAATATTGTGTGTTGATTTCATGCATGTAAACCACTTGGAAAATAACTATTTAAAGAGGGTAACACTAGGCTGTTTTCTATTGTTGGGTAGACCAATACTATTGCTCGTTTCGAGAAGTTCAACCCGACTCCTTACCTCTGCTGCCGAAACGATTACAGCGCTACGGTATCTCGATTTCCATTGGCCGAGAAAAACGAGACGGTAAACATTTGAGGTTCATTGTAGATTTCAGATTGTCCATTTCCTATTGTTAACGGAAAGAGAAGGCGAAGTGAAGAAAGTAAAATAAATTCCTTCTTCGAGGGTATATAAAATCAAAAGTTTCTTTAGGATAAATAAGGTACATTTATTGAACGGTAATTTCAAGGTCTTCTGTGCGGTCCAGAAAAATAAGAAGACAAAGCCGAAGCGAGGACAAAGTGTCGAGGAGCAAGTGTCGCTTCGCTCCTCGGTGGAAAAGCTTCGTGCCTAAGCTTTTCGAAGTGAGAACCTCTGGTACCCAGGGTAGAGTTCACGCCATATCCTGCTAGATTTTCGTTCCCGAATTTATAAAAACATGTGCATATAATATCTTAAAAGGACCCTGTCAGATCGAGAACTGAGAAATCACGAGAAATCGGGTTATTTCTACTATACTTTCCGAGAGGTTAATAACAATGAATAACAACACAACCACAGTCAATTGGTATAAAAGTTATCATGTTCAGTTTAGCTACTTACATTTACAAACTGTTGTCTCAGTCCTATTAGTGTTGATCAGATGTTAGCCATCTATGTCACGAGTGGATCCTTGAGTGGATCTGGATATGTGATAAATTCCCGTCCAAAGCCCGTGAAACACCTCTCAGCTTTAGAAAAGACAAAAATCTTGGTATTGCACTTGAAGAAACCTTTGGTTTACACAAAAAAACACCTGATATTAAAGGTTTTGCTAAGTCGAAACTCCCACTCGTCGCCATCTTGAAAAACCTGAAAATCACAATCACATGTCACATGGATGGCGCAACGTACGTGTCACATGACCAGTCGAAATCTGATTGGTCGACGGCGCCAACCAGCGACACAAATAAAAAATTAAAGATAAACACTTGCGATTTCTGACTCGCGCCAGCCGAAAGCCTGGCCCGAGTAATTAAGAAATTGCAACACTCCTTTTCGTGAGTTTTCCTCTGGATTTCGATCAACGGGTTTGAGTTTAATACCTGATTAACCGAATTCCTTCCTTCAACTATTTAACGACCGAGAGAAACGTCTTCAGCGTGTTCGAAACTAGGGACTCGACAGATTAGACCAAAGTTAGTGGGAAGTCACAAAACACCACCGCGACTAAGTCTGAGCGAACTGACCTGAATTATTGTGTCGATGGAACCGAAACGCACAAAGCACTCTATGGGTTGTTCCGTTATTAACGGATAACCTTTTTATAAACCGAAATAGTTGTAGCTGAGTCGATAAAGGACCAGTTAAATAAGTATGAAATGGAGTTGTGTCACGCCAGAGAAGTTAGCGAAATTAATAAATTAACGGCTAAATTAACTTGAAACCTACTCCTCGAAATCGCATTGTGCCGCAGGTTTTATTGCATAATTCTACAAAATAGTTCTTAATCGATGCCTAGAATGGATATTTAGGTCTGGCCTAGGCGCCACAAGTGAGAATTCTGCATTTTTGAAAAGTTATAATTTTGGGCTGAAGGAGTTACTCTTTGAATAGGTTCGATCAAAATATAATTTTCGTCCTATTTCGAGCATCTAAATGTCCAAATCTCACATCAAGGGTAAAAAGAAGTAATAATCTATTGAATGTGTGTAAAATTTGAAAGTTGAAATGCTGCGAAGATTGTTTGAGTGGACCCTAAAAATCCAGTGTCGCGCCCTGAAAATAAGCACTTTTTGGCCTGTTAGCAGGACTAACCATTCAAACCCTCGAAATGGGAGTAAAATAAACTTTTCAATCAATCTAACCATATTTTAGTAGTAAGGATAGATAGCACCATTCGTGGTAGAAAGATACACTAAAGATACTCAAAATCTATTCTTGGGTCCGAGATCGAGTGGACCGCTCTTACAGAGACAGCCTCTCAAGGTTAAGTTCTTTTCGGATACTGTGTGTACCTCCGACTGAAATATTGAAATAACTGTACTGAGGAAAACATTCTCCCTTCATATCCACAAGAACGCAGAAGCCCCGAGAAACACGTTCTCGTCTTAAGCTTAATTATAAATCAGCATCTCAAACAAATTCTGCAGAATGAATTTTACAATCCTTCAAAATATAACTGTATTCCGAAGATGTCTAGTCCATCTCCCGTATACTTTTCATTATGTACCACACGGCACGTTTATTACGCTCTTATCGCTTCCTGTGTTATGAACGCAGTCCTTTCATTGACGACAACTTTGGGGAATGGTCTTGTGCTTCTAACGATCTGGAAAACGCCATCACTCCACACTCCCTCAAACTACCTCCTCTTCAGTTTGGCTGCGGCGGATTTTGGAGTTGGTTTTATTGCACAGCCATTGCTTGTCGTTTACAAAATATCAGAATTAAGATTATCGACGTATGGGTGGCCAATCGAGAAAAAAAATGGTTTCTTTATCAATGCACACTGCCCTGTTGCCGTTCTTGGTTATTTATTCGGTGTGCTTTTTGCCGCATTATCAGCCTGCTGCATCACGGCAATCACAGTGGAAAGATACCTTGCTATAAGCCTACATCTAAGGTACGATCAGGTTGTGACTAAGGGCCGAATAGTGATGTCTGTATCGTTACTTTGGCTGACAGCCGCGGCACTCACTATCTGGGCTGTCATTTTTCAAAGGAAGCCTCAAGAGTATTTTCTACCCGTGCTGTCAGTTTGGATTTTTGGTTTGATATTTTCCGTGGTTTACTGTAACATTAAGATCGCATTGATTTTAAGACGCCACACAGTACAAATAAATGCACAGGGTCAAGCAAACAACAACAACATTAACATCACAAAGTTTAGAAAATCAGTGATAACTATGGGATGTGTGATAACTCTATCTCTTCTTTGCTATTTGCCATATATTATAACAATATCAATATGGGATTCAACTATGCGTAGTGTTAAAATGAAATTCGGAATTATCCGTGCTTTGAATGTCACATTTCCACTCGGTTTCTTGAACTCAACTTTAAATCCCATCGTGTATTGTTTGCGGTTCAGCGATATTCGAGTAAATGCTGTTCTACTGTTGAGGAAATGGCTGCACTTGAACAACACTGGAAATCAAGAGTAACCGGATTTCATCGAGAAAACTTCGATGAGGCGTGAGTAGTACTTTTCTAATTACATTTCTAACTAACTCCAATCAATCCGCTTACTGTGTTCTATACCATACGCTTCACACCACTAATACGACTCATCTCTAGAACTACAGTTTTCTTACACGGAATAAGTCGATGGATGGATGATGCAACCCGGTGATGAGCGTATCATTGCACAAATACTGACTCGATAAAAGAATTAACGCTATCATATCACTGCTCTGTAAATCTTTTGAAATTCAAACTGTCATTTATAGCAGAAACCTTGCGTTTTTGTTCCTAATTAATTACTGAGTTCAGAGCCAGTATAGCCCCAAACGAGTTGTTGTGTATTTAATATATATATCTATAAATTTATATAATATTTATCTTCATTATACATTACAGATTTTGTAAGTATTACTTGTATGTATTTATCGTATCTTAATTCGTAACTTCCACTCTTACTGAGAGCTTATTGAGAGCTTACTGAGAGCTTACTGAGAGCTTACTGAGAGCTTGTTAATATATCGGTTTTCAATTCTTGTAATTGCTAAGGTATATAATTTTAATACACCATTTATTTATTCATTCATTCATTCATTCATTCAGTCAGTCACTTATTCATTTATTTATTTACGACGGAAAATGAATTAAAGTCGAGCCGGTACAATAAAAATACGTTATTCTTAAATGTTTCACGCACTTTATTATTATAATAGCTGGTTCCGTCAACACTTTAACGACGCTCTCATATTTTCAGGAGGCCTTCACCTATCCGAAAACCTTGCATTTTATTGGCCCCCATTTGGACTGCACTTACAAAGAATTTCATTGTTGTAGGGTTAGGGTTTGTATTGTTTCAGGGATAGGCATTGTTCGGATAGCCAGGTTACGAGGAGGTGAAGGCCGCCCCCGTATTTTCCAGCCATTACTTTTCATTTGAGAGCATGAGCCTTGAACGAAGCGAGTTCTCTTCTTTTGTATAAACTCCTCAAGTTCTGACAGCTCCTTGTAAAAGTGAAGATTCCTGTGCTTGTAATCACCTGGATAATTCAATCTCTTCCCACACGATCAAGAGCTGAGGCCTGACATTATCATTACCATGTGACAGAGCACGTCGAGTGATCTTGCCAAACATGAGTGCTATAGCTTAATATAAAGCAATGAAGTTACAGCTATTTTAAATTGATAGCACTGGCACGTTTTTCTTCTGCATTCGAAATGCCTATGACTCAGCAGCAATTCTCCACATTGCTCTAAACTGAAAACAATTACTAGTGTTGGAGCCTGTTCAATCGAGTGTAGCTAAATAATCGAGTATCGTAAAACCAAAACCAGTGACCCAGTGACAGGAGCAAGTAAAAAACATCAATGAACCAATAACGAATTGAAGTAATTCACGATTGATTTACTTCAACCAATCACGAGGCAAAGTAAATGCAATCATAGTCAAACCACAATAATGAAGTAGAATAAAACGTGTTTATATATTGTTTGTGAAGTGAAAAGAAGAATATAAAACGTATTTTACGTACTGTTTGTGAATTTGTCACTTTTTACCCTCCCTCCCCTCCCCCCTACTTTTAAGACTCCTCATTTCACATTCAAATATTCATGGCAGGAAATGGTCGGTAACTCCTCGCCATTCATGTGACAAAACAGAAGAGGAAATGGTCAATATCGGAAACTAAGTAAAACTCAAACACAATTTCAACACCATACAAAGATAAACCAATGACCAAACCACCTTCGTAGCGAAAAATATGAGTCGAATATCACAAGAAGCGATTGTTTTGGACGCTTCCAAGTACATTACGGCCTTGAGTAAAGGTGGGTCCAGTGCACAGTCCTGGGCACAAGACCAAACACTGTCTTACCCTACTGGGGAGACGAAAAGTGGAGTCTGTTTATTTGTTCGGTGAAACAACTTTCGTCTCCCCAATGACAAATTCACAAAGAGTACGTAAAACACATTTTATTCTTGTTTTTACTTCACAAACGATATGTAAACACGTTTTATTCTAGTTTTCACTTCATTGTTGTGGTTTGCCTATGATACAATCAAATTCGAAAGCAATTACTTCTCGACACACAATTGGGAACTGCTCCCAGGGAAGAGGTCAAAACAATGGTACTTTTACGGGACCCAAGAGAAGGGGGGGGGGGGGGGGGGGGGGGGGGGTTATACTCGGAACCCACCACCTATTTTGGCAAAATCTAGATTTTTGACCACAAATATCTTCTTGAATAACAACATACTTATTGAAGAAGTAACTATATTTCAAGTTTCTACAGGTAGAGAAGAACGTATGTCTGCGTTAAAATAAGGTATCCCAGGAGTATATTACAGAGGAGTGTACCTCTTCCCACATTTTATTGTTATACAACACTGTAGACGGTAGAGTTATTTTTAGCAAAGAGTTTCCCGCGAGAAGAAACAAAGGCCGTCACTTTTAACCAATTAGGATACATTGAATAATTATAAGTAACACGGCTCAAACTGCTAAAATAAATTAAAGCGCAAGAGAACAAAAGACAACGTAATCGCATACCAGAAGTTCGCGACTATAAATAGACACACCATCTACTGTGTTAGGGGCCAACACAAGGGCCTAGAAACACCCCGGTGTAATACTCCTGGGTATCCTTATTTTACAACGCGAAAAAATCCGACCCTCGAAAAAAAGGGTAGGGGTATTACCCGCCATACACCACCTCCCCTGAGAAAATTGGGTTCTATTCGAAATCCATTGTTTTGACCTCTTCCCTAATATGATCTTTCATGCGGTGGGATTAGTTTCCCTCTACAGAACTATCTTCCAAATTATGCAAATGAGGGGGCCATTATGAGTGCGGTACGTACCTGAGAACTATCTGCAGGAGGTCCCAGCTCTAGTATACCGTGCGCATGTTCAGGGTTTAACATCAGGCCCACCATCAGGCTGTCGTGAGGCAGGGATGGCGGGGGCTTGTTGGTGGACCACTAAAAACAAACCCAGAACATAATATTACACTAGAAAAAGGCTTACTTACTTATTTTGAGAAACGGAATATTTTGGATTTAGTTATTCTGGATTATTGTCCTTCCTCTTTCGTCTTTACTGTTTGAGACAGTTAAACGGGTAATTAAGTATCGAGGATTGAGAAGAAGAAGAAATCCAACAGATTTACGCATTGTTGTGGACGTCAGTAAACTATAGAATACGAGCTACAAGGAAGTGGTTGCTGTTTATCATAACTTGTCATATCCATGTATCAAATTTTCTTTTAACATATTTTATTTTATATTAAACAAATAAATTACACGAATATTTCTTTTGTTTTAACATTACTGATATATATATATTAAAAGAAAGAAAAATATTAATAATAATAAATACATTCAACACATGTTGGAAAGAAAATCAAGAAGGTCTACAGAGCAAGACGCTTACTACTAATATAACAGCAGATTAATGATTCAAACTGGTTACGGTGTCATCACTACGTTTAGTAAACAAGAAAGGAAGAAGTTTATTCCATTTATCGTAATGGAAGGTTAATCTATCATTCTCCCTGTCGATAAATAATTCTATGTCGTACACAAATTTGATTTTATTACTAAAGGCCGAGAATGTTGGAGGCACTCCCTTGAATTTACATTTATAAACAAATCTCTTTGCTAACAAGATAACGTGGTTTACCAAATGATAATCATCAGATAAGTTTGTAACTCCTAATATAACCACTTGTTCAGAAAAAGGATTCAAATCAAGATTGTGCTTCCGTAAAAAATGAAATACTGATTGCCAAAGATGCTTAACAAATATACAGTGAAAGAAAAGGTGTTCAACCGTTTCCTCTTCCGAATGACAAAAAGAGCAGAGAGGAGACTCTATTTTACCAAACTTATAAAGAGATGAATAATTTGTGTACAAAATGCGGTTTAGGAACTTAAATTGAAATTCTCTTGTTTTAGTATCTAAAACACACTTAAAAGGAATTAAATATATGTTTTTCCAGTCGAGCAGCATATCTGCGTGAGCACAACGAGAATCGAAATAGAGTTTAGCAGTGGGGAGAGTAGACTTACAATTTACAAAACAGGTGTAAATTATTTTTGAAGATACTTTACTTATCAGAAAGGTTTCGTCATTGTTTGTTAGATAAAAATCTAAAGGTTGTAGAGGTTCTGTAATAATTCATTAGTACTAAGGGGTGGACCATTAGAAATCCTGGGAGGGAGGGTGGGTAGTCCAAAAAAAAAATTCGTGCAAGGCTAAATGTCCCCAAAAATTTTTCCTGCGAAGCACTAAGGCACAAAAAAAAATTATTGCAAAGGAACCGATGCATTGTTCAATTTTTGTTTTGAAAAAATACTAGCAATTCAGTTTTGCCAATTCAAAATATAGTTCTAAAGATTACCCACACAGTCTGTGTAACTGATTTTCAGGTATTTCCAGATGAAAACAACCTCCCCAACCTTCACAAAATTAGTTTAGTCATGGAAATATCAACTGGCCTTAATTACTGAAGCCTCAAATTAGTCTCTGATGCCAGCAGTTTTTGCAACCGAGTTTAACGTCTGGTTTCATTGAGTAAACTTCAATGTCCACATTCTCAAAGATTACAGAGTCTGTGCCAGTAATTTCGAGCACATAGAAATATTTTCATGGACAATGAAATCTTGGGGTATGCATTTTTGATTTGGCCTGAATCGGAACCAAGCAATTGAAAGACCGGGACTATATGCATTCTAAGGCGATCAAATTGAATTCCTCACATCACTGGGCTCGTTACAAAAAAACTGCGGCTCAAAGTAAATAAACAAGTCGAGGAATGTAAAGCAAATTACTATAAAGATCTGATTAGACAAAACAAAGAAATCCAGGTGCTCTATGGAAAACTATAAATGATTGACTTGCCGTAATAAGATCTAATAATGGCTCTCAGCCGACCTTTATCCAATCTGAATCTGATGGAGTACAGTTAACAGAGCCAGCGTCGATCGATCAGACCTTCGTTAGCAGCAAAGTTTGAATCTCTAGTCGGCGCCATTGACATCATTACTCCAGCTAGGACAAATAACAGTGAAATAGCGATGTTTCGTGTGTCGTCATCTATTGTCATTAATGTGCCAACCAGAGATCCATTGGTTCCTAACACAAAGCGGCCTTTACAAATCATGGTTGGCACATTAGCATAACAATTGCAATGTTTATCAACATGAAACATCGCTATTGTCTTTCGCTTTTCGAACATTTCCGAGAGATTTGTTTTTAAACAATTAAGAGGTTTGAAAACAAACAAAGCTATAGATCGTTTTCACGTGACGTCATCAAAATTCTAAAATCTAAACTAAAGGATCTATAACCCTGTTCTTTTAATATGATTTAGGTATTGGTATACTCAGTATTATTTGAAAGTGTTACGTCGATACGGTGAATCGTTATTGAATTAGAGTATTTTGAATTTTGTGACGGCACAGCTCAGCGTGTTTCCTAAATGTCATGGAAACCCATATATTCCTGCCAATTTAAAATGTTTGACTTGATTTAACGTTAAAAGTGATATATAATGTGTTTTGAAGTGAATGCTAATCATATTGCTGGGAAAATCAGCTTTATTTGTAGAGTACGTTTTCGGCCGCCATCTTGGTGTACCAAAGAGGTACACCAACATGGCCGCCGCATACAAATTACACTAAATTGTTTGAATGTTATTTGTCCGACAGCTCAGTTACGAAGTACTCTAATGCTCCAAAATTTCGGTCATTAACATATTTTTACCTGCTCCATACACAACATGAAAAGTATTTTACTAATATCAGTCTTTTCTTGACACATTTTTTTGTGTGACGTCATGAGAACGATCTATTGGTTTAGACCGAATCAGCTCGAGGCTACTAGTGACTCGGCTGTGTGTATGACTCCTGACCCGCAGTTTTAACCAAACTGTTTAATCGTTCTCTGGACTCAAGTATTTTCCCAGCCATCTGGAAACAAGGAAAAGTTACCGCCCTGTTTAAATCCGGCGATCACTCTGATTTTAACAATTACAGGCCTATCACAATTATATTCTACCTGCTGTAAGTAAGATTCTTGAAAGGGCTGTACATCGACAACTCTACGGCTATCTCTCCAAAGAGAAAATCCTCACACCTAATCAGTTTGGTTTCCGCCCGAGATTATCTACTGAAATTGGCTTAGCACACTGGCACTGACAACATTCTACAACACATGGACAATGGCAAGGTGACTGGTGCAGTATTCTTAGACCTGTCCAAGGCTTTTGTGACTGTGGACCACAACCTTTTGCTGACAAAGCTCAAGGCCATTGGTGCTTGCAGTGAAGTTGTAAATTGGTTTACCTCCTACCTTGATAACCGACACCAGATATCTGCAATAGGCGACTCTCAGTCCTTTTCGTGCTCAGTGGGAGTTGGCGTGCCACAAGGGAGTATTCTGGGTCCTCTCTTGTTCTTGGTTTACGTCAATGACCTTCCTATTACTGTAGATCATTGCCAAGTGACCATGTACGCTGATGACACCGTGATATACTGTAGCCGTCCTTCTATCAATGACATCGAACATTGCTTAAATCACTGATGACTTGGCAAAATTGGTCTCTTGGTTTCGTATACATTGCCTGACTTTGAATACTTCTAAATCTAAGTTTATGTTAATAGGTAGTCCACTCTAGCATCGATGTCATTATAGACAACGTGCCCCTCGAACGCTCTGACAATATCAAGTACCTCGGTATTATAATTAATAAACATATGACTTCGCATGACCTGGTAGAGGCCTTATCTATTAAAGTAAACCCAAGGATTGGTCTGGTCAAGCGTATCAGGCACTTATTGCCCCTCGAGACACGCCTTACTTTGTATAATAGTTTAGTATGTCCACTTTTTGACTACCGCTGATGCAATATGGGGTGACAAATACAACTCAACCCTTATCGACGATCTTCAGATTTTGCAAAATAAGGCGGCCAAGATAATTCTTGAATTTACCTGGTTAAAGTTCTTCAGCACAAGCCTTGTCAAATCTCAATTGGCCTACTCGTTCCAAACGTTGTCTTGTACATCGTCATATTTTAATATATAAGTATGTTAATGGACTCGTTGGTTATGAATTTAATATCGTAAAGAACAGTGACATTCACATGTATAATACAAGAAGAAAGAACGATTTTAGACTTCCAATAATCAAGCTTAATTATGGCAAACAACGTTTATTGTACCAAGGTTTTAGTGAATGGAATACTTTAGATAATCCGTTGCGGGAAATCGAATCCCTAACTCTTGTTAAACAAAATGTCAAAAGACATGTTTTTGAATTGCCTCATAAATTTTAGCTCTAGTCACTCTATAAATGTATGTTTAGCCTAGTTTTTAACTCTAGATTATTGATGTAGTTTTATTTTTGTTTCTTATTTATGTTATGCAGGGCTCTATTGAAAAACTCTTTGGAGACAGATTATCTGCTATAAATAACATTATTATTATTATATTATGGTTGTATTCACAGGCTATAAATCTATATAGGATGTATACTGAAAAATGTCTATAGAATGTGCACTGAAAAAAAAATCGTGCAGAGCTATCGCCTTAAAAAAAAATTTATTGCAGAACTCACACTGCTAAAAAAAATATCGTGCACAAAATGTTTGCCATATTAAATCTTAATTTCAATCCATCCTCATCAAACAGATCGCCAATTTTAACAAAGCCTTTGCACTTTATTATAAACGGTTTTTTTGTTGACACAAATAAATCAATTATTCCAGAATATCTGGTTTGCAAAGTCTTCAACGTGTAAAGGCTCTTCATTATTAAACTTAGACCAGGATATCAAACATTCGTTATAGTATTTAGGCAAGTCTAGTGGAAGTTTAGAGTACTCAAACTTCCAATGAAATAAAACTGAATTTACCACTGCCTTTTTTTACTGAGATAGTGATTAAGAATGATTTTCCAGAAACCCGGTTCATCTTGTAAAAACCTTTTTACGCATATAATTCTTTGCGTTTCTATAAACGATTCAATATCAGGCATCGCTAAACCTCCATTTTCAATGGTATTTACTAGTGCAAGTCTCTTTACGTTATCTTTACCTTTCCAAATAAACTCATATTAAATTTGATTTATTTCCTTAATAAAGCTCTTAACACATGATATATGAGCTAAAGGATACAATATTTTCGGAATGGCAAATGTTTTGATTATTTGTATTTTCCCTATTAGGGTAAGACCTCTCCATTTCCATCCTCTTAAAATGCTTTTTAACGAATTAATTATATAATCAAAATTAAGTTTCTTTGAGAGAGCTTGATCGTAAGTAAAATAAATCAAAAGTATTTTCACCACTGATTTGATTTCTTTTACTCCCAATTCTGCTGGCAAGAATTGCATCGAACCAAGGCAAGAAATCTCCGTTTTATCTTCATTTAATTTTAAACCAGAATACAGGCCGAATTCTCGAATGATAGTCATCAAAGATCGATAAATAAGATTCCTTATCTCTAAGAAATGCGGCGGTCAGGTCTTTATTTCATGGCCATCCACTGTTATTCCTCTAATGCTTCTTTCATTTCTAATGCAGATTGCTAAAGCCTCTAAGACAAGTATAAATAGATACGGGGATAGAGGATCGCCCTGGCGAACTCCTCAGTTTGTGACATCAAAAAAGGGAGTGGCAAAACCGTTATTCATAACACTACTTGTAATGTTCTTGTAGCATGTATCAATTCAAGCAATAAAGGACGGTCCGAAATTGAAAGTTTGTAGAGTTTTTCTTAGAAAAAGTCGATTAACTGAGTCAAAAGCTTTTTCAAAATCAATCGTTGTCAAAAGCGAGTTAATTGTGATTTGTTTTTGTAAAAGATAGTAAATCATCTATTGTTCTTGCAGCGTCGAAAATGGTACGACCTTTTACAAATGCATTCTGATTAAAGTTTATCATTTTTGGAAGGACCTTTTCTAATCATTTTGCAATTACCTTTGAGCCTATTTTTACGTCAACGTTTATTAATGAAATGGGTCTCCAGTTTTTAATCAGGCGCCTGTCTTAATCTTTTTTCTCAATTAAAATAAAAATAACCTATTTTTGGGAGGCTGACAGTTCACCAAACTTGTAACAATAATTGAAACAATCAACTAATAAACCATTTACAAGCGGCCAAAAGGCTTTATAAAATTCCATTGTTAAGCCATCGCCTCCTGGTGTTTTATTGTTCTGGAAGGAGGATAACACATTGAAACACTCTAACTGAGTAAGCTCACCTTCACATGAATCTCGCATAGTTTTGGATAACTTAGGTATTTTAGGTGAGTTTAGAAAAGGGCAGAGAAGTTCGTCAAGGGGATCCGTATTTTGTTCACAGTAAAGGTCGGAGTAAAGAGAATGCAACTCACCATTATTACTTTGGGATGAACTTTTTCGTGTTCATTTATTAATAATTTTCTCACCACGCTCTTTTTCTTTTTGGTGTTTTCTAAATTAAGAAAGTATTTAGTGTTTTTCTCACCCTTTTCATACCAAGTTGCCCGTGACCGAATTATAGTTCCCTGCAATATGTAATCTTATTACATGGCAGCTCCGTGAGCGGGCAAGATGACTCTGAATGCTGCAATCTGATTGGTTGCTCAGCGGGCAAGATTTTTCCATCTTGCCCGCTCAGGATTTTACAAAACCGCTCACAATTCTTCGTAAACAAATAGCGATAGAACCCATACATTTTGAAAGAAACTAAACAATTTGTGACATGAAGGCAAATACTAATTTAAAAATCGTTCTGCCTTTTCGTTTACAGCTAAAATTCACCTTTTTAGAGGGATTAATGCAGTTTTTACTGGCTCTTGCAAGTTCGATGAAAACAACTGCAGCAAAAGCGACTGAATTGAACGAAGCCGGACTTACGGAGATAAAAAACAATAGCGAAGCTGAAATGGCCGTGACTTCAAAATCACAAAGAAAAGTTCGGCTACCTCACAACGCTACTACAATCGTGGTACAAAGAAATAAAATTATTACGGAAACGAGTAAGCTTAGCACACAGTTTCATCAAAGAAAGCAGGTTTTATATTGTATGACCTAAGAAATTCAGCATTTACATTTGGTAAATGGCTTACAAATTAAGAGTATTTACTAGATTAATACTTACAAGTTTGTTTGTATTCTTCTACAGCTCTATTTGTCAAGTTTTGCAGTGTGCTTATCTGAGTTATCGCCACTCGAGTGATTTCAAATTCAACGCCGGTTTTCAACTTTCAAATCTTCCACAAATATGCACATTTTTGTTTCTAGTTAATGCATTCGGCCTTCCTGATGAAGTTGTCATTGAAACTCAGTACATCTGAAGTAAAGTACAGGTCAGTTTTCATCCATAAAAACGCATTTTTTACGTCGGAAAACAAACTGTTTTGAACGCCACAAGGTTGAACTTCAATTGAAAAGTCGTCGAGACACAGTCTAATTTTAGATTGATTTCTATTCGCTCTTCAGTTTACCACGCAATGGGTTCCTGGCGCGTGTGTCGAAGTGTGATTTTATTCATTTGTGCCATATAATAAAAACCTTATTGACCAAGCTTGTTCGGTCAAGATGGGGGGATATTGGCCTCGTTCATTTTTTGCGTTTTTATGGACCTCGACTCCGTCTCGGTCCATAAAAACGCAAAAAATGAACTCGACCAATATCCCTCCATCTTGACCTCACGCTTGGTCAATAACCTCTACATATTCTGCTTCATATTTATCCTTTAATATATGGGCCGCGTCAGGCAAAGAGGGCCCGGACGACATTCAAGTTAAATAATTCCTATAATGGTGTTCCTAATAACAGTTTGAAGATTGTATTGTATTCCTGACGAGAAGCGCTACATTTCATTCCTAACAATAAATGTTAGTTTCAAGATATTGACAACAAAAATCAGGGGTGAAATTTACGTGATTTTGATTCAAGGGGCCGATTAGAAATATGACCACAAAAAACAGGAATCCTGTCAGTTGATTTTGATGTATGACATTCATTTATACCTGCTGGCATTAAAGAGTAAAAAAACAAATAAGATGAACAAGATGATACCTTTTTGGCTAAAAAAAATATTTTCTGCAGTCATTCTGCTCCCTGAACTGCTCGTAATATGATTTTCGCAACAGTATAAGTTATACCTTGGAACAATCGTCTGATGATAGGGAATGATTTGCGCCTGCTAAAATTGTGATCAAACCCTTGTGTAAAAATGTCGTAAATTTCGTCTTCGATTTCAATTGTCAATTTCATGAAATCAACACTACTTGTTAGTAGCAAAATGTGGCGCTCGCGATGTATTTTGTAATCGCACCACAAGTATAAAAAACATGGTACAATTTCAAAATACATTTACATATTATGTCGTCCGGGTCCTTTTTGCCTGACGCGGCCCATATCTAACTCTTCTAAAACGTCTGGCGACGGAGATTCAGCACACTTCTTTTCTGCTAAATTAATCTTATGCTGGATAAATTTGAGTTTTTCCCTTTTCTTCTGTGCTCTAGATTTACAAAACTTTATAGTTTCTTGTCTAATTTTATATTTCATCCAGTCCCATTTAATTCTGACATCATATTCTTCATCTATTTCTTTTAGCCAGCTCAGCCAGTAGGTTTTAATATCATCCATATATTGTTTATCTTCTACAAGGCTATTATTAAATTTCCAAAAATGCGGTCCATGCTTAACATCAGCAATACTATTTATACTGAGGCTTATTGCAGAATGGTCAGATTTAATTGAGCTAATTATATTGACTTTGTCGACGTCATCTTGCAACAAATCACTTTTCAGCCAATAGTCGAGACGTCTTTGAATTAACGGTTTCTTTTGCCTCCAAGAAAATATTTTAATATCGGGATTCCTTATTCTCCAGATATCCACAAGATCATTTTTTTGTAGACGCCTTTAGAGAGGGTGTCCCTCCTGAACAGTCCAAAGATTGGCAAAAGTTGTATTTTTTGGCCAAAGTTATATTTAAATCTCCCCCTACCAAAATCATGTGACTAGCAAGCGCTTCCGATTTTTCAATAAGATCTGCAATTATTTTGAAAAAAAGGCTTTGTTCATTTATTTTGACTGGACCGTAAACATTAACTAGTAAAAACAAGGTATCCTGAAATAAAGCTTCGATCGCTACATACCTTCCGCACATGTTGGGCGGCTACAACACTCATTTGGATTTTTTTCGGGAAGGAATTGGCCCAAGCGGTAGAAGAAAGAGGCTATTGGTCGGAACACGCCCCCAAATCGGCCCTCTTGCCCGGACCGCTCGTGGAATTTTACCTCCCGGCCAGTCCCTATTACACCGTGCTGCCTAGAAGTTACTTCAAGGTAACGGTCAACATCGTGAAAGGCGACGGAGGGAATTTGACGACCGATTTGAAGTTGGGACCAGTCAACAATTGGTTTCATTCCCTCTGGTCACAAATAGATATGGCCTTGAACGGGGAATGGATGACCATGAGCACCAAAACCTACCCTTACAAAGCCTACCTCAACACCCTGCTCAACTTTACCCCAGACGAGAAGAAATCCTACCTGACCTCGGGCCTGTACTACAAAGACATGGCCGGTTCCATGGATGTTTTGAACATCTCCGGGACCAACCTAGGGTTGAATACGCGGGCAGGCTACGTCGCGGACAGCAAAGTGGTGGAACTGACCGGTATGTTTTACATTGACGCGGCCTTCTCCAACAAACTGCTCCTCAACGGGGTGCCCCTAGAATTCCGACTCACTCTAGCCAGCAACGCCTTCGCCCTCATGGGGGACACTGCGGTGGCGGAAGCGGCCGCCGCCAAAATCGTGCTGAAGCGGGTCACCTTCTTCCGATGCGTCAGCGTCTGCAACAAGGAATTCGTCAGGGGGAGGCGCCCCGCCCCAAGGACTTCGTGGGGCGGTGTGGAAGAGACCCAACAAAAAAACAACCTTCCATCCCCCTTTTCCAGGAAAGGGGCAACGCGGGGGTGCTTTACGGCGGTCCCGGAAGTCTCTGAACAGCCGTGTCGAAGAGGTCCTAAACAAAACAGATTGGGTTAACTTTATAGTCTAATCCCCCAAGGGAAACCGTTCACTTGTGGTGATGGCCTCCCCCCTGCTTCAACGCAGCGCAACGTTCCTCCGTCAATTTGCCAAAGGGGATCTCCAACAGGAAAAGAAACTCGTCCGTGCGGCTAGCCACAATCAAATCAACGCCGTCAGCGAAGTGGTGCACAACGCCTTGCTCGGGACTTTTCCGATAGGCGCTCGCGCGAAGAAAGCCTTTGCCCCCATCAAGGCGAAACTTCGAAAAATAGCCAATAAGGCCCTACCGCCGGCCGTGAGGCATCGACGGCGTTGCAGAAAGCCAAGCTTAAAAAGGCGGTGGGCCAGCGAGGGGGATTCATTTTCATTACCGCTGCCCTCATTGCCGCATCCGTTTTTGCTGGCAAGGCCGTGGCCGCTGGAGCCATCAGTGGAGGGGTAGGCTACGGAGTCAAGAAAGCTCTGGACCAAGCCGGAGGGTACAGGGCCCCAGGGTTCCCAACGACAAAATACCCTTCCTCGGAAGAGTACGCCCAAGAACTTAGCAACCCTTATATCTGGGACATAATGGGTAAAGAAATCCGCAACTTACCGGTACCCACAGGTATTGACCCGGCCCGGTAGCAGCTATTTTTGGCTGGTGTTCGAAAAAGGGCCCGTCAACCCGTGAAGGGTAAAAAGGCCAGCAGAACCGTACGGGCGGCGAAGCAAATCCAGAGAAAGTATAAGACGTGGCAGCAGAAGAAGAAATCCCAGACAGGGAAAAAGAAACGGGCGACGCCACAACCCCGCCACTCGGCCCCAAGCCCAACAGGAATTTCCGTGACGCGATGGGAAGTGCAACGAAAAAAGCGATGAAACGAAAAAAGCGATGAAACAGGCCGAGACTGCCGCCACGGGGAAGAACCCCATGCGCATGGTCTTGGTGCCGGAAGAGTCCATGCGGTGGTCGGAACAACAGCTTCGTGTGGACACGACCAAAGGGGTCAAAGTGCTCAGTCAGTACCAAAAGGCCATGGCGCAGGTCCTAGAGACCCCAGAGAAACCGGAAAGTGCGGACCAGTTTCAAGATTTAATACAAAAATACGTACGGCGCCGCGAAACCATTGAGCCTAGCCCCTTCATGGCCGTGGCGGCTAAAGTTTTAACGCAGAGCCAAAGGGGCGCTTTGCGTCGCGTTCCCCCTTCCAGCAAACCTTTAGCGTCGGTGCTGGTCAATCTGTTGAAGCTGAAAGGGGCCCAGAAAATTTCCTGGAATACGCAAGGGGAAGTGAAACTCTACGGGCAAACCCTACCGGGAAGTCAAATTGCCAATCTGATTAAAGAGGCCGTTCATCCTTTTTCCACCCGGACGTCCCCTGGCTACCGCGATTTCACGGAATTTTCAGCGGAAGAAAAAATTCCTAAAGATCTCATACGCCACCCCCGGGATCTGATCTCCAAGAAGAAAGAGTACACGGCCCGTCCTAAACGGACTCCCTCCGCAGCGATCCAAGAGGACCCCCCACCACTGCCCTTCAAAGCGACCCCGTACCGGCAAGGGGAAACACCGTTCTCCAGGACCCCTTACAAAGCCTTTTCCCGGGGTTCCACCCGCCGCCTCTCCTTTGGTAGGGGTCCAGCAGAAAAACCGCCTTTAAATTGGCGTCCTTTTTAAACGCCCCTTCATTGTCGCCATGGCACGAACCCTAGTGAGACCCTCGGGGATGGGACAAGCTTCCTGGCAACGCCGTGTCGCCCAAGTGAATCAAGGGAGGAGGAAAAGGAGGAGCAAGAAAGGGGGCACGCAAACGGTCCGCAAGATCACCTCACGCAAATTGAAAGACTGGCGTACCGAAACGACGATCCGAACGACCACGACTTCGGGCAAGCGTAAAGGCAAGAGCATCAGCCGGTGGAACGTCCAGAAACTGAAGAAAGACTTCAAGAAAAATACTTCAAGAAAAAAAAAAGAGACTTCCACAGACACGCTTTTGTAAAAAACACACAACGGTTTTAATTCCTTTTTTAACAATAAAAGTGTTTTTTTCCCTCTGGATTCTGTCTCTTTGCTTTAGTAACCGTAAGGGCAACTCTGATACCCGTGCAGCACCCTCTTGTCGTACACGATCTTAAATGTCTTGGTCTCTGGGTGGGTGTGCAGCGTCCGATCTTGGGTATTGCGGTGGATGGCGTGCGGCGTCACAACCTTCCGTGTGGATTCCCCTTGGCCTTGTACCATGGCCAACATGGTCTCGAGGTTGACGACCGCCCGATTGCGTACGTTGAGGCGCAACGCTTTGACTTTGCAGACCGTACGCCCCTGGCTCGTCTCGTACCCGTAATTCTTAGGCCCCGTACAGGCAAAGCGTACAATGTGCTCTCCTTCTTTCAGTTCGTTGGTCATATCGCCTAGAAAGCGACCTATCGGGGGCGCCTCTTGACCCACTTTCCGTGTAAAATAAATACTATCCGTATCGTGGTACACAACACGCTCCTTCAAGAGATGGAGGTACGAGTACAGTTTCAGGCGCGCATGCGCTGTGGTGTAGGCGGCAAACACGACGTTGGTGTGGGGTTGGAGTCGATGTGCTGCGCAGCGGCGTGGTAATGTACCTGGACCATATCCTCATGAACAAACAGGATGGCTTGAACTTCTTTCTCCTCACTCATCATGAGCTCAAAATAACGGTCCAACTCTGTCACGTACTCCGTCTGTCGGGGGTTCTGTTTCTGCTCGAACTTTCCCCACAAGGTGTTCAGGATCCATTTTGCGAGCGCCCGCAGCCTGGGGTTGAAAACAATCTTCTCTCACTCCAGTAAGATCACCGTGGCCAGCCGGTAACTCTCTATGAATTCCGTTTTCTCCGCGTCGGTGTTGCAGCCGGGGGGCCATCCACTCGCCTCTTGCTTCATCTTGAGAAACGTGTTGACGTAGGCGGTGAACAACCCCTTGGTGTTGGTGGTGCATGGGTCGTATTGTTCCGACTGGGAGTAGTGCCACACACTGTAGACTTCCACCACCCGGTAGCCGTACTACAGGGCCGCGTGCAGTTCGTGACTCACCCAAGTGCCTATCAAAGCTCGGTCCTCGTCGTCGTGCGCACAGGGGTCCTGGTTTTTTTCTTCCCCACTTGGGTGGGGAGGACTGGGAAAAACAAATGGCGCGGCGGTACGATCTAAAGATGGATCAACCCCTCGTACGGCAATGTGGTGTCCAAATTCTCAGTGAGAATTTCCGGATGGCCCAGAGGGAACCGTTGCGTCTTTTGGATCCAGGGGTACAGGGAACACACGTCCAACGCTTCCATCCATTCTCCCTCTTGGGCTTCCCAGTACGTCTTGATACCGTTGGTGCGGCCCCCAAAGAAGGCCTTCTTGGGATCGAGGGGAAGCAGGGCTTGCGGGATGGGTGCTAGGGTTGCGATGGTGGGGTACAAGGCCATGGCCGATCGGATTTCGCACTCTCTGGACTGGACCACACGGTACCATTGCTGCTGCAAGTAAGCGATTTTGTCCCGGGTCCTGTCGGCCAATGTTCTCATGGTGCAGTGGAGCAGGGGGTGTACTCTCTCTTGGTGGGTACAGCGGTCACACCCGTGCCAGAAGCAGCCGTAGATTTCGTAGGCGGTGTGGGTGGCGGCGTGGTACCCATCCAGCTTGTAGGGCCCCATTCGTTTTTCTCCCTCGTTGCCCGCGTGCTGGAGCCTAATCCCGTCCCGCCGCGCCACATGGGTTAACCATTGGAGGGCCAACGCCGACTGCACGTCCTTGGGGCGGTAGCCGAGCCGCGGTAAGACTGCAATCGTGTTAGGGCGAATAATTTTTTTACGAAAGACCAGGTTGCACAGGGAGGCGAGCGTCACGGTCCTGGTATATGGGTCTACCCCCTCCGCTTCCATCATGATAGAGCGAAAGGCTAAACACGCGCGTTGTAGGATGGCCACATCCCGATGGCAGTAGAGGGCAAATTCTTTTTGGAAATCGAACACAACGCCGCCAGGCTACCAACTCTTGTTTGCCTTGGGGGCTCAACGAATCCGGTTCGTAGTAATGTAACTATGGTAGGGGGGCCACGTACTGTTGGTGCGCTGGGGTGTTAAAAAGGATGTGGAAATCCAACTTGTTAAAATTTTCTGCTTGAAAGCCAAATGTGACGGGAAATTGTTTGAGGGCCAGCGGAATGAAGAGGAGGGAATCTTTGATGACAATCTTGTAGGCTGGGATGGTCACCACCATAGCCTTGCCACCGCGGAAGAGCACTTTGGGTTTGATGGCATTCTTAAACAGGTATTCCAGGATAGGGTACGAATCGTACCCCATGGCGTTGTGCGCTATACACACGTAGTCTTCGTGGTCCCCCGAAAAGAGCCAATCGCAGAATTGGGGTAGGGCCGTGGGGCCTTTAAATTCTATTTTCCGGGGCCCACATTGAGGGCAGGTGGTCCAGTCTGTCGTCACGCAGAGCTCACACACTTTAGAGACCCCGGCAAAATTGACCACATGCTGAGCCTCCAGGGGCATGGCTTCAAAGTCGAAGAAGAGGTACCGAAACTTGTCCTCGCTCCCCTCTTCTTCTTCTTCTTCTACTGTGACCGCTCTCTCCTGGCCCACTTCATCTTCGTCTTCTTCTGCTTCTGCTTCGAGCCTAGACGTCTTCTGGTGGACCGGTTGCATGTAACACCGATGGTCCGGGGGGACGATGGTTTTACAACTACGGCATCTGTATTCCCCACACACATGGACCACTTGTTGTTGCCACACTGGTCGCAACGGGTGTACCGCTCGCAAGAACTCCATTCCCTCGCGTATAGGGAACCCTGCCCCATCCTGTGGGGTTGGCAACGGAGGTGGTTCTCGTAGCAGACCTCACTCTTGAACCATCGATGGCAGAGGTCACATTTTTTCCAATCCCATTTTTCTCCTGGGGGGCGGGGAGAACAATTCTTGACGCCGCAGCAAACACACGTCGTGTCACAACCGTGTTGTCTATGGTCATCGTAGGTCTTTTGACAGATAGGGCAAAAGTACTTGACGTTCAACAGTCCCCGCATGTTGGTGATTACATCGTAGTGGTGGTCCGACGTTTGGTACAGGTAGAGACGGTACAGCGCTTCGGGGAGGTGGCCTGAAGAGATGATGCTATTCATGTGAACCCGGGAGACCAGATTTACTTCCACGCCTTGGTCTGCCAAATACTCCTGGAATTTCTTGAGTTCAGGTATCCCGCATGGCTGGCAAGGGACCCCGCCTGACGGTTGAGTTCCACGGCTAGATTCCGTTGTATGGGTCTCCCCCTTCTTATCGCATCATACTGTGGAGGTTGCTGTTCCTTGGCCAGTGCCGTGACCAACCCTCTGGCCATACATAATTCGTCTTCATGTTGGATCCGTACAATACTTCTTTTTGTTTTTTTGAATTTTTCCAAATCGGTGGTACAGCAGCGGGCCGTGCGGCTGCTTCCCCCGCCCGGTATTTCCACCTGAAAGACATGGACATGGAAGTTGCCCTGCATTACAAATTCTTGGTTGGATTGAGAGAGTTCCCCAATTCTAGCCATGATCAGGGCGGGGATCAGGGTAGCCCTCATCAGATAGGGGAAGGCAAGCGGGTAGTCCAAGTGGGGGGTGTCTAGTGTCAGCCGTACTCGGTCTTGGGGGTTCGCATTCCCGAGGGTGGTGTCCAGGACCCTCTCTATGGCAGTGGTGACGTCTTGAAGTGTAAATAAATGAACAAATGAATAAATGAAAAAAATGAAAATAAATAAATAATTTTTTTTAACAATTTTACAAATTAAAAAATTAAAAAGATAGTAATCCTCTGCATTAAGGTAAGAAGAGAGAAAGAAAAACAATGATATAAAAAAAAATGTTGGCTTACGCGCGGGGGTTCGAACCCACTCACTCCTTTGAGATTCCAAACAGGAGTATCAACCCTCTGCGCCACCGCGCGCGCGGCCATGACGTCATGCCAAAATTAGTGTAGTTTTGCACCTGTCTAAGGTCCTAAAAAAATGGTATACTACGTTGCTATTATTGTGACTTTCGTGTCATACATCCATTCTTTGTGAGAGTGGGAAGCATTGTTTTGTTTCGCCATGGGCGAACCTTTGGGTTGGTAAATCTACCAATTACCGAACACTATAAACAACATTATGGAATGATCAATTAGAAAGTAAAGTTTCTTCCATCGGATTTAATAGAGCGTTGGCTCAACTCATTTTCATTGTATTTCAATCTTCAATATATTCAAATAATAGAGCGATTGCTCATTGAACTACTTTTCGAAATTTTTCAATATATACTAGAGCGATTGCTCATCAATCTTTTTCATAACATACTAGAGCGATTGCTCATCAATCATTTTCATAACATACTAGAGCGATTGCTCAATTTCAAACAACCTTGCAACCACCATTGTAATCAACGTTTATTCTCTCTTGCTCTGTTGGGCCCGAAATAGGCCCAACGCTCATGTAAATATTAGTTTATTTATATATATTTTATTTATTTATTGATGTCAGATGTAAATTATTATTATGGAAACAAAGTTGTTGTTACTCAAACACAAGTCTCTTTTATTGTCTCGGGGTTCCTGTCTTAAATATAATTGGCTGACTGAAATAAAGCCAAAAGAGTAGACACTCCGATTTCAACATAGTCCTGGGGATTGTCTTCGTAGATCGAGCTTGTCCCAACGCGTGCCAGATACGATTCTTGTAAGTAATGAAGGGGTCTTCGCATTCTTCAAAATAATACAGTTTATAATACTTGTAAATCTCGGCCTCCTTTAATTTTTGCAGCCGTTCAAACACGGTATAAGTAAGGGGAGCAATAATCCCCGCGAGGTGCAAACTCTGCAAAGCCCGTATGCCCGTATCCCGTAGAGCCTCTAGGGTAATATGAACCCGGACCTCCGCCACACGCGTGTTAAAGCTTTCCTCGGTAAAAGACAATAAGCAGGAATGGTAACGTTCGTCCTGTTGTCCCTGTTGACTATAAATACACCACTCACAGTTCCGTCCACGTTGTCGCATGCATTCTCGGACACACACCATGACGTTTTGTACAAAGCCCACCCGACTTTTATGGTGGGTTCATCCCGGTTATCTGGCATGTCCCCCAAATCTGGGTCTTCTTGACTCCCGGGCATTACACCGCTTGTCCCTTGTTGTTGTTCCAGGGGGTCTAGGACGCTGTCGGGATGCTTATAGGGGGTTGGGGTGGCGGGGGATCCCCGTCCACTATACCAATAGGTGGTCCGGAGGGTGCCAGGGGGGTCCCTGCAGGGCTCAACGTAGTCCCCAGTGGGGGTCCCTGTGGCATCTCCGCGGGCGGTCCCGTAAGAGGTGTGGTGGTGGTGGGACTGGTCCAAGCGACGGGCGGCTGATTGGGGGGGGGGGGGGGGGGGGGCTGTGGTGTCCATGGTGAAGCGTAGAGTTGTTTTTTTCTTGGGGGGCGAGGGTCCGTCCACAATAGGTGCCGCGGGAGCACCGGCCCACATAAATTCACGGGGCCACACACATTTGGGATTGGGCGCCGGGGCCATACACGTAAAGAACACGCGGTTCGGATTTTTCACACTTTGGCTCGCCCCTGCTTTCATCCACAAATTATGGCCACACTTGGGAAACGTGGTATACGAAACTCCGTTCGGGATAGCCGCTTTCACCAAAGGAATTTCCAGCCGCGTAAAATAAAAACTGCACGTCAAGACTTGCGGTTGCGACTTGTAATTGGCCGTTTGCCCACACTTGTACACACACTCTGGAGTCCCGGCCAATCCTTTCACGACTTTAGCGTAGCACCCACAAAAGCAAGTAGGGTTCATCGTTCACACTAAATTTAAAAGGGAGGTTCACTTTTTTATAGACCCTGAGGGAAACTAGGGTCTACCACTTAGGAGTTCGGATTTGTCCTATAACGGCAGCGGCCAATCAGCGCCCCGTATTTGCCCTATAACGGCAGCGGGCAATCAGCGCCCCGTATTTGCCCTATAATGGCAGCGGCCAATCAGCGCCCCGTATTTGCCCTATAACGGTTTCGGCGCGCCGCGGCGTGGCCCCTTGTGACGTCATCGAAACTTTTTCGACCAATCAGAAGGCGGTATTTGTCGTATACTGGGCTGTGTAACTACTATTAACTCTGCATTAGAGCAGAGTTATCTTTGTCCCTCCACACTATGTCGACAAAGTCAAACAAAGGTGTAAGACTAAACTGTTAAAATATAATAGTCTAGCAAACCGGGGTAAGAGATGCTTTATTCTCTCAAGTTTAAAATGCCTAAGCGTTTGCTGATTTTGGCCGAGCTGTTCGATGTGGTCCGACCAGGTCATATCAGAGGAGAATGTAACACCTCAACTCTCTCCACATCACTGTTGTAGACTTTGGCTGAGATAGAGGCGACGTTACGAAGTTTCCTGCTACTACATGCAATCAACATGGCTTTTGTTAATTGATTGTCTATGAGCCAGTCACCAACTTTCTGCAGATCTGCATTTAGCTTAACTCTCAAGTCATCGACAGAGGCAGAGAAGTAATACAGAACTATATCGTCCGCATAGATGTCCGGGAGGACAAGTATGATTTGAACCAGGATTTGAACCAGGATTTGAACCAAGCAAGGTCCTAATAGCAGACAGCTTAATATTCAGCAGAATCACATGATTAACGGTATCGAACGCCCCGCAAAGTTCGCCAAAAACACAGCCCCGCAAAGTCTGCCGTTCTCCATATTAGTAAGATCTCATCCGCGATGCTTGACAACGTAGATACTGTCGAACGCTGTGGACGAAAGCCAAATTGCTTATTAGTGAGCAGGTTATTGCTCTTGAATAGGAGCAAAGTTATAGGCCCGCAAACTCGGAAAACGTTTGTATGGAAGTTTGACTGGGGGCAAGTTTCGAAATTTCCATACAAACGTCTGTAAAATTTCTCGAAATTTTCCGAGTTTGCAGGCCTATATGTTTGCTCCTATTCAAGATATATCTCTCAAATTTGAGATTTTGACTAACTTCGAGGTGCTCTTTTCAGCAGTATCGACGTTTTTGCTGTTATACCTACATATCAAAAGTTCCAAAAAACCGTGAAAGGGTCTATTGAACCAGTATAAGGAACCAGCGAATTGGCAAATTCAGTGTTTGTACGAGAGAAATACTGCAAGAACTGTGTAGTGACGAGGAATAAAGTGGACTCCGTAATGACGATTAAAGGGCTGAATTTCACTTAAAGTTGATTGGCGTGGTCACTTAATTTTCGTGCATACATATTTTCGCGACACCTATTTGTTGCATCAAATCATCGATGTTTTTCAAATCGAAAATTTCATGTAATAAGGTAGTCAAACACAAACTTCACATGGGATCCCTACACTGTTTCCCAAACGGAAACCACATGTTTACCCTTGAAAAGACACTAAAAAACACTTTGCATCCACTAACTCAATGTAAAATGAAGCGAACCTATTTATATGCTAAATCGAGCAGCTGTATTATCCATGTGGGAGATGTGTGGTCATTCAAAACCAAGGAAATCGCGCTTACCTGCATGGGTCCGCCGATAGTGACGTTTTTATACCTAATTCGCTTCAAATTAATGGCAGGTGGCTCAAATTTTGAGAGATGGCATTGGGTCCCCACGATTCACTTGGTGGTTATGTTGTAACAATGACGTGTTCGGTCACGTAATTTTTAGTATATGCCCGTATCTCTCTCATATCAAAGGCAGGCGGCTCAAACTTTGACAGGCAAGGTATTGGGTCCCCATAAATCACTTTGTGGTGATGTCGTAACGATGACGTCATCGGTCAGGTGGTTTTACAGGCTACACAGGCTATCACAACAGCAATAACTTAAACTTTGAACATTTCGACATGTTTACCCTTGAGAACACAATTAAACACACTGGATCCACGAGTTCGCCATTGGGGCGCCATTTTAACATCATGCCTTATTTTGGCTAAGGTGCCGCAGATACAGTGCTACTCGACAAATCATTCAAAGCCTTCCATACAAACCCTTGCGATAAGCCGAACATGTAAGTAAAAGTCATTTCACATCAGACAAACTCTTTGGGCAAGTGTAGCTGCATGTAAGGAAAAGAAACCCTTCAGGACAATACAATCACGAATTATACAGTCGGAGCCAAGAATTCATGATGTTGACAATTCTAGCTGATTCTCAGCCCCTGCACTTCCGGTCTGAATTAACCAATCAGCGCAGTTTATGTCGCAATACCAGTGTGTGATTCTCCACAAATTTCAAACCGGCGGAGAATCTTACTCAGAGAATATCGTTTAAAAAGTGGGAAATTGTTCAGATTTACTTTTGTGAATGAAAAAGTCACTTTGAATTAACCATATCAAAATCATTGCACACAGAAGAGGACATTTGGTATTGGTAATCGCTTTGAAATAAATGTGAAGTAGTATGAACAATGGCCATGGGTGTTCTGGCACAGTGAGATCTGAACTACTCATGGCTCGTGACCCAGAGGTCACTCGCACTTCGTAGCCAGATTCTCACTTCTCCAGACCACCCATTGTTCATACTACATATGGTAGCACGCTGAGCTGCTACTTCTCTTTATGGAGGCATATATTTACGAGGTTGCACCACCTTTCGAGTTTCGAGTTTTTCTTAATACATATATATCTATTTAGACAATAGCACTAATAACAATGTACCGAACCAATATGGATGAGTATATCGAGATGTTATACGCAGAAATGCAGCAATGTTTCAAAGTAGAAGCAAGGTCTACTACAATCTTGAACCTCCCCCTAGAAATCCTATCTAAGATCGTAGAGTATGCAGGCCCTACGTCATTCGCAAGCATTGCTTCAACTTCGCAACGTTTTAGCGATGCGGCATCTTTAGCGCGTTACGAAAAGGTAGACAACACGTTTCGCAGCATAGTCTTCCAATACGGTTTCGGAGCCGCTTGTAATGATAACAAGCTAGACGATTTGGCTAGGATCTTCGGTATTTCAACCGAGGATGCACACGATGCGCTATGCTTTGCCTGCGATAGTAGCCATATTAACGTTGCTAAATGGCTCGCTAAGCATTTCCAGCTCACTATAAAGGATGCACATCATGCGCTATGCTTTGCCTGCGTAAGTGGTAATCTCGATGTCGCTAAGTGGCTCGCCAAGCATTTCCAGCTCACTATAGAGAATTCATGCGTTAACAAGAACTCTGCACTATACTATTTCCATTGTTATGGTTCTCTCGAGATCGCTAAGTGGCACGTTGAGTACTTTCAGCTTACCATAGAGGATGTACACGATAACGAGAGCTTGGCACTACGCTTTGCCTGTCGCTATAATAATCTCGTTATCGCTAAGTGGCTTGCTCAGCACTTCCAGCTCACTATAGAGGACGCACGTGCCTGTTAGTAATAACAATGCACTATCCTCTGCCTGTAAATTTGGCCATCTCAAAATCGCCAAGTGGCTTGCCAAGCACTTCGGCCTAACCACCCAGGACGCACGCACTAACTATAGCGAAGCGCTGATTGAAGCCTGTATAAATTCTCAACTCAAGACCGTCAAGTGGCTCGTTGGCTATTTCAAACTAACCGCCGAGGACGCATATTGGGGTATCAGAATTGTTCTATTCTATAGCTTGCGCAGATGCCACATTATCACTACTAAGTGGCTCGTCAAGCACTTTCAGCTCACCATTGTGTATTAATTTAAGCTCGGCATTTGAGCTTTTTTTCTGCCACATTGACAGACGCGCTACGACTTGTGTGGAGCGGAGAGCTTTTTACTCCACACAAGCCGGTCTACTACATGTACCCGTCGGACTCCAACCTGGACTCAAGAGGCTCTCCTTTCTCTCAAGCCCAGCACCGAACCGTTGGGATACATGTGCTAGACAATTACGTAGGGAAACAAAATTATATTTATGTCTATGCCTATGACATATGGTAATTAGCAGCTGATGCATTTAGCCCGTGACACGGTTTGACGTGACTAGACAGAAATTTGCATACGAACCCGACATACGAATTAATTTGTTTTCGCAAAGTTGAAATAAAACCCACGTTGGCTTCTCTCATAGGAAATATCGATTTTTATTCCACAAGACTGCCTAGCTTTGCTCTCATCTCCTTTCGGATCTCGGAGCGAAGTTCTTTGACGTTTTTTAACCCTCCTTCTCGCCTGTTTTTTTGTCGTATTTCAAGCTTAAGCGCTTCGTATTTCCCTTTCTCACCAACGACGCTTGAGAACTCGGCTTCTGAAATGTTGCCGTCGGCTATGACTTTCGAAACTTTGACTTCCACGGAATTAGCCTTTGCCCGAGCCAGCATAACAGTCTTTTCGTGCTTCGAAACGTAGGCCCCAAGTTTTTTACTGGCAACAGCCGTCAAAGACGAAACAACAGCACAAAGAAATCCAAGTGATCCTAGAGAAAGGTCGATTGGAAGCCCAATACCAGTCAATGATGTACCCAGCGCGGAAGCGGATAAAACACCACCCAGGCTACCTGTGGCCACAGCAATCCCGTGAACGATACCAGGGGCTCGAGCATACTTTTTGCGAACAACCTCGTAGTGCTTTGCCTGCTGTTCGAGCTCGGCAAGCGTATCGCAGACTTTCTGCAGTCGAAAGCTCTCAGTCGTCGGGATGACGACACTGTCTAGATGTTGCGGAGTAACAAGTGACGGATAAATCGAATCGCTTGCCATTATACTTATAACTTCGTTATATAGCTTTGCTATGTATAGCTATAGCTTACTCAATCTTCAATACGTAGTGTATAGGTTGACCCTGGAAGTCTATGATATTGCCTTTTTCGTCACGAATTGTGAGATGAATGCTGTTTCTCATTGTTCCTAAATCTCGGACAGGTAGTTGGTTTTGTGGATGGTAGTAGTGGGCTGATCTTTTAAATCTACAGTCTATAGTAGCAAAGCCAGCTATGACTTTCGATGGCTTTCCCTCAAGAAGTGAGAAGTGGGAATCCACCGCATCACAGTAGATATACGCAGTGCGAATATATTGTAGCATCAGTGTGTATTTCTCCACTTTGAGTGACACACCATCCCCTTCTGGAGTACCCTTGACACTCAACAAATCGCATAGATTCTTACTGAACCGGATTGGTTTCTTGACCTCTAGAATCCAGTACTTCCTAAATGGGTGGTTTATGAATTTCAAGATGCCAGCATCGATTGCAGGTTTGAAGTAGGTTATGAGGATTGTCATATCATAGTTCCCTGGGAGAATATCATATGGAAGCATCACACCCTCGACGTCCCACCAGAACGAAGCCTTCTCTGCCAGGTTCCACCAACTTTTCTCAAATGTGACCTCGACTAGCGAAATATTCTGGATAAGAAGAGGTTTATCAAAGTAGACCGTCTGGTCAGCCGAGGTACAGGTGACGTTTACGATCACCATATTAAACTTCAAGTTTGGTATTAAAGGTATCAACTGTATACGTATACGTATATACTTGCAATAGCTTCAACAGGTGCAACTGTATGCATACATGCAGCTAAAATGCCTCTCGTTGTGCCAGACAAAGATGATTGGTATGATGGTCTATCTGCCAAGGACAAGGCGGAAATTGCCAAGGGCGGCTCAAGGCTTTCAAAAGCTGAGCAGACCGCTCTCCTTGCCGAGGAAAATAAGAAGACCGCAGCACTGAATGCCGATCTGTTGGCGAAGTTGCGGAAGCACTACCCACATGCAGGCCCTTACCAGTTCTATGCGGCCACGGACATAGATGGCCCGGGACAATATTCGACAAACATAGTATTTCGAGACGGAGATAGCAGTTATTTAGTTTATGGCGATGAACCACATTACAGGAAACCCGCTGCCATTCAAAAACGTATAGACGCTGCATTGCATGGAATGCACGGTATGCATGGAGGCGTTCCACAAACCCTACTGCTAGCGGACAAAGATAGGAAAATTCGCCTCCCACCAGTAACTCCGTTACAGCTGAAGAACACCATGTGGGGAAAGCCCTTTCAGCTAACCAACCTTAACATTTACGTCAACGACCATGGGTTCTTTGTTGCAAAAGTGCCAGACGTGTTTGGAAGCTCGGTTGTGGTTTATGGTGGACGTGAACCCAACGGTGGAAAGACTGTTGATGTGCACAAGTGGCTCGCAGGCCCCAATAGTGATTTCTGGCCCCAGCAGCTGAATATGGCTGTCTTTCTAGCCACAGAGGGTTGTGATATTTCGGTAGAAATGCTAGGAGGGTTGCCCCCTCGCGTTGCTGCCTTCCTTCGGTTCCATATCTACTACACGACAAGGCGTATCCTGCAGGAGATGCATGCCTCGCTCCCTGGAACTCCTACCTGAACGCCATACAACAACCCGCATATCAAAGCCGCATACGACAAAATATGTGGAGAATTCGGGATCCCCACCAAGACAGACTTTCGGTTTCGTAAGGGGCGTATGGGAGGACTGGGTACGACGTCCTCGTGGTTGATTGACCCAGACAAGCGCTGAAGCACAAACCCCACGTGGTATGACGATACAGAGCTCGCAGCGTACCTTAGGAGAGACCCCGATGTGGAACTTGATGCTGGGAGGACACGCATTGAGAACCCAGAAGCGGCCGAACAGTGGAAAATGTTCGTGCCATCCAAGGCTAACGCCCACCCAGGCTTGACGGTAGCTGGTCGTGGTCGGCTGAACCAAATTGTGGAAGCCTACGTCTACTGTTTGGTTGGATCGCAGGCCGAAGTCCGTGGTGCAATCCTCGGTTCCACTGGACAAGCAAAGGAGGGCAGACGAAACTTTCTCATCAATCTGGAGGCCGCCATTGTAAACACCAATATTACGTATAGCATTAAAAGATACCAGGATGCCATTGGGAATGCCCATGTGCAGTTGAACTACGCGATTGCTCATGGTGTGTGGCTCCAGCCAGCCGACATGGGTTTGGACTTTGGGGTCTCTGTGGTGGGCTACAACAACGACCTTCGGAAGTCCACAAAAGATATGCAGCTGGGTACGAACGACGTTAATGGGGAGAGCAAAAAACAACCTCCTCAACATATGGAAGGTCCTACACAAAAGAAACACTTGCCAAATGCTGCGGAGCATACAGCTGCACAGCAACCTACCCACAGCAAAGTAACTGCGCCACATGTTGCAAAGCAACAAACAGCGCATGAGACCAATCTGGCAGTGGCATCAATTGCTGCAGCTGGAGCCGCATGGTTATTATTTCGCTAGCGACGCCGTCGTCCCGACTTATATTGTTCCACTACGAACACAACTACAGCTACGATCAACAGCCAGGCGTTCTTTGCCAAGAATCCCACGACCTCACCTGCAGTGCGAAACAAGAAGCTAGCGATAGCCCCAACCATCCCAGGTAGAATCTGCCCCAGCTTTTTTCCTATTGCTTTTAACCCTTTGGCAACATCACTTGCTACGCTAGCCAGGCTCTTCGACATCATGGAGACAATAAAGCCAATCACAGTGCCTACCATGGCCAGCGCGCCAAGCACTGTTAATCCATACTTTTTGAAAACCGCTTTGACCCGGTCCCGCAGACATACGCTCTTCGATGGTCTCATTTTCTTGCTCGAGTATTTGAGTCTCTTGTTCGTTAGAGTCTATTTGATTCTGAGCTTCCTGCTTCTCTACCTCAGATGTGGATGGATCATTGATGACAGTCTTAGCTACTTTATTTCCCTGTTTGAGGCTTCCAATCTTCACGTCGTTTCGTACAACGACCTCTGCTTTAGTGGGGCCTAGGGCGGTTTTTATGGTCTTTGGTAGATCTTTGTTGAGGGCCACCTCCTTTGCAGTTTTGAATAAGAGGTAGAGAGGCTTGCCATTCTTCTGGTGGAGTTTTACCCAGACCCTGTCGTACTCATCCACACGAGCTACGAATTAATCGTACTGGACTTTGAGGAACCTATCATGTATTTTTCCCACGCCCTTTTTGTCTGCTGTTTGGCAAGCTCAAAGGCAGCTTCCGCGGGGGAAAGCGTATCACCTTCGGTGAACGATGTCTCATCCACGAGGCCTTCATTCACAGCACCACTTATGTTCGTATCCATCGTTTTCATGTATATCCACTCTTTAGGGTTCGTACCGCTAGTGCTATGACTAAGTAGGGCGTTCCAGACTGGATCATTATCATTGACTTCGCCAGCGCCTGTTGGGAATGGATTAAGTGTCGTATTCGTGTCCTTACCCTCATTTGGAATTAATTTAGTCTTCTCAGTTGCGTCGATGCCGTTTGGATCCACCACGACGCCACCTGGCTCATACATATTGAAGACTTATGCTATAACTTTGTTATATCAGCTTTGTTATATACATATTCAATATGATATCGTCGAAGTTAGTTCCCGCACAAGCAAGCAGAGAGCCTCTCGGGCTCAAAGCATCACATATAGACGTACTTTCACACCCTCGTCTGCCAACCCAGAAGAGACTCTCTATGTGGAAGTACCAACACTAGGAGAAAACATCGTCCTAGTCCCAGGTAGCCTCGCACTCTTGGCCGACCTCGTATTGTCTGGTGGACACGCCAACAACCGAGTGGTGCAAAATGTTGGACGCTGTCTGGTCTCGCATCGAGTTTTCAAAATGGGAGGTGAGACAATAGAAGACATATGCATTGCTCGGCCAGATCTACTACAGGTATATTCCGATCTCTATTTTCATACCAAGGAGCGAAAAGCTCGGATTCAACAAGGTATTCAGGTAGAGAACGTGAACAAGCTACGCTCGAAGGCTAGTGACGCAGGCACTTCGAATGCTGGAGAAAATGCGCTCCTGGCTGCATATGGATCGAAATATCGAATCCCACTGGACGGTGACATTCTGACACAACATGGAGCTCTGTATCCCCATGCCCTACGCGACACTATTTTGTTTGAGTTGACTCTAGCACCTGCTGTTGATATAGTGGTGGGATCGGATCCAACCAAGATAGGCACATACAAGCTCAACAAAATCCAGCTGGAGTATGTGGTCATCGAGGACGAAACTCTCGCCAGGCAAGCACAGCACGCATATACCACAGGCGCTATCTTCCTGTTCAACCACGCTTTTCACTTCAATACTGTACCTATCAACAAGGTATCCGACACTCTGGTTTCTCAGCACATCAACGCCCCACGGCGATCCTTTGCTGGACTATTTCTCCTCTTTGTGGTACCACACACCGCAGGTACCCGGGACAGCGAGGCATTTGACAATCCAGGCATCACAAAGGTCGAGATTGATGTCAATGGAATTCCAAATAGTCTCTTCCCAGGAGGTATGATACCACCAGACTTCTGGGAGGCTGTCAAGGGATGGTTTGTCCCAATTGCATGTATGTAATACAGACAAGGACAAGCTCCGCAAGTGACCCCAGGGAAATTCTATCAAAACAAATTTGCCATCCTGGTTGACTGTCGCACAGCAAAGGATCCAGTTATCCACGGCGATGGCTTGGGCCAAATAGGTAGTGGAAAAGACATCCAGATCCGTATTTATAGGATTGCAGATAAAATCGCTGGCACTGTAAACATGCACATCTATGTGCTAGCTGATGCCCAACTCACGATATTAAAAGGATGCCTACAGAACATATCATATTAACATGGACGCCTTGGTAGAACAAATCCCATTCAACGCTCTCATTGTAGGACGCACGAACTGTGGAAAAACGGCTTTTCTCATAGAGCAGCTTCGTGGTACATTCCGGGGCAAGTTCGACTACATAGAATTGATATGCCACACGTATGCCCACAATAAAACCTATCGTGGATTTGCCCATCGAGACCCCCACTTCTTTGTTATATCACCCCCACAGAATGCCATCAACGCCGCACTGCATGTTTGTACCACCTTTTGGGCAGGTACCAATACCTTACTGATACTCGACGATTGTGCCGCCTCAAAGGACGTTAAAGGAAGAACTGAGACGCTTGTAGCACTGGCGTTTCATGCTCGCCATTTTGGGATTTCCGTTTGGGTGCTCACCCAACAATTGACTAGTATCTCCAAACCCGTCCGCGAAAATGTAGCCATGGTTGTGGCCTTCCATTTGGTGTCTGCTCCAGATGGTAGGAAACTCTTTGAGGACTATGGTGGAGATATAGAGGTGGATGAGAAAAAGATGTTGCAATCAGAGCTCAAAGCCCACAAGTTTGCTCGCTTATGCTTCTGTCTCCGTCATCCCTTCGAAGTTGTATTAGAGCTGCCTGCACCTATAACAATGTTATAATATACTGTAAGTTATACCATGGATGATTACGTCAAAGAACTGCTGGATGAGTGCGCTGTTGTTTGTCCTCCTATCGTGCTAGAACATCCAACCAAATCGGAGGGGGTCGAAGATTGCCGAGAAGCAGTTTTAATTTTAGCTGCAATGGGTACTACGAAAGAATATCTAGGGCAGAATTTCTCTCTAGGAGACATATCTAAACTGTCTGAGAAGGACGTAAAACGTTTACATAGTAGATACCAGGCCGTAGTAGAAAAGCAAACAACAGGCTGTTTAGTAGACGGAGCACTGCGTCTAGCAACTCGTGCAGTCCCGTACGTAGTTTCACTAGATGATCAACAAGCACTTCTCAAAGACCTACAAGAAGACCACCTAGTCCGCAATGAGATATCTGCTGTGGCTGGCTTGTTGTCTCTTAAAGCAGGTCGCTTTGTGGCTCTAGCTAGTGCCTTGTTCCATGTAGCTAACCACGTAGTTGTTGGTGGTGATCCACCAAGCATATCAAGTGATCAACCTATTAAGAGCGGCCGTCTGTAAATATCGCCTAAAGTGTTTAGGATGAAAAAAAATGAAATTCCTCAAACTTTCTCAGAATAATGGCCTGGGTGAGTGATTCATATAAATATAACTTTTAGTTGAATCTGATTTTTATTTTCGCCAAACGGCGACAAAATCGGTTTTACGGCTCTTAGACCGGTTTTTAGGAGATCGATACCACACATCGTTAACGGCTCGCCTAAAAATGAAAATAGAAATTTATAGCAATACTGTGCAGCTAAATACAAAGAAAAGATAATGATTTCTCTTTTCATGGGTTGTTTATTACAAATTAAATATTTTATCAATTTTTTATTATTGTGTTAATTTTAGACATTTTTGGTACGCAAAATAATGACCAAATTGAGAAGCCAAAATCTCCAATGATACATGGCCTGGCTATATTAGAGTATAACCTAGCGAAAGAGCAATGTTTCTTCTTCAAATACATGCAATAACATTTTTGGGCAATTAAAACTACGAATTTTCAGGGCACCACGCAAGTGGCACCGACGTAAGAATACTCTCTTTTCTCACAGCGTTCGAATGCACAGAATCTAGGATGAACAGAGGAAAAAAAATATGATATCAACTTCTATCAGGTTAAATTCAACACTAAAGAAGCCTGGGTACTTTCAGATAGATTATATATCGGTTTCTACCAATTATGTACAAAATCAGTGGCTTTTAGCGGTATTTTTGCGATGACATATTGTTGAATCTTTACTCCGGTGCCGGAGCGCCGACAACTTTCAATTGATAGACTTTTAAGTCAATCCGAATGATCTACAGTTGAACTATTCACTGTTAGGAATGTTAAAAAGTAATTGTAATGGCTTAATATGTACCTTTCATGTGGTTTTGTAGAGAATTGGTAGTATAACTAGAGGTTGTCAAATGCAAGACTGCCGTAGTTCAACTGTCAACAGCTGAGATTGCGTTACACACAGGAAGCCCGCTTTATCAGGAAATATGAACGCGTAATATAACTATATATGGACTTTTGGTTTACGTTCCGATCCGGGAAACTAGTTATATTTTATGTAGGATCTCAGTATCACTGGATTTATTTTTTGTCTTTGAGTTTGGTCGCCAATTGAAATCAAAGCTTCACGTAACCTTATCTCCCATAGGGGGGAGACGGGAGTACTTATGTTATGTCTCTTGACTGTTTTGGTATGACCAGTTGGCGAGCCCGACCGATTATTATAATTCGCAACCCAAGTACGGTTCTGAAGCAAAAATGTAGCAATCCGTTAGACTTTTTTCTCAAAATTTTGGAAAAAAGTGTTTTATAGCTACTTTCCGCACACCTGGTCAGGTTCCGAAGCTGACGCCGGCCGCATAATAATCTCTCGGGAGTTCTAAAATGGCAATTACGTATATTCAATATTTTCACCCAGTGGCCATCTTGGATCGAAAGCGAGAAAATCAGTTTTGTTTTTAGTAACGCTATAACCTCGCACTGAGGGATATTAGAACAAGTTTAGCCAAGCAAAACCTCGCATTGGATCCAATATGGCCACCGAGTGAAAAAAACGTGAATGCAACCGCGTTATTTATGGTTCGGTTTCCGTGAGTTTACTTTTCGCTTGCCTATCACAAGCGTAATTTTATGATTAATGGTGTTGCAGCCATGGCCATGTAGGTTGACCAAACAAGAGAAGTTAATGTATCTATCAATTCCAAATCTGCCCCCCCCCCCCCCCCGGTATACGTGTAGCATTTGGCCGCGCAGTCTGTCCCAGGGTGGGGCATTTTACCAGCAAATAATAGTTGGGGTGGTGAATAGCCCACGTTCGATATATGTTTCACTTATCACGCACAAAGGTTTCAACATGTGTCTCCGGGGTAAATTAAATTTATTATATTATTTGAACAAAGAATAAAATTAATTTAATTACCCTGGAGCATCATCATTATACTGAAACCTTTGTGTGTGACGAGTGGAGCATATATTGAAAGTCGTGTATTGGTGAAAGAGAGTCAAGGTTGCGGATTTTACATCAATATTTATTAGAGATTTGCACTCGTTCCTAAGCCCCACGGTTAGGTATTTGCAAAGCTCTGATTCCCAAAAGTCAAATGCTCCACAAATGGGGGAGGGGAGGGGAGGAGTGGGCAGGTTTGGAATTGCTAGAGAGATAACGAGTCATACTTTATAAAGCCCGGTTTACCATAGGATCGTTACGATCGCAGCGATCATAGATAGCGATCGGAGCGATCTACATATGGAAACCGATCTATAGTTCTATTCTGCCGATTGTACAATCCATGGAGCCCGTGGGAGGAGGACTGTGTGGCGGTTATGATTTCCGGGTACGAGTTTTTCACAAAAAGACAGGTTATAGACGACTCGGAATAATAAAACATAAATCCGGGTTCGTTTTCACAATAACTCGGAAAATCGGGTTTTGGAACTATACTTTCTCTGAAAACCGGATCTGGATCGGACCCCATGGCGGCACATACGTACGTACCCGTATTGTGATTAATATATTGTTGACATATCTGACTGATTTATTTAGCATAGTGACCGGATTTCGAATTTACCATGGCCAGTTGAGCCACCATATTACATGCATTAAGATCGAAGGTCACATTACTTTGCTATTTTAAAAAGGGACGCTTATTTATGTTTAGACTCTGCCAAATGGTATAGATAGCAGCAAAGGCTAAATCATCCGATGCGGTCAACAGACATTCGATCTTCTCAGTCTATTATTCGCAGTCTTCTGAGCCTTACACGGATTACTATTGTGGTCAACTTCATTCTTATGTTGTCCCCTTAAATTATTTTAATTAGAATTTAATAAAAAGGGTACAGCCATGGCCACATAACGGACCCCCATGCTCTATACCAACGCGTATACCGTACAGTTATGGTGTCAGTTATTTCTAGCCAACACAGCTACATTTTTCACACACCTCTACCATTTAATAAATTTTGCAAGTGCTACCCTTCCCCCATCCCGGATATTTCCATGCCTGGTATTAAAACAGCTGATTGATAGTAAACTTGCTGAATTTGATAATCTCTCGCGAACCCAAAAGACTCAACTGATTGATGGAAACTTGCAAGAATATTGACTTACATTGTAGGTAAGGTACCGATGTCGCATTTATGATTGGTAAATGATAGATGACATACAGTGGCGGATCCAGGGAGTGGGTTCCCCCTTACTTCTGGATATCACTCAGAAATGAATAGCTAAATACATATTTCAATGTATGCTACTCAGACATGAAAAATTATCATAGAAATATCATATGAAACCTGTTACATATTGTAAGTATAGTTCTCTAGTATGACACTATTATTTTGCACCCCTCCCCCCCCCCCTATGACTCGCTTAACCCACCTTATATCACACTTGACACGGTTCTCTTTGTTCTTCATAGGGGTGAAACTCTGGTATAAACCCGTTGAACAATAGACTAATTAAATCGTCAATCTGAGGTTTATAACTGTTACAGGGAGGTTTATAACTCAGTTTTAAACCTCCTTTCTATTTGAGAAAACCTCGCCAAATGTGATATAAGTCAGTTTCATACCTCGAACCTTCGGTTCTAATCCCTAAACATCCCTCGGGGCTCGGCCCTCGGGATGTTTAAGGCTTAGAACCTCGGTTCTCGGTATGAAACTCTTACTTTTACAAAATCCTGGATCCGTCCCTGAATGAGTTGTCTTCTTCATCAGTAGTGGATGACTCTAAATCGGCTAAAAAAAACGCAAAACGATCCCACAAGCGCTTAGATAGAACGAAGAACAGAATACTAAGTCCTAAGCGCCTTCGGTACATTTTTGCGGTCTTTTTGGGCAGAACTTGAACATAAATCAACATCTCTTTAACATCAAAGTAATATATTCACTGCTGATAAAGACTGAATAGCTACTTCCAGAAAAATACTTCTATACTACTACTAGTACTGCTTGGCACATGATAAACTTTTCCTCCTACAGTCGGTGCCTGCATTCTCCAGCGTGTTTAGCGAAACAAATCATACTTTAGACATAAACAGGCCGACCATTACCCGGATCGTTATCGTTTTTTTTAGATTTTATATATAATGCCATACGTATTGTTTGCTTTCATCGCGAATGTAGGCTGGTTTTCATTTGGTCGTTCGCTGCGATCGCTGTAAAGGTGAGTCGGCTTTAGGGACCGGACATTATTTAGCGGTAGAGGGGTGGGAGGGGGGGGGGGGGGTGGGGGGGGGGCTACTAGTTCTGCATTGTGGCTTGCCCCAAAAAAATGTGACCTTGCAGTTCTCTGGTCTCACAAAATAATTACCCTCCCCGTAGATAAGCCTATAAATATATTTAACCTATAAAAGAGGAGCATAAAAAAAATTGACCCCCCCTTAAATGGGAGCATAAAAAATCGTGACCCCCTACAAATCTAGTAGTCCCCCTCCCCCAACGCTAAATAATGTCCGGTCCCTTATAGCGATCGTAGTGATAACATGGAATCTACTCTCAAGCGGTCATAGCGATTACGATCGCCAGGATAGAATTTATTGTTGTACCCGATAGTTCGGTTCAGTTCCATTTGATAGCAAGATATAATCGCTACGATTGACAAGTACTTTTTTTCAGCGGTCGCTGCGATCGGAGAAACGGGCATATGGGATATAATTTAGCATGGGGAGTGTCATACATTTTCAAACCCCCCAAAATAGAGGGTCGTAAAAAAGGGTTGGCTGTAGGGGGAAGGGCAAAATATTTCATACTTATTGGTAGGGTTATATATTTTTAGACTTTTTCATTTCATTCTCCATAACGTATGGTACGGACCTCGTACTCAGATAATGAGAGGTAGATACTTGTGACTTCCGGCACTCTCTTCTTCGACATTTTGGAAAAAGAGTTCTGACAGTCTTATAGCTACTTTCCGCACACCTGACCGACGCCGCACAAGTACCCTCCATCTCCCAGCAATTGTAACATGTCGATTGCCGTCCAATATACAGTTTGAAACTCAAAGCCAAAAATAAAAGCCAAATCCAGTTACACTGAGATCCTATATCGAATATAACTAGTTCCCCGGATCGGAACTGATGTAAATCAGAAATCCACAGTTATAGATTTCTAGCTTCGTAAACACGTTGTTCATTTGTTCCGAAAAAGCGGGCTTCCTGTGTGTAACGCAATCTCAGCTGTTGACAGTTGAACTACGGCAGACCTGTTTATAAAGCTACCAATTCTCTACGAAACCACATGAAAGGTACATATTAAGCCATAATAATTACTTTTTAACATTCCTAACAGTGAATAGTTCAACTGTAGATCATTCGGATTGACTTAAAAGTCTATCAATTGAAAGTTGTCGGCGCTCCGGCACCGGAGTAAAGATTCAACAATATGTCATCGCAAAAATACCGCTAAAAGCCACTGATTTTGTACATAATTGGTAGAAACCGATATATAATCTATCTGAAAGTACCCAGGCTTCTTTAGTGTTGAATTTAACCTGATAGAAGTTGATATCATATTTTTTTTCCTCTGTTCATCCTAGATTCTGTGCATTCGAACGCTGTGAGAAAAGAGAGTATTCTTACGTCGGTGCCACTTGCGTTTGGTGCCCTGAAAATTCGTAGTTTTAATTGCCCAAAAATGTTATTGCATGTATTTGAAGAAGAAACATTGCTCTTTCGCTAGGTTATACTCTAATATAGCCAGGCCATGTATCATTGGAGATTTTGGCTTCTCAATTTGGTCATTATTTTGCGTACCAAAAATGTCTAAAATTAACACAATAATAAAAAATATATAAAATATTTAATTTGTAATAAACAACCCATGAAAAGAGAAATCATTATCTTTTCTTTGTATTTAGCTGCACAGTATTGCTTTAAATTTCTATTTTCATTTTTAGGCGAGCCGTTAACGATGTGTGGTATCGATCTCCTAAAAACCGGTCTAAGAGCCGTAAAACCGATTTTGTCGCCGTTTGGCGAAAATAAAAATCAGATTCAACTAAAAGTTATATTTATATGAATCACTCACCCAGGCCATTATTCTGAGAAAGTTTGAGGAATTTCATTTTTTTTAATCCTAAACACTTTAGGCGATATTTACAGACGGCCGCTCTTAAAGACCTGCCGACTACCGATATATCGCAACAAGATGGAGGAACAACAAGATCGGATAACCCGAACTGTGCCTGAGAAAAACCAAAAGGTAAAAGATCCAAAGCGCATCGCTGCTGGAAAAGCACTGGCAGAAAGCAACCGCCGCGCTAGAGAGGCATTGAAGCGTGAAAAGGAGCACGAAAAAGAGGAGGCTCGCGAAGAGCACTCCCCTACGGAGGCAAACAGCAATCGTCGGGACGACAGAAGCTGGTATGAGAACTTGTCTGCCAATACTACGCTCACAGCCATCGGCGTAGGCGTTGGTAGGGCTGTACTATCAGTACAAGGGCACAGTAGCGCATCGTAGCGAAGCTACTAGCAACGATACGACACCCCACGCTAACATTAAATGCGAAGAGACCCCAGAGCGCATATTGCCTGTCATGAAGTAGGAAATGGTACACCATTTGAAGCCTTATTAATTATATATATACATACGTATATGTCATAACCACAGGTTATAGGTATAATGGTAGAAAATAAGTTGATGAAAACAGTATCCGACGCTGCTATACTATCTGGACTCGCCACTGGCATTGGGTTCATTGCAAAGAAGTTGGTCAAGGAGTCTATGCTTAGCGATCCTTCGTCTTCCGTCTTGAACTACGTGAAGTGGACGGCTGTATTGGCTGGTAGCATTGCCGCCAAGCAATATCTCGAGGACCAAAAGGTCATCCCAAAGAGTCTGTAGCCATACCTTGGTCATTGGAGCCGCACTCAACGCAGGGGCCTTCACAGGTGGAAGCTACCTCGTTCGGAAACTCTCCGGCGTAGATCCCGATGCGACGGCCATAGAGCGAAAAAGGCATGATGAGGCTCTAGAGAAGTACCAGGCAGACTGGGCTGCTTTCCAGGAGCACCGCGAACAATTAGCTGACTGGGTCCAAGAACAGGAAAGTCTGCAGCACTATGCTTCTGAGGATCTCAACAATACCGACCGTGCTCTTGTGCTATACAATACGGTACACGTGGGACTACACCGCATACGTCCGCAGGACATGCACGAACCTAGTTTCTCTGACTACTACTGGCCATCGAGTTCTCAGAAGACAGGCAAGTTGGTCTTTGTTGGTGGTGGAATGCTCGCTCTGGGATATGCAGCGAGTCGATGGCTATAGTGTTCTTTAAGAACTAGCTTTTTAAAAACGAACTTTTTTCTGCTTGTTGAAGTTTGACCTATTACTTTGTAATATAACTTTGTAATGTAGCATATAGAATAGCCATGCGTGTACGAATACGTATACGTATATATACGCGTTAATGACGATGGACAAAAAATTAAGTAGTAAACTAAGTTTACTATACTATAACCCTCTGGGCTACTGGAAAGGTCACGCCGCAATTGGTAAGCTCGCAGCGGCAGCTGGTATCTCCAATACCATGTCATAGGATGTCGCCAAGAGTTGGTTGGAGAAACAGGCCCTGTGGCAGATATACCTACCACCACCACGCCATGTTCCACGACCACATTGGACTGTATCGAAATCCGAGATTCACCAAGCTGATTTGCTCTTCTTATCCCACGATCGACCTGGACGTGGACGAAAGCTCTATAAATACGCCTTGGTGGTCATAGACGTGGCTTCTCGATATATAGAGGCTGAGCCTTTGGCCTCGAAAGATAGTAGTGAAGTGGCTGCAGCTTTTGAACGAGTCTAGCAGCGTAGTCCATTAAAATGGCCAAAAACGTTACAAGTCGATCCTGGTAGGGAGTTCATGGGACATGCATGTCTGAAACTTTAGAACGACATGGTACGAAGGTCCAACGAGGCGAGGTTGGCAACCACAGGGCGCAAGGCTTTGTTGAGCGAGCAAACACAACACTAGCTGAGAGATTGTTTGGATATCAATATGCACAGGAGATGGTGCTTGCTTCGGAAGGATCGGATGCACGGAGTAGAGAATGGGTGTTGCGGCTTCCAGAGGTTATCAAAGCCATAAATAGTGAAGTGACTCGACTGACAGGAAAGAAGCCTTCGAATGCCATCGCAGGAACTGCTGCGCGTCCGGAGGATGTGAAAGTACCTACATATTCGCGGACTGTTGGATTAGAAGAAAAGCGCCTACCATATTCTGTACGCGTACGATACCTATACGCGCCTGGTGAGTTGGAAGGAGGATCTCAGCGGCGTGCAACCGACCGTATATGGAGCCTGGAGACATATAGCATCTCGCGTAGTGTGATCTCAAAGAACCAGCCGGTGTTGTACTACCTTGTAAAGCAAGGGGGAGAGGATGGTGCATCAGCACCTGGTTCCCGACAAGCTCTAAAGCGTGGCTTTGTCCGAGAAGAACTGTAAGTGGTGCCACCAGATACAGAACTGCCACCAAAGGGAGGCCTATCGTGACTTCATCACAGCTTTGCTATAAGATGGGAATCCCTACGTGGCCATAGACCAGCGTATCCACTCCATTTTCTGAAATCCATCGCTTGGAGTCAAATGGTGATAGTGATACCTTATTCAGGTGCTGCCCATATATTTGATGACCTTCTGAGCGCAGCACATCCATTCCATGTCTGAAAGTCTTCTTAGCGAAGAGCGACTCCTTGTACTGCTCGTGACGGATATACTTCTTCACAACACACTTTTTCACACCTTTAGCCTTCTTGATGTTTTTCCCACCGACCTCAAGGATCGAGTACATCTTAGGTCGTAGGCCTACATACTCGGAGATTGGACGACCGGCACACTCATCCTTCATTTTTCCGAGGAGTTTCTTGTTTACCATGCTATGGAGTGGATGCTCCTTCGGATAGTCAGACATGTCGTAGAGATCCTTGTGGGTAGCCATATCGGCATACGCGTCGTCTGTGTGGATCTCAAGGAGTATACTGTCCGTGTCTGTGTAGAGTACCTGACATCCGTCTCCATACTGTCTGAGCAGTTGGTTGTAGTAGAAGTTGTAGATCAGATGCTTAGAAAGGTCGAGAATGCTCATCCCCACGTAGACTGGGCGGTTCAGTGTCAACCGACTTTTATGCATTTGCAGGGCTGCCAGATCATTGTCGAAGATGTTTGCCCGCGCAAAAGCTGGATTGGCAATCAAGTATCTAAGTTTGTCTTCTTCGCTGGCGCGCACGAGCTTGACATTAACCCGCTTGCGCAAGTTCTCCATGGTTTTGCCAAAGACACTGTTGTTCATCAACTTATACAGGTCCTTAATTTTCGAAGTCGCTGGTTGCATTCTTCCTGAGCTCGGTGTTCATCCTGATGTAGGGCTCCATCCATGGGCTCTGGTCGAATCGGAGTGCGTGGCGAATCTTCTTCAAACGCATGCCTAGGGATAGGCAGAGCTGTAGATTGCGGTAGTGGAGTACATATCGCTCTTTGTCGCGGAGGTTTGGCACCAGCTTTTCGACTGCTGTGTTTCCCCCACGCCTATAAGATTATCTGATACTCAGACATCCACTCCTTCTGGATTTTCATGCGCTCTGGAGCGAGTGGGTATGCATTGTGTGTGTCGTGTAGTTCTGGGGGGTATTCTATATCCACTTCCAGTATATAGCCTTTGGGGTTAGCAATGCTTGCGAATGATGTAGGGTCTGCTATAGTATTGGTGAGTTCTTGGATGTCTGCTATCCACTCGAAACCACCTGTGGGTAGCGGTTGACTCATCGCCCATCCGTACAGGTTGTTGGCGTCCAGGTACTGGATATAGGTTTTGGGTTTTGTTGGGTTGTAGCCCTCGACTAGGGGGTTGTTGGCTTTGGCATGCCTCTTGGAGACCATGGATATGCCACCGCGAAGGCCCTTCTCGATGAAGAGGTGTTGATCGTAGTCTGACAGCAGTTCCAGCTCCACCCCAGTTTTCTTGAGTAATGCATCCCAGGATAGGCCTGGGCTGGTGTAGTAGTGTGCGGGGTCCAAGCCGTACTGCTGTAGGCATGTCTTCCGAAAGGTCTCGAAGACGTCTGCCAGGAGGAGTACGTCGGTTCGGAGATACAGATCGTGGTAGTCTCCCATAGTTTGACATCCAAACACTTCCCAAACCTTTCGCGCGTGGGCAGTCCTCCTTGGAAATGCCTTCGTACGATAGCTTGCTGTAGGCCTCCTTTGGTGGCAGTGTCTCTGCGAACCAATTCCAGCTGTCCATATATTCGTATGGGTAAACACCCTTCCGTGCGAGAAGGTGAGCATTCGCTGGTGTGTGTTGTATTGTGATGGAAAGGCATGACTTATCGAGTTGTTTTTGGCTCTCAACACCACACTGAGGGCATGTTCTCACAAGCAGCCAATCCTCGTTGATAATGACTTTCTCTTCCTCCTCGCAGGTCTTACACTTGTTAGGGGTTGCCCCGATGGTGTTGCACACTAGCTTGTCTAGGGAGGTTAGAAGGAACTGCGCGCTGTCGATAAAGCGGAGCTGTCCAAGGGAGAAGCTGATGTACTTCTCCGTGTTGTTGGGGATACATGTGATGATCCCTGGTAGTTTGGACAATGCCTGCATCATGAGGTGAGAGTCATAGCCCCGCAGGTTGTGGAATACAACTGGAATGATCGTGGTTTTGGGGCTCAGTCGCAGCTTGAGGTTACAGGCATTGTGGGCTGAGCCTCGATACTTACCCGTGATGTGGCAGTGGTCGCGAACTGAGTCCTCGCAAAGTGGCTTTTCACATACGTGGCAGATGATTGCCATCTGATGGGCTATCCAGTCCTCTGGGGTCATCCGCATTTCTTTGGGGTTGGCTAGGACTGTCTTGATTTTCTGTTCTTCTCGTTGTATTGCCTCTAGGAATCTTACTGCAGTATTGGGACCTCTATAGACGACTGGAGGCTCTGTATGGCCATCACATCGCACCACGATGTAGCCAAAGCCACAAGTCTCGTGCAGCTGAGTCTTCTGGGTATTGCTCTTACTTGGATCGAGCTCTGGTCCTTCGATCTTGGTTGTCAACGCCTCGAAATCTGCATAGATGATGTATGGGGCTGGTAGCTGCTTGTGGTGGTTTGGAATGTGAGCTTGTTCTTGCCCTCTTCTGGCATTTCCACCCGAATCGCATTTTGCCCTATACCTTGACACTCAGGCTTATGGGCTTCCAGGAGGTCTTCACTGGAGTACCCATATAGGCATCGCTCGCAAAAGTGTTTCCTCCCGTGGTGTTTGCTCTGATCGTAGAGGAGGCGGTTCAAGTCCTTGATCCAGGTATAGTGGTACTTTCCGGACTTCTCTATGAGCAGCATGTTGATGCACTTCTTCGCAGACTGCTTGCTAATCCTATAGACTATAACCCCCTTGTTCCAGCCAAAGACATTTATAGATAGGTTGTTTTGCTTCTCAACCCTGTTGATTTGTGAGATGGGTGTGGGTGCATCGATACCTGCGAAGTCCAAGCCATCTTCAGTAGGGTATTTGGTTGGTCTTTGCGGATTCTTCGCAGCAGGAAAGAGTGCCGACCTGAGAGACCATCGTAAGCAGTGGTTGTCCTCGTTCTGAACATTAATCACTGCTTTCTTGTTTCTCACTGCTGTAGGTAGTTCGATGTAGGATCCACCTCTCAGAGGCTGGTATCGAGCAATATCCAGCCAAAGCAGGATGACGTGGTCGACCACCCATCCAGAGTCTCTATGCGTCCACTTCTCGAGGGCATCCATAATCACTGGAAAAATCCTGTCTAGGATCTCCTTGATTTCATGAGCTTGTAAGACTACCTCCTGCTTATGACGAAACACGGGGTCAGTAAACTCACTACCACCTGGATTGTCCTTCCGTAGTAGTACCTTCAAAGCCAGCTGGAACTTTACCCCATGGAGGTCTTGGATTTCTTTCACCAATTTCTGACGAATCTCGTGGCGCACGTCTTCCAGAAAGGCCCTTGGAGCAACACCTAGTTCGTGATTTTCGGGAACATCCATCTGCCACCCTCGCAGGAAGTTACCAATGACCCATGGGGTTTGCTTCCAGTAAAGTTCGGTTTCATGTGATGTTGGTCGTTGGCGTGGGGCTGGCTGCATTTGTCCACTATCAGATAGTAGCTCTTCAATGTATTCATCCATAACCTCGTTGGAAAATACGTTGGAGTAAATGTCTAAATGGATGTATACGAAGTGAGAGAACCTGTATTGGTATTATTTTTAGGGGATGGACAAGTCTTCTTATGCCTCCACAAAGAGAAGTAGCAGCTTAGCGTGCCACCACACTTCTCACAAACGTATTGCTTCGGAACTTTAACGCAAGGAGTCTTACGCTTCTCCAGGCGACGCTTCAAGTTCCCCTTCCTATTAAACGTCCTGCCACAGGCTTCGCATTCCATTCTGTATATTGTTATTGGAGCTATTGTCTAAATGATGTATATGAAGTGAGAAAAACTCGAAACTCGAAAGGTGGTGCAACCTCGTATATGGTAGTATGAACAATGGGTGTTCTGGCAAAGTGAGAATCTGGCTACGAAGTGCGAGTGACCTCTGGGTCACGAGCCATGAGTAGTTCAGATCTCACTGTGCCAGAACACCCATTGTTCATACTACCATATACGAGGTTGCACCACCTTTCGAGTTTTTCTCACTTCATTTATTTGAGAGAGAACTTCAGTGGCATTACAAGTTTATGTGACTTACTTGTTGATACCATAACTATACGAAGGAGAATTATCTGCTTTCGTTTGGCCTCTCGAAAATCTCTCCTACTTTTCGTTTTAATACTTTTTATTATTGTCATTTTTAACAATACGAACTACATTAAACCTAGTTCATACATACACAAGAAGGCTTTACAATTGTCTTTAGAAAAGATTGATCATACTGTGAAACTAATTGCACAACTTAAGTAGCTCTTCTTTCCTATCCTGAGGTTCTGACTGTGAAACATATTTTAACATCGCAGGATAGGCTTCGAAAACGTAGGCCTCATCGCTTTGTGCTGCATTGAATATGCATGTAATACTTGGCAATCAGTAGACAGTAGTTGGAGAAAAGTATTCATTTCTAAAAAGCCATACATTATTTCCTTTCCTGACAATCTATTTATTAACTTGCTATTCTTTGAATTCATCCATATTTGAAATAAGTTCCAAAAAGCTTTCGAGGAATAATTGTAAGACATGGAACATTAGAAGCGATTTGCTATACTTTAACTCGAGAAACCTCGACGTTCTCTACATCAAAATGCTGGACATTTATTCTCCTGTTTGATTCCGATGGTAAGAATTCAGTTCAAGCATTCGTATACAAGCTAAACCCAGTTTTCTCTGTTTGGTGGTTCCTAAAACAATCTCTCCGACCAGCGTAAGAAAATTCGAATTTCCCCACATGAAGCCCAGGCTTGATATGTCGTCAAAATCGCTTGAAATTGCCACCAGAGAATTCAAAATTCGGCCTAGAGATGTAGTTTTAATTTCTCTTCAAGCTCAAAAACATTTTATTTCATTTGGCAATAAAAAAAAAAATTGTCACATGGTTGCAAACCAAGAGTACTTGATTTCCAGGTACTGAGTAAAAAAAAATATCAAACTTTTAAATTATCGCTCAGGCAGTGCCTATAAATACTTAAGTATAGCACTAGCACTGAGTTCACACGATGTTTTGTTTATAATATACTGAGGAAATGTTTCTTGAGAGCTTACAACTGTGCACAAAATAACCTTTTAACGCACTTGTTGTTAACCAATCAGAATCAAATCCTGATACAAACCTTCTAAAAACCTACCCCAACCATTTTCAACCCCAAATCATCCATATAATGAATCTAAATACAACTGGACACGGTTGTTCGAAGCAAGGGTAACTATACCTAATCTGTACAGTTTACCCACGGGTAGCGATTTAACCCCGGAGTAGCTGGAGAAAGCAACCAATCAGGAGGTAAACGCGATCGAAACCAAAACCACGTTTTACTCTGGAATTTGATTCGCTGACTGATTACAAAACATTTTCACAGCCAATAAAAAAGCAAAGTAAACGCAAAACCAAAGCAATCACCGAAATTTTCGACACGCAATGGAAACCTAAGAAGTGCGCATGCGCAAGAAGTAATCCGAATATGGCACGCGTCACAATTGGAACGTTCGAAGGGCTCTACAGACTTTAAAGGGAACCTCGGCTGAAAAACAATGCGTGCGATTATTATGCATGCCTAAGTGCGTTTCTCCAGTGTTTGTCTCCAGTAAATTGTACACAAGATGGTATTGAATTTCCTGCACGCCGCCATCTTGGATTTCATGACGCCACACTTGCCCTTATTGTCATAAAACAATAGCTCTTTTGTTGTGTAACAATAGGGGCAACACTGTGACGTCACGAGACCCAAGATGGCGGCGCGCAGGAAATTCAAGAGTTTTATCGACAGGAATATCGGTGCATAAATGACATCTAGTCAATTTACTGGAGACAAACACAACAGCAGACGTAGACATCCATAACAAACACTTGAGAACAAACAGTTTTTCAGCCAAGGTTTCCTTTAAGCAAAAATTGGCCGCCTTTATCATGCGAACGAGGCTAGTTAGTCCACATTTCACTTATTTAGTAAAAGGCATATCATCATTTCTCAGAACACGTCATAGTATGAAATAGTGAGAAGTTTGATAGCGTGAAATTAAATTGTTGCAAAGTTATTGGCTTTTAAAAACTAGAAAAATTACGAATCCAGGCTGGTCATTTCACATTTAATTCTGCCATTTAAACCTCTGTAAATTTAGATCGCAATATCTTAGCACCATTTTACATTATCACAACCAATCTTCTCAGTATCATTACTCTTGGTGTACTTTTTAATATGGAGGCATTCATATTGAACAACGGCACTGCATCTAGCTATTGTAGCCCGTGAACAGCATCCCCTACTTGAGGGAGAACGGCGATTTCATCGTTTCCGTTTCTCCCCATGAAATCGCCGTTCTCCCTCAAGTAGGGGATGCTGTTCGCAGGCTAGTTATCTTGAGGACTTTGAAATCGCCATTTGCTCAAGGTTTCATCCAGAAAAGGAACCGATAATAAATTAGCAGGGGGATGCGGGCGGAGAAAAAATATACAATTCTCTAATAATCATGAAATATTATGCCTCTCCCCCCTTTTTCAATGGCCTACATTTTTTACCCTTTATTTTGAGGGTTTTAAAAGTTATGACTCTCCCCCTTTCTCCAACCCTCTCCCCTCCACTCCCCCCTCCCCAATTTTTTTTAATTAAAAAAGCTGATTTATGACCAGTCCTTAAGAGATGATCTAGTCAGGCCAAACAAAATAAATGTGTTTCCGGTAACCCGGATCAAAAGTATTCATTTTCGTCATGCGACTGTTTCCGTATAGGGCGATCTTTGATGGCGTCATTGTTGATATTTTGTATAATATCACGTAGTCATGTGTTTTAAGACTTCAACTTTCTTCACCAGTCCTTCTCCAAATGATTCGAAGTCAGCAATAATAGCAGAAATATTTGGAATCACCATTTCTTGGGCCTGTTTGGACTGAAGTGAGACAGAAAGCAATGTATCAGAAGGGGAATCACAACCAGTTGTTCCATACTGAATTGTTAAAATGCCAGGTGAGAAAATGTTTAGCTCGCAAAAGATTTCCGAGATTCCCTCGCCACTTAATTGGCTACATGTATAAGGCCAAATTATATATCATTAATATCGATTCTCTAGGTAAATAATAATATAATAATAACATAATAATAACATAATAATAATATAATAATAATAATATAATAATAATATAATAATAATATAATAATAATAATATAATAATAATATAATAATAATATAATAATAATAATAATATAATAATAATATAATAATAATCTCTATTTATGGTGGGTAACAGATATACAGCATATAAAGGGCTGGTTTCCAATGATATAAATATAAAGTTACATATGAATAAAATGGAAAATAACAGACAAAAATTCCAAAAACTATAATACAAAACTAACATAGACAAATTCTAACTAATTAATACTGGTTCAACTACAATAAGCTACTAATTCATAAGAATAATATTAATATAAAATAATCACATGCCTGACGAGGTAAATTCCACTAGAAAACCGATATCTCCCGAGTCTATTCTATATAAAGTGAATAGCTGAATCGTATAATATTTCTTGATTTAAGTGTGGAGTCTATAAGTTATAAAGATTTACATTTCGAATATGGTAATGTGGGATGTCAAACCAGTAATTTGCTGTCATTCTATTCTCTTTCGCTGCACTCAGTCGCATAGAAAATATTTCCCATATAACACAGTACACTACTGGAGGGAGCCAACCAGCGATCTTTATTTGGACTCTTGAGTCAGTTACAATGGCTGCTATGATCACAACGATAGTTCAGTACAATGCTATGATCACAACGATAGTTCAGTACAATGATACGGAAGCTAAATGGTGAATTGCCGGATACGAAAAACCGGGATAAAAACCTCCCAGTTGAAACAACCTCCAAATATAACATTGATGTTTATAAAATGTCATTTATCTTTACCAGCATGTTTTTGTATAATAAATGATGCCTGGTTCGACGTCACACTTTAGCATATAAACCTTTATTACTCACAGATGCAACCCTTAAATCAAGATGTGTTCTACTATTTAACTATTCACTTGATGTAGAATCTCAAATATTAGTTGTACTGATATAGAATTTGACCGTATAGGCACTTTAATGTTTCTTCTGTTTCTTACGAAAGTACGTTCGCGTTTAAGACTAATTCACCTTTTTTGATCCTGTCGAACCTGCAACAGGTATTTTGTACTCTGCGTTCAACACCTAGATGATAATCACAAATTAGTTAGCATCGTGAATACTCGCACACACAGCAGAAAAAAACTTTCTAGCAAATACACGCGTAAGAAGGAATTATTTAAGGGTTAGAGACTGATGTGTATGATAAACGAGAAATAATGAATAGTGCACGAGACTGAAGGCCGATTTCAGTATGAAGACATTTTGAGTTCATCGTACAGCGAGCAAGTGCCTATATTTGTCAATAACGCACAAACAAAAAACATCTAACCTTTACTATTCCAACTCAGCGCACAGCGTGCTGTTATCACCAATAAAGCACAGTCATTAGCCAATCACCTGCTTGGATTTTGTACTGTGTACAAAGTTGGAATATTATGAACTGTAGCAGATGCTGGCGTTAGCAGGTCTATGACAGTTAACAGGGAGTCCACAGATTTAGCGCGCGAGCCTCTAGTAGGGTAGTCTAGTAGGGGCATGCTCCGCAGGAAATTAAGAACAAAGTTGAGTTATTTATGGTGCATATTTTCCCTTCAGTTTTAGCAATAGCCGGTCGTGACAACGTAACATCCGGGAAAATGGTCCGAGGTTCGGCCTTTTTCTACATCCATAACAGAACTAGCGGTTTTCGGTTGGGTGTCAAAAATCAGTAATAAGTGATTGATTTGGTTTTGCAATTGCTTAGCTTTTCTATTGGCTGTGAAAAATGTTTTATAATTATCAGCCAATCAAATCCTAAGCTAATCCAAACATCACTTTGGTCCGTCAGTCAATCAATTTTCGTTTGAGCGAGAGTTAGCCACGAGTGAGTTTACGTTTCCTCGTGATTGGTTCAAATAAAACCATTAATTACTTCAGTTCGTGATTGGCTCTTAGTGTTTTATATTGCTGCCGTGATTGGCTCATTGGGTTTTTACTTGCTTGTGATTGGCTCATTGCGTTTTTACTTGCTCCTGATTGGCTCATTGTGTTTTTACTTGCTCGTGATTGGCTCATTGCGTTTTTACTTTCTCGTGATTGGCTCATTGCGTTTTTACTTGCTCGTGATTGGCTCATTGCGTTTTTACTTGCTCGTGATTGGCTCGTTGCGTTTTTACTTGCTTCTGATTGGCTCTGTAATTACCTTGGGTTTGTTTTTACGAAATTCTATCAAAAACCGCTCGCACACAGTCGCTAACAATCACTTTTTACAATAGTAACCAACGTAACGTATCCTGTGTTCCAGGAGTTACTTTTTACCGTCGACACACCAAAGCCCGAGCGAGAGCCCGAGCAGAGAAGCCGCGATAGTCGAGCAACGAAATTACGAGCGGCGAAAAATGCCGCTCGGGTCCTCGTTGCGGTTTTGGCGCGAAAATATAACCTCTGGTACCCATGGTAACCTAACGCCACGTGAGTTTAGAGACATGAAGTGACAGCTGACCTTAAACGGACTTGGTATTAAAGCATGTGACTTCCACACTACAGCTATAAAATCTCCTCCCAGCGAGTCATGGAAAAACAAAGCTACGTCTGAGAAAGTCTCCTGTTGGATAAAAATTATAAATCATGTTAATCATAGGCACCTAGCATTGTTTTCGCCAGTAAAGAAACTGTCAGCAATGCAGCACTGCTGAGCTGACATCATAAAACTGTCCGTAGGAACACCAAACACGTTTTTTTTTTATTCAGCAAAGAGAAAAACTAATACCATGACTGGAAACAACACTTCAAAAATTAGCCATATTTTCAAGTCATACTTTCAAGGAATCGGGTTGTCTTCCCACAGAGTTACGAGGACGCAAATTGCTACTCAATTGCAGGAAAATGTATGGAATTTTCCGTTGGAGGGCAACCCTTTGCATTTATACATTCACCTGTAATTTTTACGAACTTTGCGTGCTCGTAACTCTATGGGGAAATAACCGATTCCTTTCAAACCTGCCAATCTGGCTAATTTTGAGGTCCTCTTTCCAGCGATGGGACTAGTTTTTCTCTTTGATGAATTTTCCAAAAAACAACACGGGTATTTCAAAAAACGTCGGATAAAAAGCCTTAAAGTGACACTACGAAGAAATTTGACCATTTCTTTTGGCACTTAGACAAACCGTGGCGGAAATATTCAAATTATTGAAAAGGTAGGCAAAGGACCAAATTAGACTACGAATTTTGCGGCGCGTTTATACCGTCAAAATCTCGTCCGCAATTACTGAAGTGCGCTCCCACTAGCCTACCGTCTTCGTCCAGCGGTTTGGTGTCGTGACGTCAATACTCAACACGTCGCTTTTTTGAAGGCATATTTCTTTTTAAAAATTCGTTCTTTTTTTTCTTTGTGGAAAAATAGTAACATTTATTTCTATATCTATAAGGTTTGTGCGTAAAATGTAGTTCCGCGTGTTGTTGTGTTGGGTAACTCACGTCACTTTCGCTGAAACTTAACTCGGCCACAAGAACGGGTTCGCGTAATGGCGGACATAAAATCTCAAGATTCGGAGTCGTCGCGAAAAACGGTTTGGACAGGTAAAACTATGGCAACTTTACTTTACAAAAATATCATTTTTTTTTATCGTAGAGACACTTTAAATCTATGCAACAAGACCGAGAGGGAGTAGCGATCACTAACTCATTAAAACAGCCATGCCTTGACCGTATAGCACAAACCACTTCTTCAATTTTGATTCTGAGAAACTATGCCATCCGATATATGGAGGTCCAAGTATAAATGTTTCAATTATTTAGTGATTGATACCCATATTCCCTTTCGGTCTTGTTGCGCAGGCTGAAGGCTTTTTCTCGACAACGTTTTCGAAATGGCTGTAGCACCCTACACTTGCACGTAACCTAACAAAGTTGCCCACTAACCAAAATGGATTAAAATTGGTAACAGTAGCTCTAACCATGCGGTAAAATGTTATGACGTCATTACTGGCCGCAATGCAAAAATGATACTCGTGCACTGATTGGTTAATTGCTATGTATGAGTACCCGGTCAATCAAATCAAAGTTCCATTCTGCGCATATCCTCTTAAAATCCTTTCAAAATACCGTTTTTCTATCAGATTACGTCAAATACATTTGTCACTATTTCTTCTAGTTTCCCTTATGTTTCCTTTCTTTTTTTCGAAAGGAAAAATGTTCAAGAGAAGATCCCACCAACCTTGAGTTCTTTTAGGTAGCACCTCACGGGGTCAAAGTCTACCACAGGTAACCCAATACCGTGCTTGCCTTTTGTTGGTTTACCGCTGAATGGCTTCACTGGGTCCACAGCCTCGTGACGGCGAGGCAGCATACGGTGATGGAGCCTGATGATGACGTCATAGTCGTCAAGGGGAGGCCTAAAGATTTGCTGGAAAAATTCCATTGGTGAGACATCTATTAGTATGTTGAATTGGATACGAGCATGCTCATTGAAACATCCTTGAAAGTGACCATTGATAAGCTCAACCCCCAAATGACGGGCTTTCGTATGACGACAGACAAATATAACTACCCAACTGGAGAAAATTTGAGACATATCGGATAAAAGGTGGCATAGATTCGAGTGGATGAAAAATACTGCTTTTAAGATAAATTTAAGGCAACTTAAAATCAAGTTCTAGAATAGGCTTTTGTAATCCACTTTCTTGCCATCTTCTACAGATCATAGCAGAGACACATGCAAATTGGGTAGGTTCCTCGTGTACGATTGTCTTTATGATCTGGCACCGCGATGGAAGTCTTCTCTTTTAAGGTCGGTACACACGAAGGGACAAGTCCCTGGGACCAAGTCCCTTGGACTTGTCCCCTCGTCTGAACTAGGAAAAATCTTGTCGCGGGGACAAAATATTGTCCCCGGGACTTGTCCCTTCAAATCAAACTGGTTTGAATTGAGGGACAAGTCCCGGGGTCAAAATGTGATTGTCTCCTCGAGTGAATTGTTCATGCAACATGTCCCTGCATGGGACAAAATGAAAATAAACCAATCGTAAAGCGTCATTTTACTTTCCCACAAGCCCTTACGAACTCTATTTCAAGATGGCGTCTGCTAAAATCACAATGTCCCTGCAACACGTCCCCTCGCCTGAACACAAGGGACATGTCCCTGGGACATGTCCCTGGGATTTGTCCCTTCGTGTGTGCCGACCTTTAAACTTCTGAAACAATAATCCACCTTCAATAAATCAATATTCGAGATCGAAGCGTTCAGGACAAACGTCTATATTTGGTCTGGTTTCTTTGTTTCTCAATCCCCAGTAGAGACTTAAGCTCTGTAAAAGTAACGTTAGTCTAGTCCAGAAGTCCTTCCGTATCATAACATTGTACCGGGTTTCTCCACCAATGTTACGACAGCGAAGGACCGTTACACACCGTTATAAAAAAATATTTTAATAGTAAAACTATAAATTGCGCGAAAAATATCGAAGTTTGTTCCAAAAGCCTTGGACTCAAGTTCAAATTTTATTATATCGTACATGGCATGTTGGTGGAAATTATAGTTCTTTGATTCTTACATTTTGGACGATTTTCATGTTCGTTTAACACCTCTTGGTATAATGTGTGACATTCAAAGATACGCAAAACGAGGTTTGAGATTTGCAACTACGGTATACTAGACTATAAGAACCCATACTAACCCATCAAATATTTTCTTCAGCGTAACTGGTGGAATGCGTGATGCGACAGACTACATCAGCGAATACACCCCCTGTGAGCGTAGCACATGCAAACTCGGCTCCCGTAAAAGAACATATTTGAAAGATTATAAAGACAATAACCTACTTTGTGGCGTTGAAATATGAACTGTGTGTCCTTGGACGTTATCTGTTCCTCAAAACACAGTTTTCCTGGAGCTGCGCTCTCGGAACTGATCGTTTCGTTCTCGGAACTGTTCGTTTCGCTATCGGAACTGTTCGTTTCGCTCTCGGAAACTGTTCGCTTTTCGGAACAGATAATATCCTCGGACTAATATCAGTGCATATTTCAACGCCACGAATATGTTCTTGTTTTATATATTTATAATATAGGCGTGCAACGAGTTCTCGAATTGGATTGGCTGAGAGCAGCTGTATTTGTACTAAACACCAGTGCCAGATCGTGCAATACCAGTGCCAGATCGTGCAATACCAGTGCCAGATCGTGTAACACCAGTGCCAGATCGTGCAATACCAGTGCCGAATCATGTAATATCCGAGTGCCAAATCATGTAATACCTCAGATGTGAACAAAATATATCCAACCAGAACTCATGAATTGGATTGACCGAGAGGCGGCGATGTTTCCAAACTTTTGCAACAACGTAGAACAATAACAAAGAGAGATTTCCATATTTACAGCCGCGAGAAGTTGAAAAACTGAAGCAAAATCATTTGAATAAGTCTTTATACTTTTTGAAAACCTCACTCGCTCAAATTAATCCCGAATTGCACTTGCATCCATATGATAATATATAACATATAATATATAACATATCATTCACCTAAACAGAATAATCATTTACACAACTCACTCTAAAGTCAGTTTCTTGCACCTCACACGAGCAAAGTTGATTTTCCAACACGCTGTAGGACTCCTTTGCTAAAACTTGGAGTCTTTGTAGTATCTAGTAAACAAAATTTGTGGATAAGGTTCACCCCTAATAAAAGCAATTGCAGTGCACGTTTCAACAGTGGCTTAGCCTCCTCTGGTCCCACAGGCAACCCTATAGTAGCCAAGCGGCCCCAATTATCTAGTCCTCCCAAATATAATTATTTGCCTGCGGAGAAGCTAGTACGGTGTCCGTATATACCTGAAGTAAGCTTCTACTACTCATTAATTATTTATGAGAACAACTGCCAACCAGGTCTCAATTTGTACCATGTGATGTACTTCGAATCCCCCGTCAAATATTCTCATGAAGAGTTACGACTACACTTCGAAGTCCGGAGACTTTGAGATTAAAACTACTGGGGACTTGGAAATGTCCATAAAACTGGGAAAATAACATGTCAACAGTAAAGAAGTGAAGTGACATCGAAAGAAAAAAACCTGCCTCTAACGGAATTCGAACCGCTCCCTTAAAAACTACACTACAGAATCGCTTGTTGATCTCCCTGGTCCCAAACATAATAATAATCCATGAGCGGGATAACTATACACACTCGTTCAACAATACTCTTATTACAAACGATAGAAACAATGCTTACATTACACATACCTGCATGTAATAATTAACGAGTAGTAGATTTTTAAAGCTGCTTAATCTATTCACCGGTCTACGCTCTCGGCATTGAAAATTTCTCGCGAATTAACTATCCACCCACCCCCTCCCTTGGGTATACATGTGTACTTAATAATTAACCATTAAACTATCCACCCACCCCTCCCTTGGGTATACATGTCGAGGAAATTCACAATGATCAACGCAGAGATTCGGCACAAAGTAATAAACTTAGAACGTATAGAATATTCAAAACAGACCACAATCAAGAAGAATACCTGGTCAATATTTCTAACATTAAACACAGAATAGCACTAACAAAACTTCGCACCAGTAATCATTGTCTTCAAATTGAAACGGGTAGACATCAAAGGCCCTACCAAAAACCAGAAGAAAGAATTTGTCCAAAATGTTTTAAAGAACCAGAAGACGAAAAACATTTCTTAATAAGATGCCAGTTCTATGTCACAAGACGCAATTCTTTCCTTAAAGACCTAGAAAAAGCCCTAAAAAGAAACTTAAAATACTTGAGTGATGACGAGGTATTCTTACTAATGATCAATCCCCCAAATACGGTGCAAAAAATGATGGCAAAATATATTTACGAATGTCTCGAAGTTAGGAACAAATAATTGAACCCGTGTTGTACATATCATATAGCTATTTTAACTTAAACTTAATTAAGGTAATATAAATATTATTGTTATTTGGATATTTACCGATGTAGTTCAATCTACAAGGTCCAAATAAAGTTATGTCTATGTCTATGTCTATGTCATGTGTACTTAATAATTAACCATTAAACTATCCACCCACCCCTCCCTTGGGTATGCATGTGTAGTTAATAATTAACCATTAAACTATCCACACAAGATCGGCAGTGTTATTAGAAAAACCTGTTTGTAAATGCTATTTTCCACCTCCAATCGATTGTCGATCTTTCTAAATCTGCATTTTAAAGTTTGTTTGCCGTCCAATAAAGTCTTGCCGATGGGACCACGAGCGCAATTGTCCACTTTAGAAACAAGTAGGGGGCTGGGGCGAGTTCGGTGTCGCAAAGGTGCTTGGGATCGTTACTGGGGACAGTTAATTGCGATATTTGCTATGTTTCTTTGTATTCTGCAATTAACTGTCCCCAGTAACGATCCCAAGCGCCTTTGCGAAACCGAACTCGCCCCAGCCCCCTACTTATTTCTAAAGTGACCCATTCATTGGTTATTGAAGTGATATATCAGCACGTGACTGTTTCCAGTAAAGCCTTTCCCATGGGATCACGAGCTCAGTTGATTGGTTATTGAAGTGATATATCAGCACGTGACTGAAACCTGCAAAAGGCCTATTCTCTACTATGTTTACCAGTTTACTAGGTGCTTCCCTCGTCCATTTAGAGTCAAACTTGTCTTTCGGAGTAGATATAAACATGGCAGGTAACTGGGATCTAATGTTTGTAAACTTGGATGAGATTTCATGATAATCTTGCGCTATAACAGAAGGACAAAATCACGTCAGATGTCTGTACAATGTATACTCTTTCCTGGAAATAAGTCCCATCTTAAAGGAATATCGGCTGAAAAATAATGTTTGCTCTCAAATATTCCTTATGGATGCCTAAATCTATTGCTATGTTTGTCTCCTGTAAATTGTACACTAGATGTCATATATGGACTGATTTTCCTGTCCCGTAAAACTCAAACGAATTTCCCGCGTGCCGTCATATTGGATCTTATGACGTCAGTGTTGCCTCCTATAGCTCTTGAGGCAACACTGTAAACCCTCGGTCATACGGTTTCAACATCGGTCCAACATTTGTTGAAAGCGATCTTAAAACCGTTTTAAATGGCCTGGATACACTGTTGAAAGGTGTTGTAGGATATTGAAAGCATGGTGGAGGGAGTTTGACTTCGATTAAAGGCCATTTCAAACACTGTAAAGATCAGTTTCCGATGCTGAACCGATGTTGATCCGATTTTGATCCGACGTTGATCCGACGTTGATCCGACGTTGATCCGATGTTGTCCCGATGTTGAAACCGTTTGACCGAGGCTTTACGTCGTAAGATCCAAGATGGCGGCGCACGGGAATTTCAAATGAGTTTTACGGACATTAATTTTCAGCCGAGATTCCCCGTTTACATGCACTCCCATTCGTACAGTTTTAATAGCAGAACGACATAACCAGGGGCATACCAGTGAGGTCACTGTTGAGATTCACGATGATCGGTGCTGTGTGCCAGTCGCAAGTGGACAGCAAATGAAGAAAACGAAGAAACCCAGCAAGACAGGACCTTGGAATACAAAGTGGAGTCGCCAATAAGAACACTATTATTTTTACTAGCAAGATGGTCAGATCCACAAGCAACAATAAATAGCAGCAACAAATAGGTCAGCAAGATTCTACTAGCAACAGCTGCGAGTTGTCATGAGATTTTACTCGCACTTCTAAAAATCTATAGTCGCAATTTGCGAGTGCGCAAGCCTCATTTCAAGTATTGAGCCGATGTCGAACCGATGCTTTTGTGGACAGGTCTGCAACACGCTTGCGCATGCGTGCATTTCACCCGGGAAATCACGCTCGCTCGCATCATTTTTGTTGAATTTTCACTCGAAAATTGGACTTCAAAGTATTGTTACAGAAAAGTAGAAGCTTCGATTTTGAAGTTCTTTCATGGACCAGTTCCAAATTTAATAGGCTTGATGACTAAACTAATAAAACTCTTAACTGTTGCGATTTTCCCTTAACCCCGGGTCTTTTTTGCGATGTGTCGAGTTTCTGAAGATTTTCTGAACAGAAACCATTTAGGACTGCTCCCGCGATTTCTACCGCTGACTGGACATGCGCACATTTTACAGACCTGTCGCTCTGTAGTTACTGAGCACTGGGTTTACCTTGGCGGTGTAAACGGAGCGGGTGAAAGAAACTGGTATGCCACAAGCAGCTCTACACACTCGCTTGGAATGTGGTCAGACAGAAGGTGTGAACACACCCATCGCTTGGCCAAACGCACTGAGCCACTGTACGCACTGAACTGCTGCTGCACACTGGAATAACAAGAACACATCACTGTCTAAAATATTGGTAGAACGTTAGTGGACACGGGTGCGTTTTGAACTACAGAGGATTTCGTATATGTGGGCAAGTTACGGCAACGAGTTACAGCATGGTTACTGTACGGCATGCCGTAACACTGAAATGGCTTCCTCATGATCCAATCAAATTACAGAGTTACGGTACTGTACGGTTGCATTACGGTTACAGTAAGGGTCATCGTACGGCATGCCGTGATCCAATCAAATTACAGAGTTACGATAAGTACGGTTACAGTACGGTTGCATTACGGTTGCGGTCAGGCTCCGGAAATGCTACGGACGTGCCGTAGTTTGTCCAACTCATACGTAATCCACTCTAATATACTCATGGCACGGTCATCATTCGGCATGTTGTGACACTGAAAAGGCTTCCTCTTTGCTTTTGTTCCTTTTGATCCAATCACAGTGCATAGTTTCCAATTCGATCTGTGGATCAGCCGGGTCCTGACTTTAATCAGCCCCTATGGTTGTTTCATGTCTCGTTAAAAATTCAGAGGTTTCAGAGGTCATAGTTAGGATTACTCTATTGTACGGTTTTCCCTTGTTTTGGTCCTTCTGATCCAATCACAAGTTACGGTCTGTCTTGCCGTACTTCTTTTCCACTCGTACGAAATGTTCTCTAACAAGGAAAACATGACGCCTTCCGGTTAGCTCAGTGGTTAAGCGCCGGTCTGACTTGTGAGAGGTCGACGGTTTCAAATCCCGGCCGGACAAACACTCAGCCTTTGTGATAAAATCTCGTTCTCGAACTGCAAATGGTTAGACCTTCGCGTCTTCTCGGATAAGGACATTAAATCGTAGGTCCCACGTCGGCCTCAAGTTTATCAGTCTCACCAGACTTTCACTTTTACCTTTACAACGACAACAACAAAAAACGAAGGCATTTAACAGTGAATACGACAGCACTCGAACAAAACAAACTACAGCAACAACGAAGGACAACAACCAACAACAACAAACAATAACGAGCGACGTAGATAGTTATAAAAGGAACCTCTACCGAAAAAACAATGTTTTCTCTAAAATGTTTGTTATGGATGCCTAAATACATTGCTGTGTTTGTTTCCTGTAAATTGTACACTAGGTGTCATTTATGGACCGATTTTCCTGTCCATAAAACTCATTTGAATTTCCAGTGCGCTGCCATCTCAGATCTTGACGTCAGGCTCGGTTGTGCCTTTGTTACACAACAAAAGAGCTATTGTTTCCTGACAAATGAGCAACAGTGTGACGTCATAAGATCCAAGATGGCGACGCCCGGTATATTCAAATGAGTTTTATGGGCAGGAAAATCGGCCCATAGCTGACATCTGGTGTACAATTTATAGGAGACAAACACAGCAATAGATTTAGGTATCCATAACAAACATTTGAGACCTAACATTGTTTTTCAGTGGGGTTCCTTTTAACAATGTTTCTCATGTCTCCCTCCTGTACTAAACACTCACTTACCCGTGAAGTGTAATCGTCAGGACGGGCAGGGAAACAATATCTCTTTCCATCTTCGTAACTTGTGTTTCAAGTTGTTTCTTATCTGTGTCGTCATTCGTCGTACTCTCTTGTAGCAGCACCATCTCACGGTAATGAACTATCTTGATCCTAAACGCGAAACCATTCTAAAACACAGCATTAACAATTAGATTCAAAATCTGTATTTAGATAGCGATTTATCATGCTACACAGGCCGATGTTTCTCACCCCTCCCTCCCTAGAAACAATTAAATGTCAAATTTCGAGCCACAACCATTCCTCGAACACGAGCCACATATATTCGTCAGGACAGCCCATTACCAGGAGCATCCATATCCCATACTAAGTCTGTGAGGCAGCGTATGACCGGATTGAGCTGTAATTAGAACAGATATCGCGAATGTAAATAAAACAACTGTAAGCTGAAACATTCACGTTGATTGCAAAGACTTGTTTGCGCTTGCTGATTTTCACTCACTCAGTCGAGATCGTAAAGCAATCAGAGCGATTCTGATATGAATCTTCGAACCGATTTCACTCCTTCCGCTATCCTATTTGGTTGAAATTCTGCCAACGCGAAGTCCATTTTGTCCGCACGATTTGGAAACCATTTTTAGTAAGTACGGCGACTTTCACGGCTTGTAAAATCATCAATTTGATCCTACTTTTCAAACTTTGGAATCAAAGAATAAAAGGAATAAAAAAGGGGAAATATACGCACCAAATTTATTAGATATCCACACGAGAGCACACTGGATTGTTAGGAGACACATCGGTAACCATATATGAATTATTAACTTAAAAACCTAATCTTAATTCTTCATATGATCATCACGTTCCCTATTTCTTTTAAACTCACTAACACCCCGATCATTATCATAGTTTTTCTTTCCCAAACTCTCCAAAAATCTCCCAAAACGACCTTGAACTACAACATAATAGAACCATTTCTGGATTCCATTAAAACTTCGAAGAAATAAAGTATAAAAGCTGCACAACCGCGTATAAAAATATAGCAGTTAACTGGATTACTCCCTTAATTAAAGTGGCTAAATAGCTGTCAAAAGATAGCTCAAGACATGTAACACACGGTACCTTTAAGATGTCAACGTATGTGGGAGCAGCAGCAGCAGGGAGGGAGAGCTTGTTGGTGACGAGGTCAGCCAGCCTGATGTGAAATGCAGCCTTGATGTGCTGGATGGCGTGGATGTCGTCGGGCCACTTACCGCTAGTCTCAAACTGAAGCAACACTATACGAATACGACAAAAAAAAAGCTTTTCGATTTGCCACTTTTTCAGTGTCAATCAGTGTTAGAAATATCCAAATTAGAAAAAAATTGTCCCAAATGAGCAAGTTAAGCCACAACATTTTAGGAAAGCTTACCGGTAAATCCCTGTCCGCCATTACTGGAAGCCATTTTCATTATTCAGCGGAAGTAATGTCATACGCACAACACAACACGACAATTAACCACGTCGCGCGAAATAGTTTACATAAAAAAGTAGCCAACGTCGCAAAGATAAATTTAACTTTCTTCTTGTGTACGTGAAGATGCTTTTAGTAGAAATATGCCTGCAAGGCGTTGTGTTGTGCAGGCGAGCATTGAGTGTATGACATCACTTCCGCTGAATAACCCTTTGTATAAGGCTGGACAAAGGGAACGGCATCCAGTAATGGCGAACGGTTAGATACCGTACTCGGAGTAAAAAAAAAAAGACTTCCTGTCGTCGTATCTAAAAACGGTTTGAACTGGTTATAATATAGCAACTCTACTTAATGACTATGCAAAAACATTGATATGTCAATACTCTCTACCGCGATTTTATAATGATTTTAAGGTTTTTCGCGTGAAGGATTGTGGGTACAAGACGCCATCTTTTTTTGCATGGTGGGTTGGATCTCTACATGTAGGTGGTTGGAGGGAAAGATTGTTGGAGAAAATGTAATATAGAGCACTGAAAAAAAAACAATATGCAAGCTACGCAAATTCAGCAAATTCACAATTACAAACGATTTACATAATACCGTAAATACACGCGTATAGGCCAAACATGGGATGCGGCTGATACGCGGGTACAAGCAAGAAAACCCTCGCATCCCTGTGATAGCAGTTAGCATGACCTGGAATGACAACAATCTCTTCTGAAGATGTTTTGTTTGAAGCACGAGCGTTTATGAACATGCTAACTTTTTTTTTCCAAAAAGGCGTCTAAGTTTGGAGTGCGGCCTATACGCGGGTGCGGCCTATACGCGGGTGCGGCCTATACGCGGGTGCGGCCTATACGCGGGTGCGGCCTATACGCGGGTGCGGCCTATACGCGGTACTTACGGGTACAGAAAAAGATGGCGGCTTGTACTATTACCCACAATCCTTTGCGCATTAAAAACTTTAAATCCGTTATAAAATCGCGGTAGAGTTTTTACATCTTAAAAACAAGCCATTTCAAGTGCTGTTGCCAATACGCTATCATTGAATATCAGAATATGATTTCTACGTGTGTGTTTTACTGTGTTAGGTTCGCAAAGGATTGTAGATTCAAAATATACGCTTTTCAAAGTCACTGAATATAGCTGAAAACAAGATCAGCTGGTTGTCTAACCTTCCATAACAGAACACCAAGAAGGGGCTGCTTTTGTTTCTATCGGTAGAGTGACGCTGGGCGCCATTTTGCTCGGCGTATGACTATTCTCCTTATCCTCCATCTCGTCGTCTGTTTGCCGTGGTTTCTGCGCATTCTTAACACAAGGCCTCGGGGGATGTACCTACATCAGATACCGTATTTACTCGATTAGACGCCGGGTCTTGAATTAACGCCGGTCTCGAATAAACGTCAGGTCAACGAGGCCGAATTTTAAATAGAAGCCGGGCGTCTATTCGAGGTACCGGCGTCTATTAAAATAAATAAATAAATAAATACATATTTTATTTGTTATAGCAGGCTGAGTATTACAGCTAAAGCTGGCGGGGGCCTGCTGTTACTCCTCACATACTCCCCACTACATCAACTGTTTTGGACACACTACACTCGACTCACGGTTGATTTTTACGGAGGGAGGAAAACCGGAGGACCCGGAGAAAAACCCTCAAATGCAGATAAGGAATGAACAACAAACCTAACTCACATACGGTGCCCGAGACGGAAATCGAACCCGGGACCGCAGCGGTGAGAGGCGAGTGTTTAACCACTGCGCCAACCTGCACCCGAGTCAGTCGCTATAAATGATTCTAACTAAGGTTTTAAACCAACCACGGTGGTAATTGTCTCCTTCAATATTGACTGCGCCAACCTGCATTCGAGTCAGTCGGTATAAATGATTCTAACCAAGGTTTTAAACCAACCACGGTGGTAATTGCCTCCTTCAATTTTGATTGCCTCGTCTTAATTTTCAAATTCGATGAAAAATTCGCTCGTTTCATCTGATAGCCATCTTGGATTCGAAGCGAGGCAATTCTTTGTTTGTGCTAGGTCAGCCTCGTTGAAGGATATCAGAACGAGTTTAACCTAGCAGAAACAAAGGATTGTCTCGCTTTCAATCCAAGATAGCGATGGTCGGCAATTCACGTTATTTTCACGTGGTTCTCACATGGCGGCCATGTTGGTTACGAACAATATTCAAAGCGAGGCAATCCTTTGTTTTTGCTAGCCTAACCTCGTTTTGAAACTGCTCAGTTCGAGGCTGATCTTGCAAAGCCTATTGTTCCTAGCCAACATGGCCGCTATGTGAGAAGGGTCAATTCGCTCTTTTCACCCGGTGCCATCTCAGATTCAAAGCGAGGCAATCCTTTGTTTTTGCTAGCCTAACCTCGTTTTGAAACTGCTCAGTTCGAGGCTGATCTTGCAAAGCCTATTGTTCCTAGCCAACATGGCCGCTATGTGAGAAGGGTCAATTCACTCTTTTCACCCGGTGCCATCTCGGATTCAAAGCGAGGCAATCCCTTGTTTTTGCTAGTCTAACCTCGTTTTGAAACTGACCCTTCTCACATGGCGGCCATGTTGGCTACAAACAATAGGTTTTGCAAGGTCAGCTTCGAACTGAGCAGTTTCAAAACCAGTTGATTACCAGTTGTTTCGGCACTTGGTCACATTCTATCAACTAACCAGCTGTGCGACTTAGAAAGTTAGAAAGTTGAGGTCCATTTGCTAGTCAGTCCCAGAAATTATCACGCCAAGTCTACCTCATTTGCCAACACAGAGGGTGGTGACTGCCAGAGATTTGTTTGTGTCCTCAGTGGTTCTTTTACGTCCCCATTTCTGGAGACGGGACCACCATTTTACGTGGTCATCAGAGTCACGAGGGATTGACAGTCCCCAATGTAGAGAGCCAGGTTTTTACACCTTGAAGAGAATCACTGCCTTGACAGGGGTGTGAACCCGGTTCTTCGAAGTGAAAGACGGAAGCGGTAACTACTCCATCACCAGGCTCTATAAACGAGTGAAGACGCGCAAGGTTTTTATCCTCCTGGGACTCAACATGGCCGCCATGTTTGAAAAGTTAAGTATTCAAAATATGACCCCACTCACCTCCGCTCCTCTAAATATCGGACTGACCCCCTGTAGTGAATGGACAGCGAGTGGTAGTTCCAGTCCTCTGATCTGCTTACAGAGCGCATCATAAGTTTGAATCACTTGTTGCATCTTCTCCTCACCAGTCGCTCTCGTACCGCTGGGCACGCCTGCTCCCTGGACGTTACAGCTGACTTGTGTCCCTGGGCTCGTAGGTTTTGTTTCTTCATGTGTTTGTAATAGGCCGTCGAGTTGGTTGGCGATGAAGCAAATAGAAGTTGGGTCCACACTGCCGTGCCTACGGAGAGGAAGTTAGAGTAACGTGAATCCAATGAGAGGAAACGCATGGGAATTTACCTTCATTAAGCCTGGGATGAACGTTCGAACGTTGTAGTACAACATAGTTCCAATAATGTTAGACTGTTTAGCACCCCATGTTGGACCAACAATATTACACTGCTTAGTACACCATGTTGGACCAATAATGTTAGACTGTTTAGCACCCCATGTTGGACCAACAATGTTAGACTGTTTAGCACCCCATGTTGGACCAACAATGTTAGACTGTTTAGCATCCCATGTTGGACCAACAATGTTAGACTGTTTAGCACTCCATGTTGGACTAACAATGTTATGCTGTTTAGCCTCCCTTGTTGGACCAACAATGTTAAGTACTGTTTAGCACCCCATGTTTTGATGGATAAAAGTTTTGATCACATTTAGCCACTTGTGCAACATTACAAACCAACAATAAGGTCATTTATACAAGAGAAATAAGACGTGGCTTACGTAAGACGCGAGCTGCTCGTATAAAAGGTACAAAACCTCTGTTCGCGACTAAGACAAGTCACGTCTAACATTGGATGCGGCATATTGTAGACTAGGGTTTAGCCCAACCTGTTGGTCTGTTCTTAGCTAGGCCGCGTCTAAACGGGGTCAACAGTTGTTCGCGTCTTTTTGCCGTCTCGTACCCAGAGCTCATCTCCACATCTCTATGGAGATGAGCTCTGCATGGGAACGAGACTGATCTTGTTGAAGACGGGAACAGTTACTGCGCATGGAGAAGTTTTATTGTTGTTGACCAGTCTTCTACCCAGCTGCAAGCGAAGGACAAGATGGCGGCTGCTTTTGTTTCTGCTGATCGTACTCGAAACGAATGACGCAGGCTTCTTTTATAGCTCTCAAAACACTTCGCTAATACACGACTTTCATAATGGCCGCCTCCGGCCACCTCCTAATTTGCATAATTTGGAAGATAAATCTGTAGGGGGAAACCAATGCTACCACATGAAAGATTACATTATAACTAGTAATTGTTTTGAGTTTTGGAGCAATGTGGAAAATTGCTGTTGAGCTATAAGCATTTGTAATGCAGAAAAATATGAAAGCGAGGCTAGAAAGGCCTCCGTTGTTTTTCTCATAAAAATCTCTCTAGTTTCAACTGGATGTAACTTCATTGCTTTATAAGCTACAGCACTCAACTTTCACAAGATCACTAATGTCAACATGCTCTTTCACATGGCAATGTTTATATTTTGTATACATGTGGATAAACTACCGAAACGGGAAATCACATATGCAAATTAGGAGGCGGCCATTATGAAAGTCGTGTATTGAACAATCCTTTTCATCAAACTCATCCTCAACGGGAAAGATGATTTAAAACTGAACAGACACTGATATTGACGTCGTTTTTTCTTTAACAACGCCAAACATTTTGCCTTCTTGCTAACCGGCGCCATTTTGATACACATGTCGACACAACATATAACCATGACAACCATACCCGAAAACGAGGCACAAGTCTTACGTAAGCCGTGTCTTATTTCTTTCGTATAAATGGTCCTATTGTTGGCCTGTGTTGTACACTAATGTTCGTGTGTTTAGCCTCAGCTTTATGGAATCGCAAGCCTAATCGTTTGGTTGCAATCAATGGGCCTTTTGCAGCGAGGCATTCAGGTCATTGGACAGGAATGTACTGGATGGCAACAAAATATTTAACTTCATTTATTTAGAGGCCTTGTAGGAGATCGGTATTGTTATTAGCAAAACCTGTTTGTAAATGCTATTTTTCACCTCCAAACGATTGTCGATCTTACTAAAACACGTTTTTAAAAATGGCTTGCCATCCAGCATCCATGGCAACGTTTTTCCCATGGGGATTACGAGCTCATTCATTCGTTAACGAAGTATTATATCAGCACGTGACTGTTAGCTGGAAAAGGCCTGTCCCACGAGACTAATAAGACAAAAATGTAGCGGTCAACCTACTTCGTTTCGGTTTGGAGTGCATCAATAAATAAACAATTACGTAAAATGACTTGTCGTGTGGAAATATGCCCTGATATGTCGTCCGCGGATATTATCTGTTCCGAGAAGCGAACAGTTCCCGTAAGGGAAGCTCGATGGAAACTGTGAGATTCGAGGAACAAAATAACGATGTACCACGACAAATATCAGTTCATGACTGATTTCGACGTCACGAAGTACGTTATCGTCTTTATAATCCTTCAAGCATTTTCTCTTACCGGAACCCTTGAGCGCGCTAGGCTGGCTGGGGATTTATTCGCGGATAACTGTCGTATGGTGAAGAGCGGTTATCGGGTCACGCGCCGCGACTCGACAAATCACGTGGGAGAGAAAAGATTTGATGGATTATATTTGCGATAACGTTCCTTTACCTGTGTAATAAATGCTTGATAACCTTTTCGCACACCATTCTCTTCTCGGCAACATTACTGCACTGCCATACTACAGCCTCTAAAATAGAGCCATCCTGGAAACGACGCAGCTCAGACTTGCCCCCCCAGAACTCTCTGAACTGTCCCGCCTGACAAGTACGAAGATACATTCAGTTAATAGGTGTTGGCAGAAAAGATAGGAGGGGGGGGGGGGGGGGGGGGGGGGGGGAGGTAATCTAAATTTTACTCCTGCAAAAGGGGGAGGGGTATCATTAAGAATATTTTGCCATGTGCACGTTTGAAGGGGCTGGAGAGGTCACCTATATTTTTGACATTTTTATTTCGTTCTCTCAGGAATAAAACGGAACGGTTTTGGGAGCTGGTTGGTTCAGCACATGACGTCATGGTTAAGCTTTTAGATTGACAGATGATAGAATGTCTGGGCAGGCCATGGGAAGATCAGTCAATGAGGCAAATCGAGGAGAATAGCACGCAGGCCTTAAATATAAAATTTTCAGTCACTCGCTAAAGAAGCAAGTGCCTAAAAAATATAGCGATATTCACTGCCACGTCATCCAGTCATTAATATGCCAACCAGAGATCCATTGGTTCCTAACACAAAGCGGCCTTTTGAAATCATGGTTGTACATTAGCATAACAATTGTAATGTTTATCAACATGAAACATCACTATACTAATATCAAAGCACACTTGCATTTTCAGTTTCTCCTGGCACAAGTAACAATATCCTTTAGTAAGTTTGCATTTCGATTAGAATATTTCACGGTACATTTTACTGTAGTGACTTGCATGTCTAACAAGTCAGGTGATTATTTCCTACCGTTGGAAAGAGCCTGGGACAGAAGATGATCGTGGATATTATGCCTTTTTCGATGTTGCTCGAATCAATAATGATAGTCTAATGATATATATATATATAAAATCATGGCATTAAATATAGCTTGAAGAAAAAAGCAAGTGCTTAAGTTTTCTACTTGCAATGCATAAAAATCAACTGGCATTCAGCAAGTAAAACGCCCGAAATTTGAGGCCTGACACGTGTCACAAAAAGATCTCTATGTCCTGCGGTAAACCGTCGGGAAAAAGGAAGTAATGTTTTAGTTAGAAGCCGAATCAGTATCGTGCAAAGCTTTCAGATTCCCTTTTAATATTTCCAAAGCGTTGAAACAGTAACGAGAAATCAACACACTGCGCTTATGAGCTGGCGCCGTAAAGTCTGCATGAAGAAAATGCCAAAGCTAAGGAATCAAACTAAAATTCTCATAGTCAAGGCTGGAATGTAGCTTGCATACTGAAATCCCTGTGGTACACGAAAAGACTGGATTTTCTCAAAATCTAGCTAGTTATACAAGAGAAACGAGTCTTTTTCGTTTCCTCATGTTAAAAAGCGTTGACTATATTGTAAAGATGACGTAAGTTGTTTACCGACTGAGCAGCTAACAGGTTCAACTCTCAAGGGACGGTTTATTTTTTAGTCCCGAAACGATTGTAAAAAAGTATTGCTGTGTGGAGAAAAAGGAAAATATTTTCATAACTGAGGACGAAAAAGTTTTAGTTTTTTGTTAAGCGCGGTAATATTTGATGAAATTAAAAACATTTTTGGATCAACGTCTGTAAAGTGTTCTTTTGTGTCAACTAACAAAAATCCTTTTGGTCGGGGAGGGGAGTTCTAAAAATAATATTCAGTTGGGGAGGTGGATATTTTCTATAGTAGTGTCAATTTGTAGCATTTGTCGAGGTTTGATTGTTAACAGTAGAGTACTTTGAAGAGGTTAGTTACTCAGGATTACTTCCACTGGTTACGTTTAGTTAAAACATAGTTAATTGCTGGTTTGCACGTGACGTCATAGCCGCCATGTTGGTGCCCTTAAACAATAGTTTCCTCGTTAGATTCTTTTGTTGGGGCACCAACATGGCCGCCATGCCCTTTGTCATTTGAATCTCTGGGGATTGAGTGAAAACCAGCAATAGAGTGGAATGGTTATGAAACCCAGCGACCTTCATTGTTATTTTGATATCCACCCACTAATTAAAATGCATGCTTATTAGTAAGTCATTCGACCGATTCATCCAATCATCATGCGGCGGAAGTGAAAACCATGTCTAATATCTGTCAAACTCACGCGTGGAATCTCAATTCGAGCGTAAAATTCAAAACAAATAATATATGAACTTGGATGTGAAGACAGGGCCGGCCTAAACCCCAACCTGTAAATGTCAACGACTTTTGCAGGATATGTAATGTATGTTTTAAGGTAGCGTTTGGGAATTCAAATATTTCCACGGCGAGAATCTGTTCAAGCCTGAAGAAAGAAAAGATAGCCGAGGCTTTAAATAATCCTAGCTGGTGCCTGCAAAAGTATTGGTCTTCATATTCCGAAATCTGCTTCTCTATCAAAGTGAGTCTGTCGTTCCCGAGGAAGGAAGATTCGAAATGCTGTAGAGAACTACACATTTGTTCGAGAAGGTTTGCAGGATAAAATAACTAAGATAAAGATAACTCGTTGCCGCTGAATATAAAGTCGCCACCAAATCAGTAAAGAACACTGCCGACCACAATAACACCGGAGCGAAGTTCTGCCAAAAGAAGCGCTAAAAAAACACCACGCAGCGTTACGAAATCATCAAAGCAACTAGTGTTTTCCTAACACAGTTGGGATTACAGCTACAACATCTCTTCCAGACAAAATATCTCTAATAGCCTTGCTCCTGTTCTTTATTTAAATTCATCGCTGAGAGAATTCTTGTTACATGTATGTTTGTTGTCATATACTAATTGGTTTCTGTTCTTATCGCATCCATGCATGAATAAAACTTAATGATTTCTGTCAATCACGCATTTTAACCAATAGCATTACGCGGCCTTCTGAGGCCGAGAGTTATCAAAATAACCATGGGTTGCCGGCAGGCTCTATCTTCATCTCCTCCCCACCCCGTCCCCCCTCTTTTTTCTCTCGCCCCAATCCCACTAATCTCCCCTCGCTGCGCTCCGATACTCCAGAGCCGCAACGCAGGCTATCCCACTTTTTCTTCACCTGCTCTTTCGTTCGTTTGCTGTATCCAGCGTCTACCAAGTGGTCCCGAATTCTATTCCACGCCTCAGTTTTCATTTGGAATGTAAGCTTTGGACTCAACATTCCTAATAAGCAGCCCTTTCTCTTATTTATTTCGTTCAATAGAGGTAATCGGCTAACTCTGTTGCCACCCAATTCAGATCATGTGATGTAAACACACATTACTCTGGAGAATTGACTCTTTGAAACTTAATTTTATTCAGATAGGCATGACTGCATTATGATTAGAATGAAAATGGAATAATTCCCCAGAGTAGCATCTGTTTGAATTGAGTGGCAACAGCGTTAGCCGATTACCTCTATAAAAACTGAAGTAACCTGCTAGCGGCCCTTATGAGTGTTTTTTTGCTAATCTGTTTTCGGATTGGGCTACCTGTGGCATGCGGTCAAAATGGGGCGAGGAGAAAAGGGAAGGAGGGGGGAAGGGAAGGGGAGAAAAGGAAACAAGAGCTCCTATTTCCTTTTCTCCCCTTCCCCTTTGCCAGCTGAGAAATATCAGACTGCAGAATTTGCCAGCCGAGTGGCCCAGAAGAACAGATATTTTGCAGAACATTTAGTTGGGTGTTACTGCTAAAGCACCAAAACTACCAATCGATAACTTAAATATTCGGATCCTTTTTGGAATACCTCGGATAGGCTGTATTTAATAACCCCGACATAAAACTTGAAGTCAAACTTTTATTGACCGTATACTGGTAACGGGCCGGGTACTGGGCAACATGCATAGTGTAGTGCTACCTTTTTACGTAATGCTCAATAACATTTGAAGTAAAAAAGATATTGCACAGACATAACACAGCTACATTTATGCAAACTTTGCATGGGACATTTTCTTAAATTGCTACAGAAATAAGGGGGTGGGGCAGCTGAAAAATTGATGTTTTGAGAAAATGTTTAAAACTGAAATACTAAAGGAGGTTTTAACAAGTTAAAACTGAAATGTGTCGAAATGTACAAAACTGACCAAATTTTGGAGTAAAGCAAGCCCCTTAAGGCTAATGATGCCCAGTGTTATCCTGTGTTATTCTAGTGATTATATTTTTTTATTCTCGAATCTTTGGAAGAAACGATATTATAAACTGTAACAATGAAGAACCGGACATGAATAAAACTTCACAAGTGCCGCTTTGCAGATCTCGCTACGCCATTTTCAATTCGTTTATATCCATTTGAACTGCCATCTGATCAACCAAGTTCTCAAACAAAACACGTCAGTTATCACCCAGCACACCTGGCCAGTCTCTTGTTTTATTACGTCTACCGCTGAGAAATGTTATTGCCAATATCAAAACGACTTCAGAGTTACTTTGATACTGATTTTGATTTCGCATTTCTCGTTTATTTAAGAAACAAAAAAGGCACACATTATTGAAAACTACAATTATCAGAAAAAAAACGATGTTCCGCAATGTCGTACATCCCAAACCACTAATATAATCTCTAAAACTAGTTCTTTTGACACGAAATAACTCGATGGACGAATGCTACCTGAAACAGGTGATGAGCCTATCATTGCATAATATATCAGTATTAACCAGGAAAAAAACACATTACACTGCTTTTGAAATTCAAACTACAACAATTGACGACGCGAAATTAATTAAGGTCAAGCCGGTATAATAATAATTTGTTATCAGCTTCTTAAGCGTTTAACACAATTAATAGGCCCTTTGCAACTAACACATCACGTGGTTGTACTGGAGAGCAAAAAATATATCGACTGACTTCATTTACTTAAATGCATTGTACAAGATCGGTATTGCTATTACCAAAACCTATTTGTAAATGCTATTTTCCACCTCCAATCGATCTTTCAAAAACAGCGATTTTAAAGATAGCTTGCTCTCCAGCATCCATGCATGGCAACGTCTTTCCCATGGGGATAACAAGCTCGATTCATTGGTTAATGAAGTATTATATCAGCACGTGACTGTTAGCTGCAAAGGGCCTATTGGTTCAGTCCACAAATTAATGACGCTCTCATATTTTCAACACATTACTTTTATCCTTGCTTAAACTCATCAGATCTAGCCATCCAATTATTTTTGGGTGCTGTGTGTACCTCAAACTGAAATAACTGTACTGAGAAAAACATTCCCCCTTCATATCCACAAAAACGCAGAAGCCCCGAGAAACACGTTCTCGTCTCAAGCGTCGTTATAAATCAGCACCTGAAACAAATTCTGCAGAATGAATTTTACAATCCTTCAAAATATAACTGTATTCCCACGATGTCTAGTCCATCTCCCGCAAACGTTTTATTTTGTACCACACGTTTATTACTCTCTTATCGCTTCGTGTGTTATGAACGCAGTCCTTTCATTGACGGCAATATTGGGGAATGGTCTTGTGCTTCTAACGATTTGGAAAACGCCATCACTCCACACTCCCTCAAACTACCTCCTCTTCAGTTTGGCTGTGGCGGATTTTGGACTTGGTTTTATTGCACAGCCATTGCTTACCGTCTCCAAAATTTCAGAAATAAGATTATCGCAGTATGGCTGGCCAATCGAGAACAAATATGGTTTCTTTATCAATGTATACTGCCCTGTTGCCGTTCTTGGTTATTTATTCGGTGTACTTTTTGCCGCATTATCAGCCTGCTGTATTACGGCAATCACAGTGGAAAGATACCTTGGTATAAGCCTACAACTAAGGTACGATCAGGTTGTGAATAAGGGCCGAATAGCGATGTCTGTATCGTTACTTTGGCTGACAGCCGCGGCACTAACTGTCTGGGCTGTCATTTTTAAAAGGAAGCCTCAAGAGTATTTTCTACCCGTGCTGTCAGTTTGGATTTTTGGCTTGATATTTTCCATGGTTTACTGTAACATTAAGATCGCATTGATTTTAAAGCGCCACACAGTACAAATAAATGCACAGGGTCAAGCAAACAACACTAACATTAACATCACAAAGTTTAAAAAATCAGTGATAACTATGGGATGTGTGATAACTCTATCTCTTCTTTGCTATTTGCCATATATTATAACAATATCAATGTGGGATGCACGTATGCGTAGTGTTAAAACGAAATACGGAATTATCCGTGCTTTGAATGTCACATTTCCACTCTGTTTCTTGAACTCAACTTTAAATCCCATCGTGTATTGTTTGCGGTTCAGCGACATTCGAGTAAATGCTCTTCTACTGTTGAGGAAATGGCTGCACTTGAACAACACTGGAAATCAAGAGTAACCGGATTTAATCGAGAAAACTGCGATGAGGCGTGAGTAGTACTTTCCTAATTACATTTCTAACTAACTCCAATCAGTCCGCTTACTGTGTTCTATATCATACACTTCACACCACTAATACGACTCATCTCTAGAACTACAGTTTTCTTACACGGAATAACTCGATGGATGATGCAACCCGGTGATGAGCCTATCATTGCACAAACACTGACTCAGTAAAAGAATTAACCCCATCATATCACTACTTTTGAAATCCTTTGAAATTCAAATTGATTGACGTCGCGAAAGAAATTAAGGTCGAGCTGGTACAATTTTTTTTTTTTATTCTTAAATGTTTCACGCAATTAATTGGTCCAGTCCACAAATTAATAACGCTCTCATATTTCCTTCCCCTTATGTTTCATTTTAGAGTATGGACCCTTGCTTAAACTCTTCAGATTCTGACAGCTCCTTGTAAAAACGGGGGCTTTTGTGCTTGTAACCATCTGCTGAGAGGAGGTTCTTATAAAGGTAGGGTGAAGTTTTGATGTTCACCTTAATACTTGAAAATTACTTTTAAAACACATATGTGGGATCAACGACGCCGGTCAATGCATTTCTTCCGAAAGAACGTGAAGATCTAGCCATTTAAAGCTTCAACTGATTCTTTTCGGGTACTGTGTGTACCTCCGACTGAAATATTGAAATAACTGGACTGAGGAAATCATTCTCCTTTCATATGCACAAGAACGCAGAAGCCACGAGAAACACGTCCTCGTCTCAAGATTCATTAATAATAATAATGTTTATTCAGGGTGCACCATTCACCGAAGTGTTTTACAAGGTGGCCCTGTAATGGCAACAATAAAATTATATATATATTATAACTAAGTAGTATAGAATAAAATAGATAATTTCTAAGATTAATAATTTAAAATAATAAAAATATATTGATAATCTAGGAGCTAGTGAGCTCGACTTAATTTGAGTTTAAAAAGCAGTAATGAATTTACATTATTAAGATCGAAACCTAGGTCATTAAAATCTTTTGCAGCATGGTAAGTTAATGTCTGTTTTCCCCAATTTGTCTTGACTGAGGGTAAGTGAATCTTAGACTTATTTCTAGTATTATATTGGTGGACATTATTATTAATTACTAAGTTAAAATTAAAGTCAATAAAATTGTTCAAACATTTAAAAATAAAAATACATCGATGTGCATGACGTCGTTTACATAACTGGTTCCAATTTAAAGATTCTAGAGCTTGTGTGGCAGATGAACGTAGTGGTTGGTTTAAGATAATTTTTGCTGCTTTATTTTGCTGGACTTGGAGAGCGTTCATTAGTGTTACATTGTTCTTATCCCCCCAGATTATGTCAGCATAACCAAATAATGGAAGGATAAGAGAATTGTATAATGTTATGCGAGCATCGGTTAGGAGAAGGTGCTAGACTCTCCTTAGAAGACCTAGACGTTGGTTTATCTTGGACATGAGGTTCTCGATATGATCATTCCAAGACATGTCTTCGTTAAATGTCACACCCAGATATTTGAATGAGTTTTCACGTTCAAGAGGACATCCGTCAATGGAGATTGATATGCCATTGAATGATTTAAGACGACGACTGCTGCCAAACAATAAACATTTCGATTTAACGCAATTGAGAGTGAGTAGATTTTGACCAAGCCAGTTTGACACACATTTTAGGTCACTGTTTAGATTATTTTCAATATCGAGGGTTGATTTGGCGGAGTAATACAGAAGAGTATCGTCAGCATATAATATCGATTTACAGTTTTTCAGGCAACGTGGTAAATCATTGACATATACAAGGAAAAGTAAAGGACCCAGGATACTTCTCTGAGGCACCCCAATTGTGATATCCCTGGGGCTGGAGAGACAGTTTCCGATTGATGTCACTTGTACGCGGTTTGATAGGTAGCAATTAAACCAAGCAATAGCTTCACTATCCAAGCCAAAATCTTTTAATTTGTTTAGTAGTAGTTGATGGTCGACTGTGTCGAAAGCCTTGCTCAGGTCTAGAAAGCAGCTCCAGTGATATATCCATTGTCAAGTTTATCTAGGATGTTTTCAGTTAAGTGTGCGAGAGCAACACCCGTTGAAAGATTAGGTCGGAAACCAAACTGTTCAGGTGCAAGAAGTTTATGTTCCTGTATGTAGTCATACAGCTGTTGATGTACCGCCTTTTCGATGATCTTGGTTATGGTAGGTAAAATGGTGATTGGTCTGTAATTGTTTGCACTTGAACGATCACCAGATTTAAATATAGGTACTACTTTGCCTTTCTTCCAGACAGATGGAAAAGTTGAGGTTTGCAGAGACTTGTTGAAAATGAAGGTTAGACATGGAGTAATGATATCGGCAGAATCTTTAAGTAGGCGAGCGCTGATCCGGCCGAGGCCAATTGCTTTATTAGTTTTCAGTGTTCGCAGCTGTTTGTAAACAAAGGCTTCTTTAATGATTTTAAATCTGAAAACAGTAGAGCATGTCGATGTAGAGGGTATTTGAGAGGCCAATGAGTTGATTTTTTCCTTAATAGTGTTCGCAAGTTTAGTTCCAATCGATGTGAAGTAATCATTAAGGATACGTGCAATTGATTTAGGATTACTGTGAAGAATATCATCAGATAAGATGCATGGCGGCGTATTACAGGATTTATTGTCACGCGAAGTTATTTCGTTTAGGGTTTTCCAGAGCCCCGTATAGTATTTCCTCTATTACTGTTTATAACACCCTGGTAGTAATTTGATTTAGCTTTCTTAACCGCTTTGTTGACTTCGCATCTAAGCTTTCTATAACCAGACCAATGGATAGGAGATTTGGATTTGAGAGCTCTTTTGTGGAAGTAATCTCGTTCTCGCATTAACTTGGATAGTTTCGATGTCATCCAGGGAATCTTGATGCCTTTAACTCTTTGCTTTTTAATTGGAGCATGTTGGTCGGCTATTCTAGTGTAGAGCGAACTCCAGATAGTAACGGCATCGTTTGCATTATTAGAATTAAATACAGGTGACCAGTCAATGTTTGTTAAATCGTTTTGAAAGATTTGTTTGTCGTAATGCTTGTAGGAGCGATACTCAATGACGCGTGGACATGCCTTTGGTACACCTGCTTTGATGACACAATATACCAGAGAATGGTCACTTAATGACAGCGGTATTACTCCGTTCTCAACAATACGGTGCTTGTTGTTAACAAAAATAAGGTCAATAGTTGATTGGCATCCCATTGTTATTCTTGTGGGACTTGAAATAAGCTGTTCTAGATTATGTAGATTTGCAAGCCTTTTCAAGTTTGATTTTGACGATTTTGAAGCAGAGTTTTTGTAATGTAATCAATATTGAAGTCTCCAAGTAAAATCAGTTCAATATCATCCGTTAGGTTTGAAAAGACGGCATCCAATTCTTCGATAAATTTTGTTACTGGGAGATTAGGTGCTCTGTAGAGAGTACAAACCAACAGTTTTTTTGTTTTGGGTCTCGTCACTTCTATTATGCAACTTTCGATGGTGGTGTTTGCCAGAAGATCTGAGCGAACTCGAAAGGGAATGCCATCACGTATACATATCGCCGTACCACCACCATGTTTTCGGCCCATTCGATCTTTTCTGGCAAGATTGTAGCCAGGGACATATAATTCTTGGTCAGTAATCGAGGAATTTAGCCACGTCTCGGAAATAGTGAATATATCAAAGGGCTGATCTTTCAATAGGAGTCGAAGGGAATCCATCTTGGGTAATAGACTTCTTATATTAAGATGGCTGATCTTTAGGCCACGAGCTTTAGGCCACGAGCTTTAGGCAATCAATCAATCAATCAATCTTTATTTACCATATATATAATACATGTATATATGTTTACACGCAAAATAAAATAAAATGGAATATATAATACAGTATTATTATTTGATTATTTGCTTGTTTGTTTGTATCTTTTGAATATATCGATTTGTAGATCTAAGTGCAATATGTTATATTATCTTTAATTTAAGTATGTATATATGGAAGGTGTTCAGTGAAAAAACTCCAAGGAGCTTGTACAGGCACTGACACCCATGGGCGGCAGCAATGGCTGGGACGTATTCACAGCAGGGCCAGGATTTATAGACACATCGTTAGATAGGATGATAAGCGACATTGAGATGGAGCGTTAAAAAGCAGACGGCAACCAAGAAGAAGACAGGTACATGACGAAATCGGTTTGGACGATGTTGGCTTTGAGGCTCGTGTTCGGTGAGAATCCGCTTTGAAGCCACATTTTCTTCGCATACATACAAATGAACGGCATTACAATTATCCAACATACTTGGTACGTCCTTGTGTCCAGATATATTTGATATGCACAAGTACAGGTAGAAGATAAGACAGAGATTACTGGACGATAGAAAACCATGACCGACCGCCATTATTCCACGATATTAGCATCTCAAACAAATTCTGCAGAATGAATTTTACAATCCTTCAAAATATAACTGTATTCCCAAGATGTATAGTCCATCACACGTATGCTTTTAATTACGTACCACACGTTTATTACTCTCTTATCGCTTCGTGTGTTATGAACGCAGTCCTTTCATTGACGGCAATATTGGGGAATGGTCTTGTGCTTCTAATGATCTGGAAAACGTCATCACTCCACACTCCCTCAAACTACCTCCTCTTCAGTTTGGCTGCGGCGGATTTTGGAGGTGGTTTTATTGCACAGTCATTGCTTACCGTCTCCAAAATTTCAGAAATAGGATTATCTCAGTATGGCTGGCCAACCGAGAATAAATATGGTTTCTTTATCAATGTATACTGCCCTGCTGCCTTTTTTGGTTATTTATTCGGTGTACTTTTTGCCGCCGGCATTATCAGCCTGCTGTATTACGGCAATCACAGTGGAAGAATACCTTGCTATAAGCCTACATCTAAGGTACGATCAGGTTGTGACTAAGGGCCGAATAGCGATGTCTGTATCGTAACTTTGACTGACAGCCGCGGCACTAACTGTCTGGGATGTCATTTTTCAAAGGAAGCCTCAAGAGTATTTTCTACCCGTGCTGTCAATTTGGATTTTTGGTTTGATATTTTCCGTGGTTTACTGTAACATTAAGATCGCATTGATATTAAGGCGCCAAACAGTACAAATAAATGCACTTGGTCAAGCAAACAACATTAACACCACAAAGTTTAGAAAATCAGTGATAACTATGGCCTTGATGTGTGATAACTATTTCTTCTTTGCTTTTTGCCATATATTATAATAATATTAATATGGGATGCACGTATGCGTAGCGTTAAAACGATATACGGAATTATCCGTGCTTTGAATGTCACATTTCCACTCGGTTTCTTGAACTCAACTTTAAATCCCATCGTAGATTGTTTGCGGTTCAGCGATATTCTGCACTTTAACAACACTGGAAATCAAGAGTAACCGGATTTAATCGAGAAAACTTCGATGAGGCGTGAGTAGTACTTTCCTAATTGCATTTCTAACTAACTCCAATCAGTCCGCTTACTGTGTTCTATATCATACGCTTCACACCACTAATACGACCCATCTCTAGAACTACAGTTTTCTTTCACGGAATAACTCGATGGATGATGCAACCCGGTGATGAGCCTATCATTGCACAAACACTGACTCGGTAAAAGAATTAAGACCACCATAGCACTACTTTTGAAATCCTTTGAAATTCAAATTGATTGACGCCGCGAAATAAATTAAGGTCGAGCCGGTACAATAAAAATGTTATTCTTAAATGTTTCACGCAATTAACTGGTCCAGTCCACAAATTAATGACGCTTTCATATTTCGCACTCATTACTTTTCATTTGAGGGAATGGACCGGACATCTTCTGACAGGTTCTGACAGCTCGTCGTAAAAACGGGGGCTCTTATGCTTGTAACCATCTGCTGAGAGGAGGTTCTTATAAAGGCAGGGTGAAGTTGATGTTCACCTTAATACTTGGAAATTACTTTTAAAACACATATGTGGCGTCAACGATGGTCACGGCATTTCTTTCCGAAAGAACGTGAAGATATAGCCAGTTAAAGATTCAATTCTTTTCGGTACTGTGTGTACCTCAGACTTAAATATTGAAATAACTGTACTGAAGAATTCTCCCTTCGTATCCACAAAGAACGCAGAAGCCCCAAGAAACACGTTCTCGTCTCAAGCGTCATTATAAAACAGCACCTGAAACAAATTTTGCAGAATGAATTTTACAATCCTTCAAAATATATATGTATTCCGAAGATGTCTAGTCCATATCCCGTATAGTTTTCATTATGTACCACACGTTTATTACTCTCTTATCGCTTCGTGTGTTATGAACGGAGTCCTTTCATTGACGGCAATATTGGGGAATGGTCTTGTGCTTCTAACGATCTGGAAAACGCCATCACTCCACACTCCCTCAAACTACCTCCTCTTCAGTTTGGCTGCCGCGGATTTTGGAGTTGGTTTTATTGCACAGCCATTGCTTATCGTCTACAAAATATCAGAAATAGGATTATCGACGTATGGCTGGCCAATCGAGAACAAATATGATTTCTTTAATAATGTATTCTGCCCTATTGCCGTTCTTGGTTATTTATTCGGTGTACTTTTTGCCGCATTATCAGCCTGCTGTATTACGGCAATCACAGTGGAAAGATACCTTGCTATAAGCCTACATCTAAGATACGATCAGGTTGTGACTAAGCGCCGAATAGCGATCTCTGTATCGTTACTTTGGCTGACTGCCGCGGCACTAACTGTCTGGGCTGTCATTTTTGAAAGGAAGCCTCAAGAGTATTTTCTACCCGTAATGTCAGTTTGGATTTTTTGTTTGATATTTTCTGTGGTTTACTGTAACATTAAGATCGCATTGATTTTATGGCGCCACACAGTACAAATAAATGCACAGGTTCAAGCAAACAACACCAACATTAACATCACAAAGTTTAGAAAATCAGTGATAACTATGGGATGTGTGATAACTCTCTGTCTTCTTTGCTTTTTGCCATATATTATAACAATATCAATATGGGATTCACCTGTGCGTAATGTTAAAACGAAATACGGAATGATCTGTGCTTTGAATGTTACATTTCCACTCAGTTTCTTGAACTCAACTTTAAATCCCATCGTGTATTGTTTGCGGTTCAGCGACATGCGAGGAAATGCTATTCTACTGTTGAGGAAATGGCTGCACTTGAACAACACTGGAAATCAAGAGTAACCGGATTTCATCGAGAAAACTTCGATGAGGCGTGAGTAGTACTTTTCTAGTTACATTTCTAACTAACTCCAATCAGTCCGCTTACTGTGTTCTATATCATACGCTTCACACCACTAATACGACTCATCTCTAGAACTACAGTTTTCTTACACGGAATAACTCGATGGATGATGCAACCCGGTGATGAGCCTATTGCACAAACACTGACTCGATAAAAGAATTAACGCCATCATATCACTGCTCTGTAAATCTTTTGAAATTCAAACTGTCATTTATAGCAGAAAACCATGCGTTTTAGTTCCTAATTAATTACTGGGTTCAGAGCCAGTAGCCCCAAACCAGTTGTTGTGTATTTAATATATATATATCTATAAATCGGATTTTTATATAAATTTATATATTATTTATCTTCATTATACATTACGGATTTTGTAAATATTACTTGTATGTATTTATCGTATCGTATATCGTAACTTCCACTCTTACTGAGATCTTCACATAAGCTTGTTAATATATCGGTTTTCAATTCTTGTAATTGCTAAGCCGGTATATAATTTTAATACACCATTTATTCATTCATTCAGTCAGTCAGTCACTTATTCATTTATTTATTTATTTACGACGGATAATGAATTAAGGTCGAGCCGGTACAATAAAAATACGTTATTCATAAATGTTTCACGCACTTTATTGCTGCGAGCGATAGCGAGTAGCAAGACTAATCTCGACATTTCCTCCTGGGTAGCCTGTGGTGATCGCTAGATGCTGGGTCATTTTGAGATTCGATGAAGGATTTCCGAACGTTTTAGCCTCGTTATCATGCCATATCATGTCTGAACATGCGTGCGCATGATTTCTCATGAAGTCGCTTACATAAAATCATGTTGGCTCAAGCACATGGTTATACGTTGGTGCAAGGTTCTAGAGAGGGAGTCTAAGAGAATTTTTGCAGTATCTATCCTTAAAAAAACGAAATGTTACTAAAAGAAGTTATTGGAACATTTTTCAAAGGATTATAAAACTGCTGAGTTCATGTGGTGCCAAAATAGTGCAGGATTTCCAAGGTAAATCTACGCCGGAGTCAAACTGTTTCAACTGAACTGAGCACAGAACAAGACAGTAGCTTGAATTACAAACGAAACCCAGCAGTTTACAGTAATGGTATGAACAATGAACGGAGTGCACACCAAGACTTTCAAAACGAACAAACCGAATGAGCGGCCATCGTGCCAAGCTAGCGGCCGAACGCCGTCGCAAACAAAAATATTAAGTGTTTAATTTTGTTTATCTCGTTTCCGCTACTGATTGGCAATATAGTCAGGGAGCATATGTAACTATTTAAACTTCCGTGGGATTTTTTTGAATATTTGATGCCACCTATCTAGAAGTGTTAAGGGGACCCTAAAGAACACAAAAAAAGTTGTCGGCAATTTTGCGACTTGCACCGACAGATTTTATGGCGGGTTTAAGTGAGGCATATATTTTCTAGCATGGAAACGAGGCTGGGTCACCAAAAGCCCTATAACTAACGTTATTATCAACGTATTGATGCCAAAATTGCTCATAGTTGATATTTCAATGTATTTGACATGACTAAGGACATTACATTAATTAAGCTGGTCACGTGACAATCTACGCATGGAAACGAGGCTGTACTAAAAACACCTAATAACTATCGTTAATGACAACGGATCGTTACGAAAATTGACCGTAGTTGGTATTTAATGAGTGTATCCCACATGACAAAAGACATTCACTTAGTTAAGGGGGTCACGTGATCAAGACCACATGGAAACGAGGCTGTACTATAACATGCCTTTAGCCATCGCTTAACTAAAAAAAACTGCCTACCGATATTTCTCATATGATACCAAGACTCCATAGACTTTTGCTCGTACTTGTATCTAAGTTTATCTGACATGTTTAAGAGTATTAGAGTAAGAATGATGGCCACGTGAGCATCTAGCATGGAAACGAGGCTGGTACATAACATGCCTCCTAAGCATCCCTAATATCTACAAGCTGTCGCTAAGTCAGCATCAAATTGTTACTAAAATAATTTATAATTGATGTTGATTTAGATATTGATTTGATGTAGTAGCCAGGGGCTACTGTAGTAATGCAAGCTGATCACATGCTATAACTGCATGCTTTGAAACGAGTCCAATCAAAAACCTCGTAACTATTTTTGATGCTAAAAACCTTGTTTTGAAACTCTTTTAGTTTATCTTACAAATTCTAGGGTTTCTTACGCTCATTTGCCTTGATATTCAATACCAATGCATTTCATTCCACAAATAGTAAAAATGAGACCTTTCGGTATGATTGGTCAGCGGACTTTATCATCGAGTTAAGGCCAAGTGTCCGCCATCTTGGATTGGCAGTCCATGTAGCGTGGCAAGCGTTTTAGATCTCTTATGGCGGATGCCTTCGATTCTGTTTTAGCAGAACCCGAGAAGGAAAAGGTAGATTTATCACTGTGTGTTATATGTCAGAAGACAACCAAAGAAAGTCTCGTTGAGAAACCAACGTTTGCTTCGTATGAGAAAGTAGTGAAATCAATCGAAGAATGGGCAAGGTATGGGAATTTGAGTTACTCTGAGGCTTGGGGGAAATTAAGAGACATCTCACCAGAGGAACTTCACCAAAAGCAATCGTCATGGCATCGATCTTGTTACAAGGAATGTGTCCATTCAGAGATGCTCAAGAGAGCAAAGGAACGATACGAGAAGGAGTTAGCCGGCCCAAACGAGTCGAGGCGTAAATCTAGAAATGTTGAAGATGTAGAGTATTCTCACTTGACTCGATCACAAACATCGCCTTTCAACAAAGATCTTTGCTTTTTCTGCGATTGCCCGGCGGGTTATAGGGAAATATTATTTAACGTTAGGACATTAACTAGAGGGGAATTGCTCCGGGATGCTGTCAAATTACCAGGAAATGAAAAACTTTCAGTAAAACTAAATACAGCAATTACTGCAAATGATGCTCATTCAATTGACATCAAATACCATAAGAACTGTTGGTCAAGTAATGTCACCAATGTTTTACGTAAGCCCGCATCCACCATTGACTCCACTGCTAGATTAGCTAGCGAGGTTGCAGCAAAAATAGAGTTCTTGACGATGACGGAGATTGCTTTGCGTGATGGCAACATTGTAACCATGTCAGAATTACAAGCTGCATTTGAAAACACTCTAGAAGCAAATAATGTTGTTGATGCGACCTGCAAACGAAAGGCTCTGAAGCAAATACTCCAATACGAAATCCCGGACATCGAGTTCCATACACCTAAGCGCGTCAATGAGCCAGAAAGAGTAAGCGTGAAGAAAACTAGAGATGCTGCAATCCAACTGGCTGAAGACCAAAGTGCCGATAATGAAATGAAAACTTTGTTTCACGCCGCTTCTACACTAAGAAAATCTATCAAGATGTGTGAGAAGTGGGAATTCGCTGGATCTCTAGACATTCCCGATGATAATGTGCCTATGGAACTGTACAGTTTTTTCAGGTGGGTCATACACGGTCCAAACAACTTACTTTCGGCCGAAAAGAAGTCGAACGAGGTACACAAGCGTGCGATAAGTCTAACTCAAAGTACCGTTTCCATGTGCCTAACGGATCGCCAGTTGAGGAACAAGAAGTCCGAAACTGTAAGGTTGACAACCGAAATGCCTCAGCAGTTAGCCATTGGCCTGGCTATCCACCAGGCGGTCCGCAGCAAAGAATTGATAAGTTTGATGCACGGTTTTGGGATGTCTGTTGATTATAACAGAGTCCTACGAGTAGAGGCGCAAATGGAATCAAGTGTTCTTAAGCGTATGGCTGAGAATGACGGCGTATATCTACCTCCAGATATAGTAATGGGTAGGCACGTCTTCTTTGCTATCGACAACGTGGATTTTGCTGAAGACACCCCAGATGGGAAACGTACGTTCCATGGTACAGCGATGGCTATATACCAAAGAAGTGATCCTCAAGACCAGATACCGGACTTAACCATCGACTCCACACTCAAAGGTCGCTCAATCAAAGATCTACCCGACACCATTACAACACTCCTGGAATGTCCTGCACCTCCCGCGAAGCCCGTTGGTTCTGTATACCCTCGATTTGGGCTATTTTCCGAGAGTGATCTCCCGATACAAGTAAGAAGGCAAGATTTTGCATGGCTCCTTGGCCGCAGTTTGACGAGAGTTCCAACGAACACTCCGACGGAAGTGACGGAAACACAAACCGAAACCCAAGCGGCAGAGAAGAGTTCAGATGTACCGGTGTGGTCCGCATACAATTCCCTACTCACTGATACACTACCTGTAACGCGAGTTGGAGCACCACCGCTGATTGCAGCACCAGCGCACGAGTGGCAGACCTTGCTCACAGTCCTAATGCAAGCCCAGCATATCAAGGTAAAAGTGATGGGCCCGGAAAGGAAGACAGTCATCTCCCTTGATCTGGGACTATACCAACCAGCGAAGAAACTGCAAATTGCTCGCCAAGACCTCGACCATCTATTATTCCGTCCCGGTGAGCTTCATTTAGTAATGGCTGACCTACGAGCAATCGGTGCATACACGGATAACAGTGGAATAGATACATGTTGGATCGAATCGGAGCTGTACGGCCCTTCAACTGTAAAGCAAATAACCGAAGGAAAGCATGTGAAGAGAGCGGAGACGGCCCATATGATTACGCTACAGGCACTGTTCTCGATGTACCAAGAAGCTGTGTTTCAAGAAGACCCCAGTTCGCACCAATGTCTTGAGCAGTTATCTCAGCAACTTGGCGATGCTTGTGTAGATGGCTCCGAGGAACGAGTGAAAGAGGCGCACGACAAACTGGAGAAAGCCTTAGAATCCATGAAGATCATAGAGAAGATGGAGGCATTTGATGCTAGGCAAAGCAAGATTCCGCTGTTCAAGTTTGTGCGTCAGTACATGCGAATGGTGATGGAGATGATGACATTCATCCGCGCAGTTCGAACGGGAAACTGGGATCTACATCTAAAAGCTCTGGAGGTATTTACCAAGTACTACTTCGCACACGACATGTTGAACTATGCACGCATGATTCCTCTGTACTTGGCCGAGATGAAGATGCTCCCAGAAACAGATCCGGAGATATATGAGGAATTCCAGCAAGGGAACTGGGTTGTGAATAAGAACTCATGTGTATCGTTCTGTGCAGTCGGCGCGGATAATGCCCTAGAGCATGTTAACCGGTCGATGAAGGTTTCTGGGGGGCTAATTGGCATAACGCTTAATCCCAATGCCCGCACAAAGTACTTCCTTATCGCACCAGAGCTAGCCAGACTGGCAGAGCAAGCCAAACAGATGGCGGGTACTTCCCCTAAGACAGCCAAGCAACATCACAGTCTCACTAATGCTGTAAGATCGCGACAAGAGAAGAACATAGAGCAGTTAGCCACAACCATCAGAAATTTCACCAATCCTTTCTTGGAAGAAGGCAGTGACCTCTACAATCTAGCAACCAAGGTTGTGATGCCCGAGAAAACCAAAGAAGATCTCTGCCAGCAGAGTGCTATCGGTAACCAGCTGTTTGGCCGCTTTGTAGAAGAGAGGATCAAGTCCAACAAATTGAGCATTTGGTCCACCATGAAGAAACGCAAGCTGAACACATGGAAGAGTACGGCGAAAGTTGTCCGAGTAAAGGCCAACGATATAGTGGTTGAGCTCAAGGAAGATCGCTCCCTTTTCGCCCGCATGTCAATGGTATGCAAGTCGCGCCCTGAAATTGACGTCAAGGAAGCTATAGGCAAATTTGAGTTCAACGTTGTGCCCAAGTCCATGTTTGCCTCAGATGGAACCATGCTACACTGTTCAGCTAAGAGCGTCTTAATGGACATCCTCGAGAAGATAGATAACAGACGACACACTGGCGGCAATACCGAGCAGAATGACCCTACTAGTGCAGAGATACCAGCTCAACAGATGAACTTCTCTATTATCGACGGAATGGCAGAGGTACAGGCCCTGGATAAGCCGGACTGGGTCAAGCATTGCTCACATTTAGCAGATCACTTCACGGCGCACATCTTTCTTAAGTACGGCGGTAGCGATGAAGTACGACTTATATTTGACAGGTCAGTGATATTCCCCGTTTTTTACTGCTCATTGAAATGTATTAGTAGGCTTGATTAGCGATTACAAAAATTAACCATTTTTTATTTTTCAGATATGATGTGCCATTGTCTTTGAAGACAGCGACGCGGGTGTCAAGACAAGGTGGACAAACTCCAATTTACTACAAGATTACCGACTCAACCCACATCACCAAGACTCCGATGAAGAGGCTCCTCGCTCATGTTAAGACGAAAGCAGAGCTGACCCAGTATCTAGCTACAAAGATATTGGAGAGGGGACGCCAGATTGGAAAGCAGGTGGTCGTAGCTTGGGGATGTCAATGTCAAGCAACCCATAGAGATGTGGCTCACCTAGAGAGCAATCACGAGGAGGCAGACACCAAGCTGTTGCTACATGCTGTCGATGCTACAACCTCGGGAGCCACCAGCATCAGAATTATCTCGCCAGACACAGACGTGTTTGTGCTCGCTCTAAGGCGATTTCCAGAGATGTGCGAGAACACGTCATTTGTGACCGGGAAAGGGCAACGCCATAGAAAGATAGAACTTGGCCCCATCGTTAGTGCTCTTGGAGCTTCAAGAACTGCGGCACTTCCAGGTTTCCATGCGTGGAGTGGAGCAGATATTACCGGAAGCTTTGCAGGTAAGATAAATAACGTGTTTTTTTTAAACTAATTTGCTTTTTGATTTACAAATGGCAAACAAACAAATCGAAAATATAACATACTATAACATCATTATCTTTTTCTGTTAAGGTAAAGGGAAGTTGCTGTGCTGGAAAGCGTTCCTTGAGGCTGACGAAGACAGCGTCACTGCACTTGCAGAATTGGGCACAACTGCGCAACCAACACCAACGACTGTTGCTGGAATTGAGAAACTAGTCTGCAAGCTGTACCAACCAAAGACACGCCTCCAAAACGTCAATGATCTGAGATGGCTCTTGTTTCGAAAGAAACAAGCACAGTCGGAAAGACTCCCCCCAACGCACGCTGCATTGAAGGAGGCCACAATGCGAGCCCACTACCAGAGCATGGTATGGTACAACGATATTGTACCAAATCCAGAGCTACCTTCGCCGGAGAATTATGGATGGAAATTGGAGAAAGGTGTGCACATTGTATAAAAATAATTATAAAATATACTAGTTCCTAATAATGATTATATATTGCATTTCTCTCTCTTAAGATGAATGGGTTCCAGTCATGACGCCCCTAAAACCAGCACCTGACGCAGTCCTCCAGCTAGTCAAGTGTGGTTGTGCCAAGGAGAGATGTTCGACTAACCGATGTCAGTGTCGGAAGGCGGGACTTCAATGCACCGTTCTCTGTAGCTGCTCCGATAATGACGAAGGGGAGCCCTGTGATAACGCTGAATGCAATAGTGATGCCGACGATGAGGATGGCAGCAACGAGTCGTGTGATGATGAAGAGGAGATTGGAGAAGAAGAGGACGAGCTAGACGACTGAATAATGTACTTGCTGCTCTTGGCAATGTAACAAAACCAGACCCGTTTTATATAAAACAGGGGGCAAATTAGCAACGGCACGAGGACTCTTAGTGAGAAGGCACCGAAGTGGGGCCGATAGGCCTATTGCTCTTGAATTGGGTGTTGTATTAGCCTGATAACAGTCACCTGTACAGCTGTATTATTGCAATACTAATGCAAATTACCAAATTTGATGCTATTTGGTAGCAATTTGTAGATATTAGGGATGCTTAGGAGGCATGTTATGTACCAGCCTCGTTTCCATGCTAGATGCTCACGTGGCCATCATTCTTACTCTAATACTCTTAAACATGTCAGATAAACTTAGATACAAGTACGAGCAAAAGTCTATGGAGTCTTGGTATCATATGAGAAATATCGGTAGGCAGTTTTTTTTAGTTAAGCGATGGCTAAAGGCATGTTATAGTACAGCCTCGTTTCCATGTGGTCTTGATCACGTGACCCCCTTAACTAAGTGAATGTCTTTTGTCATGTGGGATACACTCATTAAATACCAACTACGGTCAATTTTCGTAACGATCCGTTGTCATTAACGATAGTTATTAGGTGTTTTTAGTACAGCCTCGTTTCCATGCGTAGATTGTCACGTGACCAGCTTAATTAATGTAATGTCCTTAGTCATGTCAAATACATTGAAATATCAACTATGAGCAATTTTGGCATCAATACGTTGATAATAACGTTAGTTATAGGGCTTTTGGTGACCCAGCCTCGTTTCCATGCTAGAAAATATATGCCTCACTTAAACCCGCCATAAAATCTGTCGGTGCAAGTCGCAAAATTGCCGACAACTTTTTTTGTGTTCTTTAGGGTCCCCTTGACACTTCTAGATAGGTGGCATCAAATATTCAAAAAAATCCCACGGGATTACAGATGCTCCCTGACTAATATACATGTATACTATAACTAGAAGTAATCATAGATTATCAAAGTGCGTTCGAGATATTTTTTTGTATGAGAACTTTAAACGCCTCTCAGGTTTCAATTGTTTTCTCAACATTTGTAATACCACTCCAATTTTAAATAGTACATAGAAGTTAGTATAGAATACAATCAACCCTATTCAGATGTGTACAAACTGCATCCCAGTTTTCGTGACCAAGGCTGTCTCCATAATACTGACTAAGTGTCAGTGATTACACTCCAGTGTAGAACATGAAATATATGTGCATGTGTGTAAACTACACCTTCAGACTGATTCAAATTATTCTTCAAGTGAGACCAAGGCTGGCTGCAGAATATCGAGTGTCCATTGTTATTGCAGAATAATTTCTGATCATAGGGCTCACCTTGTTTGATATTTAAGTGATGCGTGTTCAGCATTGTTGAAACGATCTTCAATGTGGTCTGCAATTATGTCACACATTTACAGGAAATCCACAAACTCGCAGCACTTCACTTTCTATTAGAAATCGCTAGTTATTATAATAGTTGGTTCCGTCAACACTTTAACGACGCTCTCATATTTTCAGGAGGCCTTCACCTATCAAAACCTTGCATTTTATTGGACCCCATTTGGACTGCACTTACAAAGAATTTCATTGTTGTAGGGTTAGGGTTTGTATTGTTTCAGGGTTAGGCATTCTTCGGATAGTCAGTACTATTCCATGCAGGTTACGAGGTGAAGGCCGCCCCCATATTTTCCACCCATTACTTTTGATGAGAAGGTAGGTCCTTAAGGTAACCTTAGGGTTATCTTAAGCCAGGACCACCTCAGATAGAAAACACTGAAACAAGATCTAGCTTGCATGGATATATAATGTACCAAGAAAGGGGAAGGGAAAGAAAGAGTGCCACTTGCATGTAAGTATACTCTCAGTTCTGGACCAAATTTAGTTATGTTATGTTATAAACTTGCAATAATGATAAATACACTACTCTATACATAATATCATTATGTCAGTTCTAAAAAAAAACACATTAAATACACTGTAGAATGCCTGAACCCAGAGATAATAATCAAATACAAAGAGTTACAGGCCAAAATGTAAATAGACCCGGGAAATAGAACAAAATAAAACCAGTGTCAATAACACGCCACAGATAAATATGCGATTTCCACATCAGAGTCATTTATCGTTCGTTTGAAAAAATCTTCATTTCGGATTACTTAATCAGTTTATACTCACTCACTGCATGCTGGATTTTCGTTCCCGAATTTATAAACATTTAAATACATGTGCATGGGGGGCGAAACGACTGTAATTCTTTTAAAAGGCCCCTGTCAGTCAGAGAACTGAGAAATCGGGTCATTTCTACTACACTTTCGAGAGGTTAATAACAATAAATAACAACACAACGACAGTCAATTGGTATAAAGGTTATCATGTTCAGATTTGCGGCTACTTACATTTACAAGCTGTTGTCTTTATAGTCAGAGCTGTGTTCTGTCACGAGTGTATCTTAAAGCATGTCGCATAGTATGTGATAAATTCCCGTCAAACACCTCTCAGCTTTAGGAAAGAGAAAAATCTTGGTATTGCACTTGAAGGAACCTTTGGTTTACACAAAAAAAACTCCCACCCGCCGCCATCTTGAAAAACATGAAAATGTTGTCCACTGTTCACGTGACCAGCACAGTCCAATCTGATTGGTACGGTGGCGAAAAGAACTTCCAAAGAAGGCGCAATGTGATTGGTTGACGGCGAAATACCTCGACACAAAAAAAATAAAAAAATAATAAAAAAAAACACTTGCAAAACTCGACTCGGGCCTGCCCACAGGTAGCCCGAGTAATTACTAGTGTTGGAGCGTGTTCAATCGAGTGCCGTAAAACCAAAACTAGTGACCCAACTGACAGGAGCAAGTAAAAAACATCAACGAACCGAGGGAAGCGTCGCATATTGATTTTTCCACGAGAAACGTCCAGTGAAGTATATTTTTCAACCCCCCCCCCCCCCCCCCCCCCTAAGAAACGTCAGAGCGATTTATCGATTTTAGGCGACCATTGCGCATGCGCAATGCAGCCTTATGTCCCGGCATCAACCGATAAGTGACAATTTAACTCAGGGGGGTAGTGCAACCTCGTTCCCAGGGTCTTCTCGGTCAGATCCAAGATGGCGGCTACTCAGAGAGAAGACCCTGGTAAAGGCTGGATCACGTGATCAAATACTCCCAGATTTTGGGAGTATTTTGTCACGTGATTTGGCAATCTAAGATGGCGGCCAAGCTAAATATGGGAATAGTCCATGACGAATATAAACGCCTTTAAGGATACCTTGGACTTCAGATAAACAGCAGCTGTTGATTGTTGTATTGGATTACAGACTTTTTATTGAATTTATTAAAGTTATAGATTAGTTAGGGTGCTTTCCATAGTGTAGTAGTATGTAGTGGTTTTCCTTTGACGGCTCGCTGGAAGAGCATTGTAATTATTATAATGAATGCGATACTGTTATATTTAATAAAGCTTATGATGATGATGATGATGATGATGTGCACAAACCATAGGTATCCCAATCCGGAGTGAGCAATGTAAACTATATACAAGTTCATCTCTCTGGACTCAGTCCGTTTGGCCAATAAAAAGCATTGTTAGAACAACCCTTGCGTCATAATCGAAGAGCCAATCAGAATACGTGACAGTTCAGCCTTTACCAGGGTCTTCTCTCTGAGTAGCCGCCATCTTGGATCTGACCGAGAAGACCCTGGGGACGAGGTTGGGGGGTAGTGTTGAGTCAGGTGAGGAAAGCTGTAGAATAAAGTCCTTTGTCTATTCAATTATTCTTTTGTTAATATATTCGACAACAGAACATTGCTTTTATTGCAAGTAAAAGGTTTTGATGTGTTGGCTCTTCGTTGCTTCTCGAATAAAAATATTATTTTAACGAAAAGCCCGAGGGACCCCGGCCGTGTGCTAAAAACGTAATAACTAAATCATGGGATATGACTTGACAGCGCGGCCTTCGGCACCTTCCTTCGGTGAGACTTCGCGGAAGAATAATCGGTGAGAATGTTGTCCTGGTCTGCGTGTTTGTGCTCTTAGAATATCTACTGTCAAGAGACGCAAAGCTCGGCACACTAAAATCTTTGAGAGCTGTTTTGTTTTGTTTTGTTTTAAGTGCAAGTTTTGGAGTACTACTGTATGTTGTTATTGTTTTACATACGATTGAAGATGAATAAGTGCAGCTCTTCTCAAAGTGGAACTCGAATCGAAATGAACTAATTAAGATTTTTCACCGTGAAACCGACATGTGAAATCTCTCAACCTCATATAAACCGACAAAACTTTGCCGCGAAAGTCCGTGCAAGAGCCACTTAATCGGAATATGTGTAGTTTATTTCTAGTAAATAAGTTGATCGTTAAACAGACAAACGGCCCGGGCAACCCATCGAAGTGTGAATAAAGTTTGAAGTAAACATGCCAGCGAGCCTTTGAAAACTTTAGTTTTAATAGTAGCTGATAGTTAACGGAAAAATACCTGCGAGCAGAGCCTTATTTTCTTTGGTTTTCTAATCTCCTTCTACGCAGAGCGAAGTGGAAGGAAATTAGAAAACCGAATAAAATAAGGCTCTGCTCGCAGGGTACCAGAGAAACGATACTTTGCCGTAAAGGGAAACACATTGAAGTGTTAATACCGCGAATAATTAAAGTTTGAAGTAAACATGCCAGCGAGGGAAAGGAAAGCACATCGAAGGCAAGGAGTACTCTGTAGCAATTAAATAATAGAAGTTAAAGGGTAGGATTGTGAATCAAAAATAGAAGGGGAGGAGTGACCAATAGAAATTAAATAATCGAAGTGGACAGGTAGGCTATACTGAATCAAAAATATAATGAGGGGTAGACCGTAGTAATTCCAAACTCAATGGGGTGTGGCCTATAATAATAATTAAATAATACAACAGGAGGGGTACCCTATAATAAAATTAAACAAGGGAAGGTTACCAACATTTATATTCTCAAAAAAATATAATAATGGTCGCCGATGTTCGCATTGCGGACCAGTTTTTTCATGGAACAGACGCCATATTGCGGTAATTGGAATCATCAAAACCACGGGCTCAATTTGTGTTGGTTGAAACCGCTGTTCGAAGTTATTGAAGGCGTAGAAAACTGCGTAGCGTAGGGGTACGTCGGAATGCCGTAGGCAATTACAGTAATTAATAAGGACCTGATTAAATATGCAAGGTGAGGTTACTTAATTATGCATATGTGATGTTACTGAAAACTATCGATGTTTCCACGGAGAAACGTCACAGGCCAAAACCCCCCCACCCCCAAACTTCGCTGGACGTTTCTCGTGGAGACATAGATATGTGATGCTTCCCCAATAACGAATTGAAGTAATTCACGATTGATTTACTTCAACCAATCACGAGGCACAGTAAATGCAATCATAGTCAAACCACAGTAATGAAGTAGAATAAAACGTGTTTATATATTGTTTGTGAAGTGAAAAGAAGAATATAAAACGTATTTTACGTACTGTTTGTGAATTTGTCACTTTTTACCTCCCCTCCCCTCCCCTCCCCTCCGCTCCCCCCTACTTTTAAGACTGTTCATTTCGCATTCAAATATTCATGGCAGTGAATGGTCGTTAACTCCTCGCCATTCATGTGACAAAACAGAAGAGGAAATGGTCAATATCGGAAACTAAGTAAAACTCAAACACAATTTCAACAGCACACAAAGATAAACCAATGACCAAACTACCTTCGTAGCAAAAAATATGAGTCGAATATCACAAGAAGCGGAGCGCAGTCCTTAGGCTCGGTTTCCAGCCGTGGGGGTTTCGGTGAGCCCGCGATCCTCTCCCCACTCACGGCTGGGCAAGAGAGCTTAGGAATTGTCAGTTTTTAGCCAATCAAAACCTTTCCACTAAAATCATGTCACTGAATGTATTTGCATAATTTATATTGTAAACGTTTCAAAGCCGGACCAGAAGCTTTAGATTGCTGTTCCAAAATGCGTTTAAATTTGCTTTTGCTTTCGAATAATTCAAGGATTCATACAAGGAAGCAGTAAGAGAATTAGTTTTGGGTGAAGACACTGTGTCAGTACGCACCGGGTTTGGGTTTGGAAAGTCACTTGGGAAACCGTCACTTGTACCAAGCTCGAAGGTTGCGAAACGCGTAATGTTCAGTCATTTCTTACCCTGGTTCCAGAGGTGCTCAGGTACGGATATACTGCAATGTGCCGCGATCGAGGGAGGTTTGATTCCCGAAGGAGTTTTGTTAAAAGAGTTATAAGAGAGGAAATCACGTCTGACTCAGGCCACGTTTACGCGCTTAACACTGCGACCACAATTCACTTGAAAATCGCTGCATCAAACGAGTTCTACAATTCTTTAAGTCCTATGTACTATTAATAAAGTTTGTGCATTTTTTAAGGTCTCCAAAACATACTCTACACAAGTACTGAGCGGGAATACTCGACTCTAGCTCAGAATAGTTCCGAGATAATATCTGAACTTTATCCCCGTATTTCGGCTTTTAAATTTCTGTCAGCGATCGAGGTGTCTTGAGCGGCACTAATATTATAGAGTAACAAATAATGCAGCCTAGTTTCTCAATAATATTAAATGGCGTTTGTTCTTGAGAATTCATTTCACACTTGGAGTTTTAGTTTAGTGTTTTGATAGTTTAGAGCCTACGCTACAGTCGTGAAAGGGTAAACGGCTTTTCTTGTCAAAACACGCAAATTGAATAATATTGAATTTTAATCAGCTGACGTCACGGACACGGTGTGTTGACCGCGCGCCCAGCCGTTAGTGGGGGAAGGCTTTGGAGAAGCGACACCCCAACGGCTGAAACCGAGCCTACGCAGTCCTGGGCACAAGACCAAACACTGTCTTACCCTACTGGGGAGACGAAAAGTGGAGTCTGTTTATTTGTTCGGTGAAACAACTTTCGTCTCCCCAATGACAAATTCACAAAGAGTACGTAAAACACATTTTATTCTTGTTTTTTACTTCACAAACGATATGTAAACACGTTTTATTCTAGTTTTCACTTCATTATTGTGGTTTGCCTATGATGCAATCATGGATAACTAACCAATCAAATTCGAAATCAATTACTTTTCGACACACAATTGGGAACTGCTCCCAGGGAAGAGGTCAAAACAATGGTACTTTTACGGGACCCAATTTTGAGGGAAGGGGGGTTATACCCGGAACCCACCACCTATTTTGGCAAAATCTAGATTTTTGACTTCATATATCTTCTTGAATAACATACTTATTGAAGAAGAAACTATATTTCAAGTTTCTACAGGCAGAGAAGGACGTGTGTCTGCGTTAAAATCAGGTATCCCAGGAGTATATTACAGGAGTGTACCTCTTCCCACATTTTATTGTTATACAACACTGTAGACGGTAGAGTTATTTTTAGCAAAGAGTTTCCCGCGAGAAGAAACTTTTAACCAATTAGGATACATTGAAAAATTGTAATTAACACGGTTCACACTGCTAAAAATACTAAAGCGCAAGAGAACAAAAGACAACGTAATCGCAATACCAGAACTTCGCGACTATAAGTAGACACACCATCTGCTGTGTTAGGGGCCAACACAAGGGCTTAGGAACACTCCTGTGTACGGTATCCATCGGGTAGAAACCTATTGTTTTAGGCGACATTTACTCGCGTCCGTGTGATATGAATAATTATGATACGCCTTATTAGATATTCGGCAAAGCGCTTGTGATTGGCTGCTAGGGAATACCTCATTCCCATACTTGCTCTTGGGCCTGTCAATCACTGTCATCTATCTCGTCATGGGACTAACTGAAATCCCAAAGCTCTTTAAGAGATTTCAATAGACCTTGGGTAAATAGCTTAACTCGGTAACAGTAAAAGATCACCGCAAAATCAATTTGCCGTGGCTACTTGGGTGGCCCTATTTTACAACGCGAGAAAATCACCCTCGAAAAAAAGGGTAGGGTATTACCCACCCTACACCATTTCCCCTGAGAAAATTGGGTCCCATTCGAAATCCATTGTTTTGACCTCTTCCCTAATATGATCTTTCATGAGGTGGCATTGGTTTCCCTCTACAGAACTATCTTTCAAATTATGCATTATGGGGGCCATTATGAGTGCGGTACATACCAGAGGACTATCTGCAGGAGGTCCCAGCTCTAGTATACCGTGCGCATGTTCAGGGTTTAACATCAGGCCCACCATCAGGCTGTCGTGAGGCAGGGATGGCGGGAGCTTGTTGGTGGACCACTAAAAACAAACGAAGAACATAATATTACACTAGAAAAAGGCTTGCTTACTTATTTTGAGAAACGTAACGAAACGAAGTTGTAACTTGCGAAGTTGTAATTTTAATTTGCAAAACAATACATACTGAAGGTCACTGAACGTAGATTCCACGTTAGCAGAGATCTCTATACTGCTAAAATGGAGACTGCTAGCAGAGAAAACATAGGCAGCGTTTATAATAATAATAATAATAATAATATTTTGACAGGAAAGCTCCACTCACAATTTGTGATTTTCAGGGAGGTCCTGTATTAAAAATATATAATTCACTAATATATGGAAAACAGGAAAGATAATATCATCTCGTTTCTCGGCTCTTTCTCGGTGTATCAATGTCTTCAAGTAGTAACTCAAAATGGAGCCTGCTATCAGAGGAAACGTAGACCGCGTGTTTATCATACCGTTTCTATCTCAAGGAGAACGTTTATGGAAAATTGGATGGTGATAAAAGTGACAGCTTTCCGCCTTGATACTCGTCCAACAGAATTATTTACGACAGTTGGGAACTAAACTTCTTATAATCTGAGAGGAGCAAGTACAAAATTTCATATCCCTCGAACTAATACGGAATCTAAGAGAAAAAGCTTCAGCTATAATGGGACAAAAGCATGGAATAATCTCACAGAAAAACTACGAATAAGAATAATTCTGATGTCTTTAATCATCAAAGCTCAACTGTCAATCCAACTTATTTCATGCCTAACATAAAAGGCACCAAAATTGTAAGTTTAAATACAGTACAAATAAAAAGCATATTTTACAGATATTATACAGTAAATTTCTGTAAATGTGTACATTGCAAACATTTGACAAATATTTGACAAAGTCTGTAAGATACTCACATTTGACAAACATTTAATAAAGTCTGTAAGATATTATCCTGAGTGCCAGAGGTTCTACTGCCCTCTCTAAGCCAAAGTTTAGGATCTCCTAAACTTTGTCTTAGAGAGGGCAGTAGAACCTCTGGCACTCAGGGTAGTAAGATACTCACATTTTACAAAGACTTTACAAAGTCTGTAAGATACTCACATTTTACAAAGACTGAGAGAAATAAGAAAACAAGACGAAATTCCGACAGCAACATGCCCACCTTCCGAGACTGCGACACGACTAGTTTAGAAACTCAGACAGGGGACATGGATACACCCCCCCCCCCCCCCCCCCCCCCCACTAAAAGGGCCTCAGTAATATCGACTCTACATCAAGTAAATGTGAATAGTGACATGTTTCTTGATTTGAATGTTGCATCTACGAGTTATAAACATTTATATTTCGTATATGGTGCGTAATTATGTGACATCACAGTAAGAATTTACTCTCGTTTCTCGTACTCGTTTCTTTCTCCTTGTGAATGAACCTATTTCGATTCAAACGAAATATTTGGTCCCAAACATAACATCTGATAACAAAAAAGGTCATTTATCACTGCCTAGAAACTTTATAGACACGCAAATCAAGAAATATTTTACTATTCACTCGATGTATATATAGAATATATATTAACAAGAGAGAATAAGTAAGAATGAAAATCTCGTAGCATACGTTGTGCGATAATAATGTATAATAAAATCTATTTTTAGTAACCGGAAGCAGCTTAAGGAAAGTGCGCGATCACGTGACAACAATAACGGGAAAGTATTTTCCCGCCATGGCATTGCTGTCGCGCTCTCGCGCACTTTGCTTCAACTGCTTCCAGTTACTAAAAATAGATTTTATTAAACGGTAATTCATTTCCGCAAGACAAAGTTTCACATATTAAAATACAATTCGCTAAACGCACCTCTTTCGCCGTCCAAGGCCTGGCGTACAGCATGTCAACCCTATGCCCCAGACCCTTTCTCAGCAACTCGAGTACCCAGGCATTAGCAGCTGGTACCCAGTCTCCAGCTCTTCCGAGTACGCTGTTCTCCAGCTCAGATTTGGTAATGACGCCTTGCAAGCATTGGATTGCGGGAAGGCTATAGAGGTGGATAGTACATGCCACTGAATAAATGTCTGATCTTAACGTGCTCATACGCCCAATTCTTTTATCAACAGTATCGATTCTACATCAAATGAATAGTTGAATAGTAGAATATTCCTCAATTTGAGTGTTGCGTCTATGAGTTAAAGAGGGTTATATTTCGAATATGGCAATGATGGGTTCCCACAAATTTGCAGGGGAAAAAAAGCCTGACTTTTCACTGACTTTTCGCTAACTATGAAGCATTTTTCACGGACCTCCGGTGCAGGCTCGTATTTTTTTTCAAATATTCAATAGCTATTTTGGGACAGCAACATTCAACAAAACAGCTAAAAACAGCCAAAATAAATACGTATGTAAGCCTGAAAATAAAAAATTCCCTGACTTTCACTGACTTTTCACTGAAATTTGGAATTTCCTGACCAAATCCTAAATTCCCTGACCTTGAAAAAAAAAATCGTTTTCCATGACTTTTCCCTGACCGTGAGATCCCTGCATTCAGATGCTATTTTATCCAATGGGAATCAAGATAGAGCACAAAGGCACGTTTGATTGAAAGCAGCCAAAACCAAGTTCCTATCGTATCAGATTTCGATCGAATGACAGTCATAAACCAAACCAGAGAGTCATTGGTTTTTGACACCAAGCGGACTTTTCGAATCTTAGTTGGTCATTACAATATTTACCTATTCTATTTATTTTTATAATCTATTCTATTTATTTTATTAAAAAAACTTGGACCTGGGCCTGAAGCAAGGGGTAAGTGTGTGACGTGTAAATCGCTGATTGGCTGAAACGCGATATCCACACACGTAAAATTATCGTCAGTATTTTTACGTGTGTTCAGATACGATATTCTCAGTGCTGGAAATCCTTGTAAAACGCTGTAGTTTATAGAATAAATAATGTTTCCTGCATATGACATCAACTGTTTCTGTTCAGTTTAGGTTTTGAAATAAGTTTTCAGTTACATATAGAACAGAAGCCAACATTGAAATAACTGCCCCTTTTCGACCAAGAAATAAATAGCCCGGAGCGATTATTCGAGGAAATACGGTAATTACTCGTGTAAAAGTAAAATCTTGAAAATACGTTAAGTTGAGCATTCAATTTTTTTACAAGCCTTTTAAACTTTGTACACGTACAAATTCACAAGCCTTTCTCCATTATTACCATTATTGATAAAAGGCCGGGCATCTTTTAAAAAGTTCAACGGCGCTAGGCCGGGGTAAAATTTGCTTTTTTATTTTCTTCCGCAACATAAATTTTGCGCGCAAGAAAACATTTTTTTTTTTTTAAAAACCACTGAAATTTATAAATGTTTCCACAACACCGTTTCCTCGTTTGGCTCGGCCTTAAACTCTGGTGTATTTTACTGAACATTAAACAGATTACTCACCAGAAGAACTGGTCAAACGTTTGTATGAATGGCACAGGCTTCATAAAGAGGGCTTCAAATCCGTCAGTGAATCTACTGTCGAGGAATTCTAGCGAGAGCCTTGCCTCGTGACAGACCTACATTGGGTGGGGAGGACACAGAAACGTTGACACACGTACAAGGCCAGCATTAGCACCATTAAAGAATACAGCTCAACCGTGATGCTTGGCGGCCTTGTTTTGTTTTGCTTAATTCCGCTTCGTGAAACTGTCGAACTAACAGGAAATCTAGAAAAGAAACTTTACAAAGACAGATCCAAACTGAAACTGTCATACTGTCGTTTGCATCTAAGTGTGAACGCGTGAGACGAAAACATGTTCTAACTGGTATCCAACCTAACATGTTTGAAGGCATTCTAGACGAACTTTCGCGCTCAAAATACCAAGTTATTCCTTCCCGTATCAATAATTCTCCAACCAGCTCTGCCACTTGATTTCTGAAGTCCCGAAATAAAGGCACATTTGGTTTGAAGTTACGGCTGTCTTTATCGTAAATATCCTTACAACTGGAGCGTAACTTGATATTTTGGGCACGAAAGTTCGTCTAGCACACCTTCAAACTCCAAAAGTTTGATGACAAATTACGTTACGTTTTATACCCAGTTAGAACATGTTTTCGCCTCACGTGTTCACGCTTAGATGCAAACAACGGAACAAAACAACACGATTGCAATGATTTTGGAAGACAACTCGTACAAAATCGACTTTTCAACTGTGAGAAAATGGCGGCCATAGCGCGCAAAGCATGACGGTTGGTCTATATCCCTTAATCTTACAGGCCTGTACATGTATTGTAGTAAACAGGATTATGAAAATTAAAAACTAAATAAAAAGAGGATATTTATATACACACGGTGGTACGAATATACTAGCCTGCGAATACAACCGTCTCGCATCGAGAGACACAGTCAAATCCCGTCCCCTGAGAGAGACTTCTGCGATTCGAAGCAAAAAATGCCATACTGATGACGTTAGGTGGCCACGATTTGGTCGCGTTATTTGATTGGCTTGCATATGATAATTAGGCATACTAGCCAATCAAATGACGCGACCAGATCCTGGCCACGCTACGTCATCAGTATGGAATTTTTGGCTATAATATACTGAGCAAACATTTTCTGATAGCGTGCAACTGTGCACTCAATAACCTTTTTATGCACTCGTTATTGACCAATCAGAATCCATATATTTTGTTGAGTACCGGTATGTTATAAATGTTGTAATACATCAGTGAGCGCAGTGAACGAGGAGTACATTACGACAAATTCACTATAAGAAAACCGTATCAAACCTTGTTATATGGACGATAAAGTTTTACTGGAAAATAAACCACTCATAGAACTCATACGAAACTACATCCGGGTACTGAGTAGCGTATTTTCCATATCCATATGAAAATATCGATGACGTCACATTTGCCGCCTTTTGAACTACTGTACAAAGATGGCAGCAGGTTTGTGGAAATCACAGAGGAAGATGTAAACAGCTTAAAGTGCCTATCACCCTCTTGCAATTTTGATAGCTTATGAACCTCCGAAAAGGTTTGAGTACTTCTGTGAAGAAAGTTTTGGTTTAAAGTGAATACTTTATGTTCTACGCTTGTTTGAAATCGTGTAAATGTGACCTTTCCTGACCCATGACCGCGTAAGTAAAAGCCTGGTTCGAAACCTGGGTAGACGTCATCTCATTAATGCATTTTTCTCCATGCCGCATTTTTATCACAACAACATCGATGTATAGAAAATATACACAGTTTTTGAGTTGTTAGTAAAAAAAAAATCATTTTAGTCGACATGTTAAGGATTTCTTCAAATGATTGCAAAGCCGAATTAATTATATGACGTCAAGATGACGTCTACCCAGGTTTCGACCCAGGCTTTTACTTACGCGGTCATGGGTCAGGAAAGGTCACATTTACACGATTTCAAACAAGCGTAGAACATAAAGTATTCACTTTAAACCAAAACTTTCTTCACAGAAGTACTCAAAACGTTTCGGAGGTTCATAAGCTATCAAAATTGCAAAAGGGTGATAGGCACTTTAAATGAGCTGCATGACAATTAATATTCCGAGCACAAAAAGCCAAATACCATCAAAAACTCTCTAAAGATGTTCTCGACTGCAACGAAGAGACAAGAAAACCCGATGAAACTCCCCAGGAAAGCTTAGAAAGATCATGAAGAACTTTGTACTAGCAGCGTAAGATGAATAGATAAGAGTTCTTAGAGCAGTTTAATTGTCCATATAATAATTGTCAATATATATCGCTGCGCTAACTCGTGAAATGTTTTCGACTCTCGAGGATAAACTTCATATCTTTTCACCACCATGTATCTTCGAGCTTAAATTCCACGTAATATTGTATTATTATTATTATTATTCACAAAGCTATAAGTTACCAGGGTTTATGTGTGACGTAAAGGTGTGACGTCACAGCAATGTAATTTTTTTAAATATTTGTATCTCGCATATAAGAACCTGCATGGTATTTTGTGGCTCGGTGAATAATAACTATTGACATATACTCACTCTGTTATATGCCATCTTGTTCATGTTTGCACACAGATTTAGGTACCCAGAAGAGTCCACAAACACTACGTCAAATGCGGCATGGAATTCAGCGAGAGAAGGCTATGGATAGGGTACAATAGATCTTAGGCATAAATGATGAATCTTATTTGAATGGGGAAAGTGCAGTAGGTCACTGTTGAGTTCTTCCACATTAAAGAGTACACCACCATTAGTGATACTGTAAAGTTTGATTGCGATAGTTTAGAACGGTACTTAGATATTGAGATTCCAATTATTGTACAAGTGCAGTAGGTCACTGTTGAGTGCGTCCACATTAAAGAGTATGCCACCATTAGTGATACTGTGAAGTTTGATTGCGATAGTTTAGAACGGTACTAAGATATTGAGATTCCAATAGTACAAGTGCAGTAGGTCACTGTTGAGTGCTTCCACATTAAAGAGTACGCCACCATTAGTGATACTGTGAAGTTTGATTGTTTTAGTTTAGAACGGTACTAAGATATTGAGATTCCAATAGTACAAGTGCAGTAGGTCACTGTTGAGTGCTTCCACATTAAAGAGTACGCCACCATTAGTGATACTGTGAAGTTTGATTGTGATAGTTTAGAACAGTACTAAGATATTGAGATTCCAATAGTACAAGTGCAGTAAGTCACTGTGGAGTGCTTCACATTAAAGAGTATGCCACCATTAGTGATACTGTGAAGTTTGATTGTGATAGTTTAGAACGGTACTAAGATATTGAGATTCCAATAGTACAAGTGCAGTAGGTTACTGTTGAGTGCTTCCACATTAAAGAGTACGCCACCATTAGTGATACTGTGAAGTTTGATTGTGATAGTTTAGAACAGTTATGCTAAGATACTGAGATTCTAATAGTACAAGTGTAGTAGATCACTGTTGTCAGAGTGCTTCCACATTAAAGAGTACACCACCATTAGTGATAATGTGAAGTTTGAGTGTGATACATGTAGTTTAAAATGATACTAAGATATTGAGATCTCAATTTATATTTTTTTTTATGGCCAGAACTAAATATTGCCTGACTAGACTCGCTTTTATGATTTCTCTAGTTTCTAAATGACATTATCAAACTCATTTATAATTCATTAAGAAAATTTAACTAAATAAATGAATGTTAAATGAGTGGTTTTAATTGATACGATCCTCATTTACATAAACTTTTGTTTCGATTTTATCATCCGAAATACGTGATATCGCCAAAATCACTGAATAAAATTACTCTATACCTCAACGTTTTAGAAGCTGTTCAATAAACTCGCAGCACATGTGTTATCAGATCTAAAAACGTGTTTGTAAATCTGATAAAACACTGCTGCTCCTTTATTAAGCAGCAATTATCAAACTCATTAATAATTCATGAAGCAGAAACAAAGGAAATCACCGGCCGATAAATGATCTTTAAATCTGATACAGATTTTGTCCTGATTTACATAAACTTTGGCTTCGATTTTCTCGGCCAAAATAAGTCGTATCGCCAAAATAACTGAAAACATCTAGACGTTTGATAAGTAAGATAAAGAATTTGTGTCTGATAAAGATCGGCCACTCATTCTTAATCTATTACTTAAAGACCAAACTCTCAAACTTCTCAGCGTGATTATTCTTACCAGCTTGTCATCAGATTCTTGGTTCTTGTTCATCGTGATGCCAGCAGTTGTCCAATCACCTGAACCTACAGTAGTCAATTAAATAAGAAATTATTATCTACCCTTGACAGACCTTTTTCAGGATACAATCACATGGTGGTACTAGATGACTTTACGTGTATGAGATTGGTAGTGTTGTTAGCAAAACCTGTTTGTTAATGCTAATTTCCACCTCTAATCAATTGTCGATCTTTCTAAAACAGCGTTTCTAAAACAGAGATTGTTTGCCTCCAGTGCCATGGGATCACGAGCTCAGTTCATTCGTTATTGAAGTGATTCATGTATATCACCACATGACAGTTTGCTGCAAGAGGCGCAAGGTCAAGACTTGGGCAAAGTTCTTTTTTTTGCATGTTTATGACCCGAAGTCGAGGTCCATAAAAATGGCAAAACTTAATGAGGCCAATATCCTCCCATCTTGGCCGAACAAGATTGGTTAATAAGCTTTTTATTATGATATGGCTTCTGCTGAAGATACCGGGGCTTGTTTTGTTCCAACAAATAGCAATGAAGTAGTTTTTATTTTATTTGCAAAGCTATAGTAGCATTCTATCTAATAGGTCAGCTGAATGAGATCAGTATTCTATCTAATAGGTCAGCTGAATGAGATCAGTATTCTATCTAATAGGTCAGCTGAATGAGATCAGTATTCTATCTAATAGGTCAGCTGAATGAGATCAGTATTCTATCTAATAGGTCAGCTGAATGAGATCAGTATTCTATCTAATAGGTCAGCTGAATGAGATCAGTATTCTATCTAATAGGTCAGCTGAATGAGATCAGTATTCTATCTAATAGGTCAGCTGAATGAGATCAGTATTCTATCTAATAGGTCAGCTGAATGAGATCAGTATTCTATCTAATAGGTCAGCTGAATGAGATCAGTATTCTATCTAATAGGTCAGCTGAATGAGATCAGTATTCTATCTAATAGGTCAGCTGAATGAGATCAGTATTCTATCTAATAGGTCAGCTGAATGAGATCAGTATTCTATCTAATAGGTCAGCTGAATGAGATCAGAGTAGTATATGAACTAGCGGTTCTGGCGCAGCTTGAACGTTTTATTGTTGCAATCCTTGCTCGATAACTCCAGAACCGCAGCGAATTGTTCTACTTCAGCATTCGAACAATTCGCTGCGGTTCAGGAGTCATCGAACAAGGATTGCAACAATAAAACGTTCAAGCTGCGCCAGAACCCGCTAGTTTATATACTACTATAGACCATAGTCCCCCTTACGGATTGGAGCAGTTTGTTGTACTTTTTCCGTTGTTTTTACATTTCAACATCCTATTAGATAAGTGATTACTACGTAGTATATCGATCTCTTCCACTATGGATAGCATATCGTGCCTTCCCATAGAAATCTTAGTCAAGATAGTAGAGCATGCAGGCCCAGAATCATTCGCAAGCATCGCAAGGACATCGAAACACCTAAACTGTGCCGCATCTCTCGTGCGCTACAAAAACGTAGACCAAGAGTTCCGTAAACGAGTACTCACTTTCGGTCTTAGGTCTACTCGTAATGACAACGATCGAGACAATTTGGCTAGGACATTCGGTATTTCCGCAAACCACATCTATGATAGCTTTCCTCTTGTCTACGCCAGTGAATATGGTAATCTTAACGTTATTAAGTGGCTCATTAAGCACTTATGGTTCGATAAAATGGGTGGACACACCGATTACGTTCTATGCGCTGCCTGTAAGGATGACCGTCTTGATATCGTTAAGTGTCTCACTAAACACTTCCAGTTCACCAAAGAGGATAAAGCCGTCGGGTTTGCTATACTAGATGCCTGTAGGAATGCCCATCTCAATACCATTAAGTGGCTCATTCAACGCTTTCAGATAACTATGGAGTATAAATACGCTCATCATGCTCTACTATGCGCCCGTAGCAACGATCATCTTAATACCGCTAAATGTATCATTGAGTGGCTCATTAAGCGCTCCCAGCTCACCATAGAGGACGAAAACGCCCTACTAGATTACTACATAAATTCTTATGCTGCCACATAGGATCTCTCGCAACGGCCAAATTGTCCCTAGGCATTCTTACACCTAAATATCCAAACTTGAGCACAGCTCCGGTTTCTACCGCTTTTCCGGATTGGAGCAGTTTCGTTGTACTATTTTTTTCATTGTACTTTTACATTTTAACACCTATTAAAGGAATGATTAGTTTACAGTATATCCACCCATGGTACTAACATACATTCTCTACTTCACGATATTAACGTATGTTGTTATCTTAGTACGTATTAATACCACACAGATTAGACAACCGCGCGCGATTGAAGAACCTCAACGTAGACGTCACAACTAAGATACCAATTAGACATATAACATATATAGGTATATTGCACGATGATTGAGACGAGAACTTGTGATTGGTTGATTCGAGGAAAGACCACGAAATGTATAAGGAAGTGTTCGAAGGTGTCAGAGTATTGCTCTCAACGTAACTTCCAGATAGGAAGAGGATGTGCTATATTCGTTCCATGTTTGACGTGCGGTCGAGGCTGTCGTACTAATCACGAACTTTGTGCAAAATGTGGTGCACCTCAACGCCGTACCATTCGCAATAAGAAGAACCTTGATAAGAAGCAAGCTAACGAGTCAGCGAATATCGCGTGTTCAAATGTAGTAGAATCGGAGAAAGATCTAAATGTAGTGGAATCGGAAAAAGATCGAAACGTGGTGGACATTCACGATCTCGATAATGCATTGGATGACCTCTCCATCAGTGAGAAAGATCTAAATGTGGTAGGATCGGAGGATAAGTAGAAATCACGATACGAAAAAAAAGGAAAAAATGAAGAGAAATTGTTATGCGACCTCTCTTCATTTTTTTCTCTTTTTTTTTAAACGAACGAACAATTAGACAATTGACAGGCATATGGTATACAACTAGTATGGATAACATTATTAGATTACTTGGTCCAGAAATTTGTGCAAGCCTACATATCAAACCATTGTCGCATATTGAACCATTGTCGCATATTAGCACCGGTGAATCATGTTCCGAATGTCTATGCCCGATGGAACTACAAGGAATGGAATTCATATGTCCCACTTGTGGTCTCGTTTCCGAGGTCGAATCATGTGAAGAAACAACTACCAATCTTACTACTAGGTTACACATAGTAGGGCCGGATAGCTTTCAGCGTCAACATGATCTAGACCGCACAATCCCAAAGCAAAGCGATAACAAAGAATTGCAACTACGAACGATTATACTAGAACTACGAGCATACAACACTATTTATAAACGAAATTACGCCCTCTCGTTTCCCACAAATGTATTAGTAATCGTAGCCGATGTATTCCTTCAAGTACGGAAAGTTCGTACCAAACGTAGCTATGCAAAACGAACTATTTTAGCCGCTATACTTTATCAAGCGTGTATACAATGTGGGTTCGTTAGATCTAAAGGGGATGTCGCTCGTTTTATGCAACTAAACAATAAAAGCATATGTCGTGGAGAGGGCTTTATACGTTCTCTACATGATGACGATAATATCGATATAGATTTAAATGCCGATCGAATAGCTCCTCACATTACAACGACTTTTGATAAACTCGACCCCCAAGGAGCACCTAAGAACGTCCAACGAATAGTCTATGAGATTGTTCATAAGGCAATAGAAAACAATATAGGTACCAGCTCCATACTTAGAACTAAAGTCGTTGGAGCGAGTTACGAGGTACTACGCCGTTCAGGATCCCGTATATCTCTTATCAACGTTGTTAAATGAGTTGATTGCTTTCATCAATGAGTTGATTGCTTACAATTCCCACTTTGAGCCCATCTATACGAGACACGGTCTAAGTAGTGATAAAGTTTAATTACCTCGAATAACATATGTGCGATTACTTAACTAAAAGTTTAACGACTCATTTCCTATTTAACCAAAACGGCTAATTCGTGAGAACGACATCCGTCGATATGTACTCATTCAAGAATTTAGTCTAAGACAGTAAGAAGAAAAAAATTAAACAACGAAAAAAACCAAAGTACCAAAACTGGTCTCACCAGAACCTCTCTAGGAACCCACTTTCACCTTTTTCCTTCTTTCTCATTTTTGTTCCTAGAGAGGTTTTTATTCTTGCCGGGCCCGGCTTTTCACTGTAGTTCAGCTTCTGACCACATTTGGTTCTCACACAGGTATCTTGTACTCTGGCCGCTGATTTCTACTGTATTACTTTAACTTCTGCCACATCGGCAGACGCGCTACGACTTGTGTTGGGCTGGGAGCTTCTTACCCAACACAAGCCGATCTACCACACATAGTCCGCCAAGGTTTGAACACCAGAACTCGTGAACGGCTCCCATCTCGATCACAAGTCCCAGCGACAAACCCGTTGGGCTAATGTGTGCTAGACAAAGTATTCAGTGATAAAATATCGTACTTATGTTTTAAGCGGTTGACGTATGTTAATTAGCGTCACCCACGCGTTGTCTCGAAATTAGCGTACGAACCAAAAACACCACGGTAATTTATACGAATTAAGAGCAGTTGTTTTTATTTAAGTTAAAATGAAATCCATGCTGGTTTCTTTCGAAGGAGATATTTATTCTTACCCCATTAGACTGCCAAGTTTTTTGCTCTCATCTCCTTTCGGATTTCGGATCGAAGTAGTTCTTCTACGTTTTTTAATCCACCTTCTTGTTGTCTCGAAATTGTCTCGAAATTAGCATATGAACCAAAACAACACGTAATTTATACGAATTAAGAGCAGTTGTTTTTATCAAAGTTAAAATGAAATCCATGCCGGTTTCTTTCGAAGGAGATATTTATTCTTACCCCATTAGACCGCCAAGTTTTGCTCTCATCTCCTTTCGGATCTCGGATCGAAGTTGTTCTACGTTTTTTAATCCACCTTCTTGCCCGTTTTTTTGCCGTATTTCTAGTTTAAGCGTCTCATATTTCCTTTTCTCATCAATAACGCTTCCGAACTCGGCTTCTGAAATGTTACAATCAGCTAGAGCTTTTGAGACTTTGACTTCCACGGAATTCGCCTTAGCTTTTGCTAACATAACAGTCTTTTCATGCTTCGAGACGTGAACGCCAAGTCTCTTACTAACAACAGCCATCGAAGCCGATATGGCGGCACACAGGAACCCCGCTGATCCTAACGAAATACCCACAGGTATCCCAACCCCCGTAAGTGATGAACCTAACGCAAAAGCTGATAAAACGCCACTCAGGCTACCTGTGGCCACAGCAATCCCATGAACGATACCACGCGCTCGAGCATATTTTTTGCGAACAACTTCGTAGTGCTTTGCTTGTTGTTCTAGCTCAGCAAGTGTATCACAGACTTTTTGCAGTCTAAAACTCGATCCATTTATATCGCTAAGTTCCTTTATAGCTCCCGATGGATAGATATCTGGTGCTGTTGGAAACGGTTGAATCGAATCACCATCCATTGTATATACATATGATTTACTCAAGCTTCAATACGAAACGTATAGGCTGCTCGTTGAAGTCTATGAGATTGCCTTTCTCATCGCAAACTGTGAGGCGAATGTAGTTCCGTATCGTTCCTAGGGCTCGAATGGGTATGAGGGTTGGTGGAAAGTAAGTTGTTTCACCAAAAACGTGTGATGTCGTTTTTAAAGTATATAGGATTTTAGATGGCTTCCCATCAAGAAGTGAGAAATCTGAATCCACCACATCACAGTAGATAGATATATGATTAATATCTTTTGGCACCAGGATGTATTTTCCTTTATCGATAGTTGCATAATCTGTCACATCTTCATTTACTTTGATACCAAACAAATCGCAGACGTTCTTAGTGAATTTGATTGGTTTCTTGACCTTCATAAGCCAATATTTCCTAAATGGGTAGTCTATGAATTCCAAGTAACCAGCCTCAACTGCGGGATCGAAGTAGGTTATCAAAGTTTCTATCTTATAATGTCCCGGCTTAATTTCGTATGGAAACGTCAAACTATTGGGGATAATCCACTTAAAGCCCCCTTTCTCCGCTAGGTTCCACCAATTGTGACTAAGAGTGACCTCAACTAGCGAAATATTATTGATAAGAATAGGGTTATCGAAGTAGACCGTATGGTCAGACGATGTGGCGGTGACATTTAATATAACCATTATGTGTTAAAGGTATGAACTATATACATAATTAGCTTTAACATGAGGAGGCACGGAGGTAATTTCAGCTATCATTATGAGGGTGGAAATGATGAGGCCCCAACACAGAATGCTAATTTACGGTCAAAGGCTGAGAGAATAGCTAGTAGAGATAGAGAGAGAATAGCTGAGGAAGATAAGAAGGTCGCATCATTGAATGCCGATCTATTAGCGAAGTTCAAGAAAAGATACCCACATGCAGATTTTCACCAGTTCTATGTATCAACGGATATAGACGGCCCTGGCAAATATTCGACTAGTATTTGGTTTCGAGATGGGAATAATGGTTATGTGGTTTATGGTGACGATGTCTCTAAGCTACCTACCACCATTCAAAAACGCATCGATAACGCATTGTGGGATGTGCATAAGGGTTTTCCACATACGTTAACACTAGATAAAAGTGTGAAATATCCTATTACGGCGGTCCCACCTACTGAAAAGGCACAAGATATAGATTTAACTAATCTATGGATATATGTCAAACCTACGAAAAAGTTCAAAGCAGGCGTTCCGAACATATTCAAAGAGACTGTCGTAAAGCATATGACAGCAAAGGAGTCCCACCATTGGTTATCAGGTCCAGATTTCAAATATTGGCCTCAACAATTGAATTTCGCAACGTGGTGTGCGACTTCTGGATGTGGAGTGTCATTGTTTGATCCTATTTTCAAAACGTATCCTCCTATTGTTCAAGGACTACTACGATTTCACGTTTATTTCACAATACGAAGAATTCTACATGAACTTGGTGGTGCTCATGGGGTTCCTCTACCTGGTGACTCTGCTTTCAAGCAAATGGATAACCTCTATAGCAAATCAGCTCTTGAGAAATTATGCATCGAATTTGGTATATCTCGAACACCAGATTTCCGATGGCACGGAGGTAGGAATGACGGATTAGGAGATGTATTCCTTTTGTATGATGATTTCGAAAACGTCCACGTAGTCAGAGGTTACGATAAAGAAGCAGATAATTGGCCAAATCACAATAATTTATTTGCAGACCAAGGGGGTAAGAAGGATCAGGGTGATCTTGTGGCATTCATTCGGAACGATGAACATGAAGGAAAACAATACAATTGGTTTACGCCACCAATCGGAAAGGGGTTAACTAATGCTGGATTAGGTAGATTGAATCGATCCGTCGAAGCTTTTGGATATTGCGTTCTAGCTGCTCAGAATGATCTTAACCAATCCATCATAGATAGTTTCAATGTCAAAGAAAAATTTAAGAGATTAGTCGAGGACGCTATTCTCGAAAACAGTTTAGTGGTAAGCTATAAAAACTATCTTACAGCTATACTACACACACATAAGAGATTAGACCTAGCAATAGCCATAGGGGTACGATTACTACCAAGCAATCTTGAGTACTACCTCAGCAAGAAGGATGGTTATAAAAATCCAATCCCGAACGCCGCAGAAGGTATGGTGTTAGGGAAAAACGATATTAATACAGATGTTCTCGAAACCAAGCCCCCACCAGATATGGAAGGGAAGAAACGAAAGAAACAATTACCACATCAAGTTCCACAACAAGTTCCACAACAAGTTTCACATAGTACCTTACAGAATCATACTCAACAACATGGGATCAATCTAGCGATAGTATCTATTGCAGGAGCTGGAATTGCATGGGCGTTATTTCGTTAACGTCGTTTATATTGCTCTATTGTGATCACCACTATTGCTACGATGAATAACCAAACGTTCTCTGCTAATACTCCTAGAGCTTTACCGGCCATAGTAAATATGAAATTCGCGATTGATCCAATCATTCCAGGTAGTATCTGCCCAAGTTTCTTTCCAATTTCCTTTAATAAATCACCTGTCGTTTTTAATCCCTTCTTTACTGTATCTGCCACTTTATCGATGCCGTCTTTTACTGGTTTCGGTACGGATTTCGATAGCTGGGAAACTATTACACTAACGATAGCACCAATAGCAGTTACCGCCGCAAGAACGGTCATTCCATACTTTCTGAAAATGTATTTAACCCTCTCACGTAGCGACGTACGTTCTAGTATAGCTTCTTCTTGACGTTTAAGTAATTCTCTTGCCTTATGGACGGATCTTAACTCTTTCTTAGCTGTTTCTTTCTGAGCGTCGGTCGATTCGGAGTCTTCAAGAATAGATTCGTTATTTGCTTCCCGATCGGTGAGTTGTCGTTCTGCAAATATTACTTCATTAGTAGCCTCTTCATTATTTGGACCTAAAGCATCTTTGAGAGCTTTCCTCATCTTCACGCGTAATTTCCTATCATCATCATTACCGACGAATAGACGTTTAAAGGGTTCTTTGCTTCCAAGTTCGCGAACGGTAATGTTTCCATCTACTAAGGATATTTCTATATTATGCCGAACACCAGCATCCGGATACTGCCCCTTTACTATGTCAACCAGCATTTCTTTTGCCGAATCTCGAATTGTTTGTTCGAATGTGAATCCTCGAAGTGGGTCACCTTCTATAGCGTAGTCATGCAAATTATCCATGGTAATTGTCTCACTACCTCCGGCTTCATCTTGATTGTCACTCAATAAGTAAGCCACGTATCTTTCATTTGCTTCTCGTTGTCGGTCTTCTTCATCTCGTTCTCCTCGGTTTTCTTCATCTGGTTCTCGTTCTTCGTATCTGTCGGTACTATCCTCAGGTCTCACATCAACGTCGCCCCTAGCTTCCATATTGAACGTAACTATATATCATAGTATATTCAACATGATATCATCGAAGTTAATTCCTAAGGAAGCACTAAGAGCGCAACTCGCACTCAAAGCTCAACGAACCTTATATAGAAAAACTTTCACTCCATCATCTGCCAATCCCGGTGAGACTCTATATGTGGAAATACCAACACTAGGAGAAGATATCGTATTAGTACCTGGTAGTTTAGCATTATTGGGTGATATCGTATTGTCTGGTGGACATGCTAATAATCGAGTCGTTGCAAATGTTGGACGTTGCTTAGTTATACATCGAGTTTGTAAGATAGGAGCTGAAATAGTAGAAGACATTGCTCGATCGGATCTATTACAAACATATTCCGATATCTATCTATCTACACAAGAGAGAGAATCGAGAGTACAACAAGGTATCCAATCAGATAACACAAATAAGCTACGATCTAAGGCTGGTGATGCAGGTACTTCAGATGCTGGTGAGAATGCATTGTTAGCTGCATATGGTTCAAAATATAGAATTCCGTTAGACGTCGATATTCTTACACAACATGGAGTTCTATATCCACATGCACTAGAAGACACTATTTCATTCGAATTAACTCTAGCCCGCTCTATCGATATAATCGTTGGATCAGATTCGACAAAGATAGGTACGTACAAGCTTACCAACATCCAGTTAGAATACGAAGCAATCAAGAATGAAACGCTAGCTAGGAAAGCATTTCGCGCATATGAAAATGGTACTGCATTCCTATACGATCACGCAGTTCACTTTAAGACAGTACCTATTGCTAAGGCATCAGATGCTTTGATATCTCAGAATATAAATGTTCCACGACGATCATTCGCTGGATTACTCTTTCTATTCGTAGATCCTCCCACCGCCGGCTCACGAGATAGCGAAGCATTCGTAAATCCTGATATTTCAAAGATAGAGATAGACGTAAATGGAGTTCCAAATAGATTCTTTCCTGGAGGTATGTTAACGTCAGATTTTTGGGAGTCCGCAAAAGGATGGTTTGGTACATCCTATACCTCTATGACTCCTACCAAATTTTACAATAACAGATTTGCCATCCTAGTCGATTGCCGTACGGCAAAAGATTCCTCTGTTCATGGTGATGGAATGGCACAAACTGGTGGTGGAAAAGATATCGATATTCGTATACATAGAACTTTAAAAGGAAGTGGAAACGTAAACATGCATATCTATGTCCTTGCTGATGCTCAGCTCAAGATATTGAACAGATCTTTAGATAGTATTACATACTGATGGATTCCTTGGTAGAACACATCCCATTCAACTCACTCATAGTAGGTCCAACGAATTGTGGAAAGACTGCGTTTCTCATAGAACAACTTCGTGGACCATTTCGTGGTAAGTTCGATTATATAGTATTGATTTGTCCTACGTATGCCCACAACAAAACATATCATGGATTTGCTAATCGAGATCCGCATTTTTATGTCATATCACCATCTCAGGATGCTATCGATACCACATTAAATATTTGTGCAACCTTTTGGTCAGGTACCAATACATTGTTGATTCTAGATGATTGCGCCGCATCGAAAGATGTAAAACGAAGAACTGACAAACTAGTAGATTTAGCATTCTCTGCTCGACATATAGGGCTATCTATTTGGGTACTATCCCAACAATTAACGAGTATATGTAAACCATTTCGTGAGAACGTAGCTATCGTAGTAGCATTTCATACTGCATCGGTTATAGATGGAAAGAGGATATTCGATGATTACGGAGGTTCACAAGAATGTAATGAATTACGAACGATACTTCGATCTCATAAGTTTGCTCGCATATGTTTCTGTTTGCGACATCCTTTTGCAGTAGTGTTAGAGATACCCGCACCTATAATATATTATCATGGATGAATACATTAAAGAACTGGAAGGTGAGGATTTAACAGGTCCACCACCAAAATTGGAATTTTCAACCGAATTGGAGGATATCGAAGAATGGCGGGAAGAACTTAAGACCTTAGCTGTATTAGGTAAAACGAAAGAATGTCTAGGACAGAATTTCTCCCTAACGGATATAACTAAACTATCTGAGAAGGACGTAAAACGTTTACATAGTAGATACCAGGCCGTAGTAGCAAATCAAATAACAGTACACTTAGTAGATGGTGTACTACGTCAAGTTACTCGCGCAGCCTCATACGTAGTTGCACTAGACGACCAACAAGCACTGTTTAAGGATCTACAAGAAAACCAATTAGCCCGCCATCAGATATCTATGGCGGCTGGTCGATTAGCACTTAAACACGGTCGATTTGTAGCTCTAGCTAGTGTCTTGTTCAATGTAGCTGATCACATAGTCATTCCTGGTACACCTATTGAACATTCGCAAGTAACTACTATATCAAATCAAGATGGAGGAACAGACGGATCAGATAACTGCGAATCCACCGAAAACAACACCAACTAAAGTAAAAGATCCAAAGAGGGTTGCTGCTGGGAAAGCATTAGCACTAAGTAATAAACTTGCTAGAGAGGCTCAAAAGAGAGAGATTACACGTGAAAGTGAATTACCTAAAGAAATCAACGTAGATGAAAGTTGGATGAAAAATGTGTCTATCAATACTACGATCGCAGTTATTGGTACGGGTGCTGCATTAGTTGGCGTATACTATCAATACAGAAGACATAGAGATGACACTTCTAAGAACATTAGTCCTATACGACCAGCAAGTCCGATAAGTACTACGGTACCAGATATGGAGTAGCAATTAAAGCTAGAGATATATACTATATATTAGGATGGATAAAGAATTGATGAAAACAGCGACCTATGCTGCTATGATAACTGGAATAGCTACTGGTATTGGTTGGATCGTAAAAAAGGTTGCCAAGGAACCCACGCTTAACGATCCTTCTATTTCTATCATAAATTACGTGAAGTGGAATACAGCAATAGCTGGTAACGTATATGCAGTTATCGTTACGGGTGCTGCATTAGTCGACGTATGCTATCAATACGGAAGATACATAGATGACACTTCTAAGAACATTAGTCCTATACGACCAGAAAGTCCGATAGAGACTACGGTACCAGATATAGAGTAACAATTAGAGACTAGATATATACTATATATTAGGATGGATAAAGAATTGATGAAAACAGCGACCGATGCTGCTATGATAACTGGAATAGCTGCTGGTATTGGTTGGATCGTAAAAAAGGTTGCCAAGGAATCTATGCTTAGTGATCCTTCTATTTCTATCACAAATTACGTGAAGTGGACTGCAGTAATAGCTGGTAGCATATATGCAAAACAATATCTCGAGAAACAAAAGATCATACCATAATGGTGACGGTAGCAGCTATTGGAATGTCTATTTTTGGAGCAGTTTTGAATGCAACGGCATTTACTGGTGGTGGAGTGCTTGCTAGGATGTTTGGTGGGAAAGATGAAACTGCTAATATAGAACGAAAGAGACATGATAGTGCAATGGAAAAATTCGATAAAGATAGGGAGGATTATATCGAAAAACGTAAAGAATTGTCTGATTGGGCGCATGAACAGGAAGTTGCTGAACGCGATTCTCGTAATAATCAACTTGATAGTAACCTAGATTTCATAAAATCCGATAAGTTACGTCAGGCACTGAAACGACTCAAAGCAATGAAAGAACCTCGTTTCTCTGACTACTATCAACCATCTAACGCACAGAAAACTAGTGAGTTGATCTATGTTGGTGGTGGAATGCTAGTCGCTGGATACGCTATTAGTCGATATTCCTTTTAAAAAACGAGAATTTTTACGATCGGCGAGAAAAAAAAGAATAAGAACTAGTTGGTTAGATAAGTTCTTATTCTTTTTTTCTTCTTGTTGAAGGTTAGAATACGTAGATATATAATGGATGCTAAACTTGCGAATATCTTCTATGGTCCTATGGGCTATTGGAAAGGTTATGCTGCAATTGGTAAGTTATCGGCGGCTGCAAAGGTATCGGAAGATGTAGCTAAGGGTTGGTTAGAGAAACAAGCCATGTGGCAAATATATCTATCACCACCACGCTATATTCCACGACCACATTGGACTGTATCGAAACCTAATGAAGTTCATCAAGCTGATTTGATATTTCTACCTCATGATAGACCTAGCCGTGGAAGGAAACTATATAAGTATGCTTTAGTGGTAATAGATGTAGCTTCTAGATATAAAGAGGCTGAACCTTTAGCATCGAAAGATAGTGGTGAAGTGTCTGCAGCATTTGATCGGATCTACAAACGTAGTCCACTAGAATGGCCAAAAACGTTGCAAGTTGATCCTGGTAGAGAATTCATGGGACGTATGTCTGAAACATTAGAACTACACGGTACGAAAGTTCAACGGGGTGAAGCCGGTCATCATAGGGCACAAAGTTTTGTCGAACGAGCAAATAGAACATTAGCTGAGAGATTGTTTGGATATCAATATGCACAAGAGATGGTACTAACTTCAGAAGGATCAGATGCGCGCAGTAGAGAATGGGTATTGCGGCTTCCTGAGGTTATCAAAGCCATGAATAGCGAGGTGACTCGACTTACTGGTAAAGAGCCTTCGAATTCTGTAGAGGCGCATCAAGTCAACATCAAAACTCCTACGTATTCTCGAACTGTTGGATTGAGTGAAAAGCGACTACCATTCGACGTTTTAGTTCGATATCTCTATGCGCCTGGAGAATTGGAAGGTGGAGCTAAACGAGCAACTGATCCTGTGTGGAGTTTACAGACGTGCGTTATTTCGCGTAGTGTGATATCTTCTGGACAGCCTGTGCTGTACTACCTTACTTTGCAAGAAGGGGAAGGCGCACCAAAGCGAGGATTCGTGCGCGAAGAGCTACAAGTCGTTCCACCAAATACTGAACTACCCCCCAAGGGAATTCTGTTCGTACCCAACCGGTCTAAGATAGCAACTCGTAAATAAACTCATCCATATCTAAGTCTTTGTGGCCATAGGCTAATGTATCGATTCCATTACTATAGATCCAACGCTTAGAGTCGAATGGTGATAGAGAGATCTTATTCATATGAATACCATACATCCTGTGACCTTCACTTCGAAGCATATGCATTTCGTGGTGAAATACTTTCTTATCTTGTAAGCAATCTTTGTATTGTTCGTGACGAATACGATGTTTAACAACTGCCTTCTTGGTACCTTTGGCTTTCCTAATCTCGTCACCACCTACTTTCAAGATCGAGTATAGCTTCGATCGTAGTCCAACGTATTCAGCAATGGGAATACCTCCACATTCATCTTTCATTTTACCAAGTACTTTCTTGTTGGATATGTCATACAGAGGATGATCCTTGCTGTAGTTGCTAGTATCGTATAGATGCTTATTGGTGGTAATGTCTGTATAGACGTCTTCTGTTTCAATGTGAAGTAATAGACTATCAGTGTCAGTATATAGTAGATTACAACATTGCCCATACTGCCGCTTGAGATCGTTGTAGTAGAAGTCGTACATCAGATGTTTCGAGAGATCTAGAATCGACATTCCGACATATACTGGGCGGTTCAGTAGTAACTTACTTTTGTAATTGTGTACAGCGGCTAGATCGTTATCGAAGATCGTGGATCGGGCATAACTAGGCTTATTCAAGAGACGTTGTAGTTTGATTCCTTCTGAAGATCGCACTAGTTTGACATCTACACGTTTTCGTAGATTTTCCATTGTCTTACCAAATACGCTATTGTTCATTAGTTTGTAGAGATCCTGCTCGAAAGGGCTATTCGCTTGTTTTCGTAGTTCTGTATTCATTCTTATGTATGGCTCCATCCATGGCGATTGGTTGAATCGTAGTGCTCTGTGAATCTTCGTTAAACGCATTCCGAGAGATAGATACAGTTGTAGATTGCGGTAGTGGAGCACATATCGTTCTTTATCGTATAGGTTAGGTACGAGCTTTTCCACTTTCAAAGATCCGTTGCCTTTGTATAGTTTCTCAAATAAATCGATTTGATAATTCGATAGCCAACCTTTATTTACTTGTATTCTCTCGGGAGCTAGTGGATAGTCGTTGTGTAAGTCGTGGAGCTTTCGTGGATACTCAAGGTCGACTTCGAGGATGTATCCTACATCGGAATCGATTTCGTGTTGGGTAATTCGTTCTTCCGTTGGTGTACACCACTCAAATCCTCCCGTTGGTAGATATTGGCTCATGGCCCAACCATATAGATTGTTGGCGTCGAGGTATATTATATGGCTATTTGGCTTATCTGGATCGAAGTCGGGTACGTTGGGGTTGTTCGCTTTAGCATAACGATGAGATACCATAGATATTCCGCCACGTAGACCTTTCTCGACGAATAGATGCATGTCATAGTCGGTTAATAATTCAAGTTCTACTCCGGTCTTCTTTAACAACGCATCCCACGAAAGTCCTGGACTCGTATAATAATGAGCTGGATCCAATCCATAGTTTTGCATACATGTCGCGCGGAAGTTCTCGAACACATCTGCTAGAAGAAGTACATCCGTTCGTAGGTAAAGGTCGTGGTAGTCTCCTAACGTTTTACAACTGAATGCCTCCCAAACTTTTAGTGCGTGTTCGTAGTCCTTGTCGGAGATGTCCTCTAGAGTTAGTTTACTATAGAATGCGTCTTTTGGTGGAAGAGAATTCTCTGTAAATCTATCCCAAGAATCCATGTACTCATACGGATAAACTCCTTTGCGTAGCAGCAACTTGGTTTTCTCTTGGCTCGATGTACATTTCATAGTTTGTAGGAACGTATCTGGTGATGAACTCGCTACCAATTTATTGAGGGATGAAAGTAGGAATTGCGCGCTGTCGATGAACCGTAGGTTGCCGAGTGAGAATGAAATGTATTTCTCCATATTGTTTGGAATACAAGAGATCTTACCTGACGTCTTAGATATGGATTGCATCAATAGGTGAGAATCGTAGCCACGCAAATTGTGGAATACGACTGGGATAGTAGGAAAGATACGTAATTTGAGATTACATGCTTTGTGTGCGGCACCTCGAAACTCTCCTGTGATGTGGCAATGGTCGCGTACTCTATCTTTACCAAGAGGTTTCTGGCAGATATGACAAAGAATTGCTCTATTATAATCTCTCATGCTTTTTGGTGGCATATGTAGTGGTTTGGCAACTTGAGCTTTTATCTTCGCTTCTTCTTCTTGTACACATCGTAGAAAGCACTCGATAGTATCCTTACCTCGATATAATACATATGGTTCGCTATGACCATCAGAACGTACGACTACGTAACAAAATCCACATGGAATATGTTCTTCTGTTTTAAATGTGTTCTTCGTGGGATCTTGTACTTCTATCTTAGTAGTTAAGGCCTCAAGATCTGCGTAGATAACGTAGGGAACTTTGAGCTGCTTGTGAACGTTCTGAAATGAGACTTTGTTATTCTCATCGGTGGGCATTTCGATTCGAATGGCTCGATCGTTAATTCCGTTACATTCTGGGATGTGCTTCGCAAGAAGAGCTTCATTGGAATATCCATGTAGGCACCGTTCGCAGAAGTGCTTCCTATGTTCATATTTTGTCTGATCGAATAGAAGGCGGTTGAAGTTCTTGATAAAGCAATAATGTTGTATACCGCTCTCTGGGCACTCTATAAGCAAGGTGTTAACGCGCTTCGAGAAAGTCTCCTTCGAGATGTGGTGCACAATCAAACACTTATCCTTAAAATCCCAACCATATACATTGATAGAGATTTCGTTCTGCTTCTCGAAGCGTGGTATTTGTGAGATTGGCGTTGACGATTCTTCCACCCCATCGAATCCAAAACCATCGTCTTCTGGGTATTTCGATGTCCTCTGTGGATCTTTCGCAACTGGAAACTTCGCGGCGCGCATCGTCCAACGAAAACAGCGGTTGTCGGAGTTTTTCACATTGATTACGGCTTTCTTATTCGCGATTTCTTTAGGTAGTGGTAAGTATGAACCTCCGCGTAGTGGTTGATATTTAGCAATGTTCACCCATAGAATGTTGACTTTATCTATGACCCAGTTCGATCCTCTACTGATCCACTTCTCGATGTAGTTATAAATCTGAGCATGTTCTTCTACTATTACTCCGCGGGTATCGGAACTGTTGGCCAGAACTTTTTGTGAACTACCAAATGTGGCTATCTCATATACCGGGCCCTCGGGTTTATCGAGACGGAGAGTTATATTCAAAGCTAGCTGAACCTTAATGTTATTTAAGTCTTGTAGCTCTTCATCGGTCTTTTCGATAGTCTGCTTTCGCACGCCGGATAGGAAAGCGGCTGGGTCCGCTCCTAGAGGATTGCTATCTGGAATGTCCATCTTCCATCCTCGTAAATAGCCCTTAATGCCAGGCACTTGGACGAACGTTAGTGTATGATCGGCCATTATATATTGTATTATCCTTCCTCTAATAGAGCTTCAAGTGCGTTGAGGTGGACTATGTACTATAGTAGTAAATAATGATTATGATAGTATATGTTATAATACCTAGTAGCAACACTCCTCTAATAGGGTGTTAGAATGTACTAATTCGTTATAAACCAAATGTTCGAATAAATGTTAATGTATGCTTAGCCCTGATATAATACCTTATGATTACGTTCCTTCAATGTATAATTTATAGTAGTATATAAACTAGCGGGTTCTGGCGCAGCTTGAACGTTTTATTGTTGCAATCCTTGTTCGATGACTCCTGAACCGCAGCGAATTGTTCGAATGCTGAAGTAGAACAATTCGCTGCGGTTCTGGAGTTATCGAGCAAGGATTGCAACAATAAAACGTTCAAGCTGCGCCAGAACCGCTAGTTTATATACTACTATCAGTGTGATTCCTAATTGGCTGAGTGCGAGATTGAAATCATTTCAAAATTTGGAAAATCCTGAGCAGGCAAGGTGAAAAAGTCTTGCCTGCTGAGCAACCAATCAGATTGCAGCATTTAGAGTCATCTTGGGACGGTCACCGAGCTGCCATATAATTAATGGCCATATATGGGCATATTTTGAGGATCATCAACCGTTTACACAGGCAATTTTTTTTGCAATTTCCACTGCAATTTTGTACGCCAGCAAAGTTGCACTTTCAAATCGCGCATGTAAACTAGCGGCGATTTTGATGCAATTTTTGTTGTCAACAAATCGCACTGGCTTCGAGCATGTTCGAAACTTGATGCAACTCGATGCAAATTTGCGGTGAGAAAAATTGCAGTGGGGTGCGACAAAAATTGCATCAAAAATCGCCTGTGTAAACGGGCCTTTAGATTCACCAATGCTGGAGAAAAGGTTTCAATGAGATTAAATGTGCTTTGTGTAAGGCGAAAGAAACAGACAGTTCTTCCTTTGCAAATAAAAAAGGAGCAATAATTCAAAATACCCCAATTAGCATGTGCTAAACTTCTAGCCAAGCAGTGGTTCAATCCCACCTGTACCAGGGGTTATAGTTGCAAATATACTCGACAACAAGAAACAATTACAGTTCTATGCATACTGTAAGTCCCATGACATCACAGACAGGCACAGTTATTTACCTATAAATTGAAGGAATACTCTAAGAATCTGGTAAGAACTCATGTGGGTATTAATCTTCCTGGCTGAGAGTAGATGTGATATTACCATGGCAACAAGGAAGCTGCTGAAAGCACCATGGCCCTATGGGAAAAACAGATTTTAGTGTGTTCTTGAGGTACATGTACATCACTGAATAAGACGTTTACACTTTTTCAAAACAGCTAATATGTATTTAGAATCAAACAGTCTATGTATTTGAAAAACAACCATATAAATTGTTGATTCTCCCCAAAAGGAATTAATTAATTAATTAATTAATTAAGCCAATCACCCATCACTTAATTAATTAATAACTAAAAGTAATTATTTTTTATTCAATATCCCTGTTCACTGCATGGACATAATTACATGCATTAATTAGCCAATAGGCCTTTATTTTTAATATGCATGATTATATCACGCTTTTGTGATCACCACCAAGCCTCACTTTGGCTAGCCTTCTAGGTGGTGGTGGTGGTGGGGGGGGAGGGTGGGAGGACATTCCTCTCAACACCAAAGTGAGGCTTGGTGGTGATATCATGCATAAGGCCTATTCACTCTTTTCACATGGTGGCAATCTTGGATTCAAAGTTGCTAAATTAGCCTCACACTGAGGGATATCAGAACGAGTTTAGCCTAGCAAAAAGAAAGAATTACCTCACTTTGAATCCAAGATGGCCACCAGGTGAAAAGAGTGAATTGCGACCCTTCACGCAAATTTGCGTTGGATCGCATAACAACGTTCGCATTGTCAATGTGTTGTCAACAAAGCATTCCCAACGTTTCACAACACTCATCCCTCACAGTTTCCCTTTTGCAAACTTGATAATTTCAGAAATCTCATTAATGCTTTAATTGTCACAATGACGAGCGAAAAAAGAACGAATAAGATTTTTTTAGACTGATGCGATTTGTCTAATATAATTTTCTGTTTAGAGTGCGGAAAAGCCAGACCAGCCTGCACATTTTCTTCCCTCACTGCTATTAGAAAGACGTTAGTCAACAGTACACTTACTCAATGTTTTTGAATGAAATGATTTAACAACTGCATGGCAACATGAGTTAACGTTTTGAGTCACTTGACTTAAAGCTTCTATTTACGCATCCTGCTTTTTATTACGATTATCAAGCAGGGGTGGCGCAGTGGTTAAGCGCTTCGCCTCTCACCTCTGTGGCCCAGGTTCGATTCCCGGACGCGGCGCCATATGTGAGTTGAGTTTGTTGGTAATTCTCGCCCTTGCTCCGAGGGTTTTTCTCCGGGTTCTCCGGTTTTCCTCCCTCCACAAAAACCAACATGCTAAATTCCAATTTGATCTGTGGATTAGCCGGGACTTGGCTTTGATCAGTCCCCATGGTTGTTTCAGGTCTCGTTAGAAATTCAAAAATTCAAGCAATTGACAACGTTTTACAATGCATTCAGCAAGATCAGCAACGGTTTGGAAATAGTTCGAAAGGTAGAAGCGTTGTAATGCATTCCGGCATTGACAACGTTTGCTAGTGCATTGGAAATGGTCTACAACGCATTCTCAACGTTCCAAAATGCGTCGAAACTGAAAATTGAATGGGTTTTCACGTTAAGGGTCACACCTGTATAGTTACAAAAATGTACCTATATAGGCAAGCCTATAAGCGGAGCTCCCAATTAACTAGATGGAATCACTGCCTAGATGGAATTTGATGGAGACTAGGCGAATTGGATGGGCAAAACAAAGATAAAACACAAAAATAACTGGTAGCGCCTGGTTTCAACAGTGCATGTGCAGCTGGTGCAGTACTTTATCAGGCATGTTGCTCGTCGTGCATCGGGGTTCAGGCATGAGGGAAACAGGAACTCATGCAATTTTTGCTCTCATCCTATATCTATGGTGCTCTGCTCACACGCGGAGCTCCGCTATTATAGTTAATATTAAAAGCAAATGTTTGATAACAACTGTGCAAATCAGATCAGTCAGAAGTGGTGTATGGACCTCATTCATAATGGCCGCCACCTAATTTGCATAAATTAGAAGATTAATGTGTACAGAGAAACTATTGCTACCACGTGAAAGATCGTACCTAAATTAGTAATTGACCACAGTTTGAAAACAATGTTTCAAATTGCTGCCGAGTTATTGGCATTTTCAATGTAGAAAATACATGAAAGCGAGGCTGGAAAGGCCTACATGGTTTTTCTCATACAAATCTCTCTAATTTCAAATTGCTGTAACTTTACAGCCTTTTATGCTACAACACTCAAATTCTACAGAATCACCAATGTTGGTATGCTCATTCGCATGGTAAGGATGTTGTTTTTCATACATTGAACATGTGGCTAAACTGTTAAAATACAGAGACCACGCCCTTATGAATGAGGTGTATAGACCCATTCGAAAAATGGCTGCTGCTAATTTGCATAATGTTGATATTCAATATTTTCTGAAGAATTAACTAGCCTATATGAAAGAGCGAGTTCATGTTAGCAACATGTAGCTCTTTGACAACAGAAAAATATATCCTTACAAAGCAATCAACGTTTGAAACTCTGAAGAAACATGAAAACAAGGCTAGTCAGTCCTGACGTCCTGAATCTCATACAAAACTCTCTTATTTTGAACCTCGGTAACTTCGCAACACTTGGTGCTATGCTCCTTAAATTTTACAAATGTACTCATTTTTGCATGCTCTCTGAAGTGACAGTGCTTATTTAGTACATTGTGTAGCAACATTTCATTACAACCAAAGCTTGGTGACACCATTTTTCAAATGGGTCTATACCCCACTGTAAATCTCTAGTAAGTAAACTCCATGCATGTACTCCATTCGAACACATGTCTACGGGTATTGTTAAGTACTAGATACAGAATGAGTAGCTGTGCTTCATCGGATTTACAATCTCGAGCTGAAAGCAAGAGTTCGTAAATCCAGGAGCCCATAACTATAAGGAGCGTCCATCCCGCATACTAGGCCAATGTCACAGCGTTTTCACAAGTTAGGTTATTTTTAGAACGGTTTCCTGCTATTGTTGAGTTGCAATTATTCCTAAGGGAATAAAATCACAAAAGCGTAGCAGCCATATTTGTTGGTGTAACAAAAGTAGCTAATGAGGCATCTTTTGTTCCACCATGGTGCAACCCACCAATCGGCGATGGAGGAAATAATCTAAAAATAGCCCAGCTTGTAAAAACGCTGTGACACATATATAGGATACGTTATAGGCTCCTGGTAAATCCTATAAAGAACAAAACAAATATTTTACTGTCTCATTGATTTCTGTGTGGCGGTTAAAAGTGTATACACACAATCACATAATCCTTTGTAACAAAACTGACCAACCTGCAACATCTCTCTTTGCCGCAACCAAACTGTGAGAAGTATGATAGCCTCCCTCGCTGAAGGGCAGTCAGTAACACACTGGTATGTATGATGAAGATGACTCTCCATCAACATGTCGCACAGAACCAGTGAGTTGTAATGTGGTGTTGCTGGACTTGGTTCTGAGAAAAAAATGAAACATTTCCATTTGATTCTCACTACATGCATGTTTTCATTGCTTTTAAGTAATGATGCAGCTAAGAACTATAGCAGAATCCATTGTTCTGCGGCAATGAGCCTCGCTCACATAGGATTCTCATGTGTTGTAGAATATAGATACACTGGGCGATAGGGATGAATATTCTGAAAGTTTGTAGAAAGTACTTGTTTCATTCCATTTTAATGAGGAAATCCTTTTCCAACCAATAGGAATTGCCAAACACAAAAGCTACGAAACTGGCACATTTGATAAACTGGGCGATAGGGATGAATATTCTGGAATAAAGTTTGTAGAAAGTGCTTGTTTCGTTCCATTTTAATGAGAAAATCCTTTTCCAACCAACAGGAATTGCCAAACACAAAAGCTACGAAACTGGCACATTTGATAAGGTTCCTCACATACAATTTTCTTTATAAACGACACATGGAACCACCATGTAAATCATTTCATCAAACTATAACAAAATCAGAGAAAATGATAGTTCTCACTTACTTTTTGAACAATTTTTATGTTTAAACCAATCAAATCAAGAGTTTTAACAATACAAATTTAACACCTCACTGCATTCCTTTGCCGTTGGTGCTATCATGAACAATTACTTAATTACTAACATGTACACGATATTGATTTTACTCATAAAGGCATCAAAGCAATTCAAGTGCCTATGAAGTGAAAAATCCGACCCCATTTTTTTATTTCATTGTATTTAATTTTAGTCTTCCCTTACTAATTTTGTGCAATTAAAACTCAATTTGGAGAGCGCAAACATTATTTTTCTTCTTGTCGAAGTGAGGTATAATGGGCCTTTTGCAGGAATGCAACCACGTGGAAAAAATAATTAATTCATATTTAAATGCACTTGTATGTCGTTAAAGATATGATAATCATATGCATGACGTCAAGTGGTTTGCACTGCCATTTATATTCACAGAAGTAAAAATATGGCTGACGGCAAGGCTTCTCTGAGAAAAAATCTGCCTGACGGCAAGTAAGATATAATTATTTGCAGTATAATCCTGATAACTCAAACACAGTTTGAGTTATCAAATGTCGGTCCAAATTTCAGATCATTGCCAGAACTGTGGAAGAACACTATGTGATCATTCCAGAGGATTGAAGAGTAGGAATGTGGACATCAATTTGCCAATACATAATAAATAAACCTATCACTAATGTCTATTTACTGTACCTTGTTTCATATTACTGACAGTGATTTGAAAACTTGATTTGGTATTGCAGTTCATCCAAGTACGGCTGTACGATGAGTTCAAGTTAGCGGGGGTAAATTAGTGGGAAATTGTTGTCAAGGGAATCATAATCTTGTTTGAGTTAGCGGAAAGTTTGAGTTATCCGAGTTGGAGTTATCCGGAGTTAAATTACTCTAATAAAGTGAAGCAAATGCAAAGGAAACTGACATTAGTTCGAGTTAGCTAGAAGTTCAACTTATCTGAATTCGAGTTATCGATTCTACTGTATAATGAAAATTAGACCAAAAACGCACTTAACCTCTATATTTTGTAGTATTAACGGAGACGAATACAGATATGCAAACCACGTGACGTTACGCATGTGATTAGCATACTTTAACGGTGTATAAATTGTCACATGATTTTGGCAATTATGCCTGACTTCAACATGAAAAGAAAATGTTTGCACTTTCCAAATTGATTTTTAATTGCATAAAATGACTAAAGGGACGACTAAAATAAAATAAAATAAAATAAAATAAAATAATGTTAATTTCCATAAGACACAAAATAACACAACAGTGTACATGTACATGTATGTGGTACAAACAGAAACTAAGACATTTTTCAGTGGCCCAAGTTTGCAATCTTTGGGACAACTGGCCTCACTCTGATACCATTGTTACCATGAGAAAGGTGAATCATTTTATTAAACTAGGGGTGAAAGGTTAAATAGTGTTAAGAATTGCTGTTCCAGTCTTACCCTCATCTTCCGCTGTGGAATCTTCACATTTAAACCAGTGTTGCCTGATATTATTTTTGCTTGGTGCAAATCTTTGTAGCTTGAAGACCCCCTCAGACAATACTGGAAAGAGTTTGATGGTAAAGTGCTTGCCTGTCTTGCCTGCATGATAAAAAACAAAAAATATAGAAAATTATGAACCAAAATTATCTTATAAGTGACCACACGTTGGATAGTTAAATTACATGTAGAATATAATGGCTCCAACTTAACTTCTAAATCCACCAGCAAAATGTATTGGTCTTTTTCCACAAGAAAAAGCTGGAGTGTACTGGCAAAATAACAAACAAACAAACAAACAAATAAACAAACACTGGATTTCTAACAGGACCTGAAACAACCATAAGAGGCTGATCAAAGTCAGGACCTGGCTTAAATTCACAGATCAAATTGGAATTTAGCGTGTTGGTTTTTGTTGAGGGAGGAAACCCGGAGAACCTGGAGAAAAACCCTCGGAGCAAGGGCCAGATACCAACAAACTCAACACACATATATCCGCATCAGGGGATCAAACCTGGGCCACAGAGGTGAGACGCGAAGCGCTTAACCACTGCGCCACCCTAGCTTCCCGGATCCATGACCTTGTCATGATCATCTCTGCATCTGTACTCTAATAGATTATGCATGGTTATTGACCAATCAGAGTGAAAGTTTTGCTGCTTTTTTAATACTGTAGCAGTGAGCAAGACTGTATTACCATAACTTACCTTTAGGCTTCAGCAAGAGTATTGGCCTGAATACATCGCCATTGGAGTGAGTAAACTTGACATCAGCACACAAGTCACTTTTGACCAAATGGGTGGCAATGACACAAAGGTACAGAGCTCTCTTATAATGGTACCTCAGGTTAAGGTAGTCCTTGGCTTGGAAGCATTCCTGTTACATCACATATAAAATGGTTTAACAATGACAGTATGAACTGCATGTATGTATCTGATATTTACCACATAAACTAGCTGTTATGAGCTCTTGGAAATTGCTTGCATTTACATATATTATAATTATTAAATTTAATAACCCACTTTCAATATTAATATATTGCTTCACTTTTTACAAACACAAAGATTTCAATATGAGGCTCAGAGATATATTAAATCTATTCTTTTCTCTTATAAATTATTTACATTCACAAACTGTTATAACTTTAGCTCAAAATGTCATAAATTTATGTACTAGATATATTGTTTATTTTGATGCCTTGACTGCAGACTGTTATAAAAACTGAATTACTAAGGTTTACACATTGTTCTAAAAATATAGACTGTAAATATAAAGTATACATGTATGTAACGTGTATGCAACCTCTTACTAATACTAATAACTACACAATCGTGGAAAACACTGGTTATACTTAATTCCTTATTAATTAACAGGGGGAGTTATAATGTTCGGCGCTGAATATTATAAAATGTTCTTGAAGTAGTTCATCTTACATAAGGGCACAGTAAAAGGCCTAACATATAATAATATATTATATTATTATTATATTCAATAGCCCAGTTTTAATACATACTTCACTTGTCGCATGCAAAGGTTTCACATAAAGGCTCAGAGACAAATTAAATCTATTCTTTTCTCTGACAATATAATTATTAAATTCAATTTATCAGTAACCTCCTACTGAAACCTTAAGTTGTGCATGGAAAGTGTTCTTGAAGCAGAAATCGAAAGTGCGCTATTATAATAGTTTTAATACTTTTAAAATAACACTGCTTTTGAAATTACATAAAATACAGATCTACAACTATTTTTCACTTTGGGCCACTAATACTCCAAAACTTAATGAAATTAAGCTATGCATCTTTTAATAAACACTCCAAAAAACTCTTGATATTTATTTTATTACACTTTAGTCCACAAAATTGGACCAAACCTGTATTTTTATCCATATATGGCAATCTTTGCTGTCATTATTGTTTACACTGTACATCATTTTTACCTCATTAATGCAAGAGTTGTCACAGCCATAGATGTACATTGTATAGTACATTCTTTGTAAATATTACAGTTATAATGTTCTGAAAAGTCTATTTCTCAATTGCAAAAAAAAAAACATTTTCCTTATGATTCTCAAATATTTGGTAATTACTAAGTGTGACATAATAATATCCTTCAATTCGTATCTGTAGCTTCAAAATTATTGAGGTTTGATTGATTCTAATGAGGAATAAATGTCTCCTGGTTAGCTCAGTGGTTAAGCTCCAGTCTGTCATGTGGTAGGTCGTGGATTCAAACCCCGGCCAGACCAATTAACACTCAGGGTCTTTATAAAAATAACTGAGCAGAAGGTGATGCAAACAATCTTGTTCTCGAAATGCATATGGTTAGACCTTCACATCTTCTCAGATACATGTAGGGATGTAAAATTGTAGGTCCTATACGTTGGCCTTAAGTTTATCAGTCTCACCAGACTGTCAAGTTTACTTTACTTCATGTCAACAAAGATTGCCCTATACAGTGTCACATACATTTACATGTACGTCAGTCACAAAATTAAGTTGTTGGCCTTTCAACAAAAAAATACCTTGGGCATCTGAACAGCTATATCCACATTAAACCCAGGCTTGATCATTGTTCCTAGCAGATAACTTCCAACAACTTTGACAGCCGATGGTGTGAGGAATTGGAATTTGCCTTTCACTGGTGATGGGGTTGCTGGGAGTGGAAACTTCACTTTCTTTGAAAGCCATGATGTGTCTGGCAACTGTACATGACAATAACAATAATATTACTGAGATTGGGACTGGGAATACGAGTTTCTATGCAATATCCCCGGCGAAAATATGTTCATGATTTCATGAACCAGCATGAACTATTCATGAAAGTTCATGAACAGTTCTTGATATGTTCTTGACTGGCAATTGTCTCAGTTCATGAACTAAAATTCATGAAATGTTCATTGAACTGTTCCTGAATATTTCATGGTCACTGATAAATACCAAATATGTTCATGAACTTATGATGAATTGTTCACGAATGGAACAAAATACAATTTTTCTTGAAAGGTTCACTGAATTATTTCAAGAACATTTCATGAACATTTCAAGAACCTAAGATGGTTCAGGAGAGTTCATAATTAATTCATGAAATATAATAATGAATCTCTAATGAACTTTCATGAACTCATGAACTGTTATAATTTCACAAAATAATAAGTTGAAGAACCTTTCATGAACATTATAAAAACGCTAGAAAGTTCATGAGAGTTCACAAGAAATTCATCAACTGCAACATTAATAACCTCTGATGAACTTTTACCAACCCTATATTATTCTTGAGACCACATTCAAACTGTAATCAACATAGCAATAGCTTTTTTTCCATGGTCTATTAGCTCCCCGAGCGTACATGTAGTTAATAATAATGACACTAACAAATTTAAGACCGCTGTACGCCAACATTTTATTGAATCAGGAGAATGGTTTTATTTTTTTAATGTTGTTATCATATTACTAAGTGTGTCTCCTTTTATCATGGCATTATTATTAACCTAGTTGTTATTATTGTAAAAAAATAAATTAATTTACACTGATGTGATATGGTTACACCGTTTTATCAGTTAATAAAGTAGAACCCGTCTGGCAGACAACATAATCAATGAAACAACAATGCATTGTCTTTTCCGGTTCAAATGAGTTCATTCAGCCAAGTTCCCCTTGCGAAATGAATTGCCAGGTTTCTCAGGGAATCCTTAAGGAACAGAGGCTACTGCATGGAAAGGCTACATAATTATTTTATTTGAAGGCAGGATAAACATCACAATAAATACAATGAAATGAGAAATAAAATAAGTTAAATTAAGATAGCAGTCGTGTGAGGAGGCTGAGGGCTGAGACTAAAATAATATTAAGCATCACAGCATTCTCCTGGTTATTTTAGACTGAGTTGACTTACCAATTTGACTGGCTTGTTCAAAAAGGAAATTCCCATCGTTAAAATAAGCAAAGTATTTCTGTCTGCCCCTTTGAAAATGTGTATTTCTGCTAAGAAATTCGAACAGAAGAACGTAGGACCTTCGATCTCCGACTCTTACTTTTATGAGTTAAGACTGAAACCAAGTTGACCATATTTGGTTGGCAGAGTTACCAGGCCTCCAGGGGCGGTTATTCTTTGAAGGGATGTGTGTTGCTTAGTTGGACTTCGAGTTTTACAAGCTCAATGAAAGGTTAATTCAAAGAGTATTTCAAGCACAATATTCTTTAGATGGAATGATAATAATAACCGCTGCAACTGAGAGGCATCACTAGTTCTGGATGGCACGATTTAATGGAGAAATATGTACAGTAGCCGAGTAGGTAAGCTTTAAATGTCTTACTTTTATACTACCACCTGGAAATACGATATATGTGCTTTCAGTTTCACGCAACAGTCACTAACTAAAACCACTATTATAGCTTAGAGTTTTCTAGTAATTCAGTTCGTTTTAATAGATTATTGCTCAATAGAATATACTTCAAATAACAATGTCAATGTGGTAAAATCCTTCCCGAACATGTCATCAAAAATGGCCGTTATTTTATCTGACATTATCTGACGTTATTTTATCTGGGGGCCCCGTATTCGTTCAGCAAAATTCGCATTAATCTTTGGTAAAACTGTTCTTACCACGAAAATATTTCAGTTATGACTTTTGTAGATCTTACAGTTTGGAATAAAGTTTATATTTTGTATACATGAATCGAAGTTCTAAACCCTGCGGCGTAAAATTTTCAAACCAAGAGATTACTGCTTGATGGCCTACGGGATTCACAGAGCAAGAAATCCTACTAAATTGTCAATTATAAAAGCAATTCTAATGTGAATCATAATTCCAGATTTGTTGGTTATATCGTTGCAGGTCTTGGAGTTGCAGATCCATTTAAGCTTGCCAAGTCTTGAAATAAACAGGGGCAAGTCAAATGCATCAGTACACATGATGTAGTGACTGAAAAACCGAATCGCTTGTATTTAGAACTAGAAATTATGCTATAGATAACAAACTAAAAGCTGGACTAGCATGAAACACGCATTAACTCTTTATTGAATGGGATGTTGTTTTTATGTTACTTTATTTATAATTACTTTATTTATCATCATGGTCAAGTTTGATGTGTTCATGTCCGATTCATGAACTATTCATGAATCTACCAAATCTAAATTTTTTTATGAATTACTGCTTGTAAATGTTCATGCCTGATTCATGAACTGTTCATGAATCTAACACAAATCTATTTGAACAGTGACTGTAAATGTTCATGCCTTATTCATGAACTGTTCATGCCTTATTCTTGAACTGTTCATGAATCTACACAAATATATTTGAACAGTGCCTGTAAATGTTCATGCCTGATTCATGAACTGTTCATGAACCATCGTCATGAAATGTTCTTGTACTTTTAGGTCATGAGATGTTCATGAAAATCATCTTTCATGAATGTGGCCATTTAATGTTCATTCCCATTCATGAACAGTTCATGAATATTTCATGAATGTTCATGGACATAAATTCATGAACCATTCGTGAATTGTTCATCAAAGTTTTGCCGGGGATACATTATGTACACGTAGTGATCGACAGTCCATGTAATTCATAGTTCTATGCCTATCAATTAAAAGCACTTTAGACCAATCAGAATGCAGCAGTTCCCCCGAGCGCCATCTTGTCCTCATCAATTTCTGTACAGTTTTAGTGAAATTCCAAGCTACAGCATTATAAGGTTTCACTGCACAAATGCAAATTTGGACTAGATCATGGAGGACTGGATACTAGCTAGTAGCACCATCACATTGTATGTATTACAACTGATTTCAGTGTTTATAATACATGCATATAGCATACATTCAAGGCAGTCATTCGACATACTTTGTAACCAGGCTCGCTGGTTTATCATGGTTTTGAGTACCAAATCTAATAATTTAATAGGTGCTTTTTCATATTCAATTACTTGACAAACTTTGCTAACATGCATTGCTGACCAGAAGTGGCAAAATTTGCATGGAATAATTATGTTGAGTAAATGAATGATTGTCTAAAAAACGTGAAACACTGCCTATGCACGTACATAACACTGAAATGGGTTGTAATTTGTACATGAATATGGTGGTTAAGACTCTGACCAACAGATCCAATGGTTACTGCTGGATAAAGTACCAGCAAGGATAGCCTCCTATGCAGCAATTCTCGGACCCACAGAGCCACAGAAGAATGGCTACAATATAGGAGGCTACATATATACAGCAAGGACAGTGAAGGTAAACAAAATATGGTAATTAGTATAGTTGATTATTATGGGCAGTATATAATGTAGCACTGTAAGGAGACAGGGAGAGGGGTAGGGGTAGGAAGTGATATTAGGGGGAGGTAGGAAAACAGGGGGAGAGAGAAGGGTGAATTTAGTTTTAGTACACAAAAAATAACCTAGTACATAACCTATTGTACATGTATATGTAGGTAATTATTTTTACCTCATACAAAAATTACCTACTTACAACATACGTGTATATGTTGTAGGTCAAATTGACCCTGAGTCAATTTAACCTAGGTCAAATTGACCCCAAGTGAATTTAACCTAGGTCAAATTGACCCGAGTCGATTCAACCTGGTTTTTGTGTTTTGAAGGTAATGTTTTCTTTAGTAATTTTTTCAAGATTCTAAAAAGGGAACTTACATTGAACGTTCATTGATATCAAGGTTTATAAATGTTTAAGGGTTTGGGTCAGTTCACAAGGAACATTTAAGAAGTATTATATTTCTGTGTTGTTTAGTGATTAATAGCCCTAAAGAATCCTACATTAGTGAGCACCTGTTGTTGACAGTTAGGGTCTTGTTAAATGTAGGGGAAGGATTTGGATTAATTCACAGGACCACTGAAGAAGGATTACAGTCTGTATTATTTAGTGACTAGCTGTAAACAGCCTAAATAATATTAGTGAGCATACGTTGTTGATGGTTAGGGTGTTTTTAAATGTAGGGTTAGGATTTGTATTAGTTCTCAGCATCATAGAAGAAGGATTACAGTCTGTATTATTTAGTAACTAATAGTTCTAAACACCCTATTCTAAATAAATTAGTGACTATAGCTCTAAATACCGAAAATTATTGAGCACCCATTGTGGACGGTTAGGGTGTTTTTTAAATGTAGGGTTAGGTTTTGCATTAGTTCTCAGGACAATTGAAGAAGGATTACAGTCTGTTAAATAAATTAGTGATTAGTTCTAAACACCCAAAATTAGCGAGCAAGCATTGTGGATGGTTAGGATGATTTTAAATGTAGGGTTAGGTTTTGCATTGGTTCACATGCAGGACCATTGAAGAAGCATATTTTCTCTGTTGTTTAGTGACTTACCGGTATAAGCTCTAAACACCCAGAATTAGTGAGCTTACAGAGGTTACTGTTCGGGTTTGGATTAGTTCACAGGTCAAATAGATTGATTTATACATGTAATAGTGCTAGGAATGATTTTGCTTGGAGTGGGGTGTTAACTGGCTTTAATAAATCTGCTTGTTAATTACTGGCCCTCATGTGCATGGAAACGGCAAAGTGAAATATAACTGTTGATAACGTTTTGAGTTATTTATGTGTAAGTTCTCGAACATTTATCTATTCCTGCATCTTTTCACACCTCTGTGGGCGATTCTTTCATGAGAGACCAAGACAATATAATACAGCATTTCTTTGAGTCACTTTCCAATTGTGTTTTATTCCATTTGAAAAGCTGAGTCTAACGAGTGCGAGCCGGTAATACTCCAAGATCCTCTGCACTTGTTACTGAGATACTGTTTAGCTCTTGAATCGTATAAATCTTCTTCTAGATACAATGTTAGAGGTGATTCGCTTTCTTTTCCCTTTCTTCTCCCTTTGCTTTATCTGTCAGTGATCTGAGTGATTACTCTGCAAAAGTCGGCTCGGTTACGTTGACACAGTTTGTTTTGAAGTACGAGTGGAACCGTAATGAAGTACACCTGATCACCTATAAACAATGTATTTTTCCTGTATTTTTCTGGATTTAGCTTTCTTATAATTACTTCCCTTGAATTGTTACAGTTTTCATGAAAGAATGCAGAGTCAACACAAACTTTACAGTTTGGTCCAGGTTTAATATCGTCCATGTTTTTCGAAAGATTGTTTCCAAGTCCGATTTTGTTAGCAGTACGCATGCATGCATAACGAGAGGGACTGGGTTCCACGATTACTCACATGGAGAATAAATGATGCGTTCAAATCAACAAGCACTTTCGTGGCGCAGTGCGATAATCCACTGGATTAATATCTACCAGGCATTCCTCGTGATTCAGCCAAGTTAAGTCCGATCAGGTGAGGTAAGTAAATGGATGGGTAACTTGAATGTAAGTGGTCAGGCATGACATCAGGGGGGTTAAGAAAGGGATAGAAGTAGGGGGTGGTAGTAGGAAGGGAAGGGGGTACTCACTGGTTAGCTCAGTTGGTAGAGCACGGTCTAGAGTGCGGGAGGTCGGGGGTTCGAATCCTGGCCGCGTCCTTGGGCAGGGACGTTTATAAGCCGTTGGCCTTGTCTCCTTCTACTTCTAATCAGTATTTGAAGGGGACGTGAAAGAACCTGTTGTACTACTCGAAAAAGAGCAGGGGATTGTCACCCGGTACAGCAGCCTGGCCATTGCACTAACCACACTCAACATTGTAAACTGAGTGGCAGCTATTAGCGCCGTGAAGCAGTCCGAAATAATTCACTGACGGGATATGTCAGTCATATGTAAAGCGCCATGAAACTGTGGTTGATATGGCGCTATATAAATGTGGCCATTATTATTATTATTATTACGTAGGAAGAAGAGGGGAGGGGTGGGTTGCAAAAATATTTTTTGTAGAGGAGGGGTGGGTGATTTTTCTTTTCTTTTTAGTACTCCCCCATAAAAAACTAAACCTCCTTTTTATGAATCCCCAAAAATAATAAATCCTTTTTTAAAAGCATTGATAGCCAAACCTGATTGACTCTGGGTCAATTTGACCTGAAGGGTCAATTTGACCTGAAGGGTCAATTTGACCTGCAACATATACATGTAGCAATATTAAACTATACAGCGTACATGTGTATCAATTTTAACATAAATCGCATTACTAATATAAATAATAGAAGATATTACATGGCCGTGCGGAGATAGGAATTTTATCTTCGAGTGTTGATGAAATATCTTATGAGTGAGCGCAGCGAACAAGTAAGATATTTCATCAACACGAGAAGATAATTAAGATTCGTATCTCCAAGCAGCCATGTAATGTTCTGTTTAATATATAATTATCGATGAAATACCAGTTTCAATCTCTTACTAAAAAGGCTAGAAATCTCTGAAAGTCAGTCATATTTTCAAAAGTGATATCTTCATGTGTGAAGATAATTATCACTTTTTAGAAAACAATATACACTGGTATTTCCACAGGAAACCCAAGCTCTGTTTGTGTTTTAAATTATAACTTTTCTGGTTACTTTATTATCATAAAAGCTAGAAGGAAAGCTCGCTGCGTAGAAGAGAAAAGCTGGGATATCGGTTTCCTTTTATTCTTCGATTCGAGCCTGGAAGTTTATATTAAGCAAATTAATGTATCAGTTATTTTTTACGGGCTTTGGTTGATTCAAATCCGGGTTCAAATGATCGCAAGTAAAGTACCGTACGTTCATTTATTAAAACTGTTGTGTTCGATATTTTCACAGGATTTTATGTAATTACGAGGTAACGAGGGAATTTGTTATGATATCTTTCTCATCATCGCACTAAATCGAGGTCATGAGCGTCCTGTGAAAATATCGAACACAACAGTTTTAATAAATTAACGTACGGTACTTTACTTGCGATATTTGAAACAACCAAAGCCCGTAAAAAAATAACTGATACATTAATTTGCTTAATATAAACTTCCAGGCTCGAATCGAAGAATAAAAGGAAACCGATATCCCAGCTTTTCTCTTCTACGCAGCGAGCTTTCCTTCTAGCTTTTATGATAATAAAGTAACCAGAAAAGATATTTTAATTTAATAGCTAGTTGAGGCAATGGGCTCCTGGTCGAGGCTTGAGAGCCAAAAGACAACAATGTTTTTCATGTAGAAGGCGGCTCTAATTGTTTAAAATAGAGGAAAAGATTAAATAAAACTGAGAAAGGAGTAGAACAAAATTTTTTTTAGTGCTCGGTGTAGGACTCGAACTCCGGTCGTTGGATCAAAAGCGCGCGCTCTAAACCACTATACCACAGAGCCGCTTACTTAAAGGCTACTTTCAAAATAACGTATATGAATGATTCTGAGCCCGTGAACTTTGGGGCGACTTGCCGTTGCTATGCGTTGGCAACAAGTGTCGATCACGGATCCCAACGGGCGGATTTGTTTCAAATTGTGTTCGATTTAGGCTCGAGAAATGGGGATTATTTCAATTAGACGGCACGAGGCTCTTGAAATAAGTAATGTTGTGCTATTATTTGAGGTCTAGTTGCGGTCGGCATTGATTTTGGATGAAAATTCGAGCGTGATGTTCGGGTGATTGGGGTTGAGAAATGGCGGCTGCGACCATCCTTGCCTTCTTTCTTAGTCGGAGAGGTCGAGGGGTAAAATTTCAACAGAATTCGCTGAAATTGCATACAGAGCCCAATGAAGAACAGATAAAGACTTCAGGGAAGCTTTCATTGATTTTATTTCAGTATTTCTGGTCTAACCGTATACAACCAAATACTCGTTAAAAATCCCATACAAACCCTTATAATTTAAAACACAAACAGAGCTTGGGTTTCCTGTGGTATTTCATCAATAATTAATATATATTAAAATGGTTTATCTGATCCATTATTTTTCCTACTTTGTGCTCCTTGCCATCTGGCAGTGACATCAACAGTGTGTTGATCTCATGGAGTGTCTCTTCCAGTGACTTGTTTTTCTTTTTCTTTGGTTGGACTTCTTCAAGAAGTTCAGTTATCTGATATTTAAAGGAAAGGATATTAAACACCACCCTACTCATTTCATGTGACCTCTGCTGTTTGCACTCAAACTTATTTTACAGAATGTTACCATCAATATTATTGTACATTACAGTACCGCCTGGAATTATTGAAGCATTTACCGCGGTTTTACCGCGTCCAATGACCGCGGTAATACTGTGGTTTGACCTCAGAACGACCGCAGTTTTACCATGGTAATACCTCGGTAAAACCGCGGTCAACTGCGGTAATTAGTTGGATGCGGTCACGGCCGCGGCCGCTAAGATTTTTATCAAGCCAAAATCATTGACTTTAGTGTGAAGATAAGATGTTCGACATGTAGCAGTCATGATCGCAAACGTGCAAGTTTGGCACGATGACTCTTTTCGTTCTTTATTCAACACTGCTGTTAACTTTAGAATCTTTTATTTTCGCTTCATTCAGAACTCTACCGGCAGGTAGACTGAAGCACTCATCGGTGAAACGAAGACTTTAGAATCTTTTATTTTCGCTTCATTCAGAACTCAAACGGCAGGTTAGAATCTTTTATTTTCGCTTCATTCAGAACTCTACCGGCGGGTTAGAATCTTTTATTTTCGCTTCATTCAGAACTCAAATGGCGGGTAGAGAAGCACTCATCGGTGAAACTAGGACTTTAGAATCTTTTATTTTCGCTTCATTCAGAACTCTAACGACGAGTTAGAATCATTTATTTTCGCTTCGTTCAGAACACTTAATTAACGGCGGGTTAGAATCTTTTATTTTCGCTTCATTCAGAACTCTACCGGCGGGTAGAGAAGCACTCATCGGTGAAACAAAGACTTTAGAATCTTTTATTTTTGCTTCGTTCAGAACTCAAACGGCGGGTGGAGAAGCACTCATCGGTGAAACAAAGACTTTAGAATCTTTTATTTTTGCTTCGTTCAGAACTCTAACGACGGGTTAGAATCTTTTATTTTCGCTTCATTCAGAACTCAAACGGCGGGTGGAGAAGCACTCATCGGTGAAACTAGGACTTTAGAATCTTTTATTTTCGCTTCATTCAGAACTCAAACGGCAGGTTAGAATCTTTTATTTTTGCTTCATTCAGAACTCAAACGGCGGGTTAGAATCTTTTATTTTCACTTCATTCAGAACTCAAACGGCAGGTGGAGAAGCACTCATCGGTGAAACTAGGACTTTAGAATCTTTTAGTTTCGCTTCATTCAGAACCCTAACGGCGGGTTTAGAATCTTTATTTTTGCTTCATTCAGAACTCTAACGGCGGGTTAGAATCTTTTATTTTCACTTCATTCAGAACTCAAACGGCGGGTAGAGAAGCATTCATCGGTGAAACTAAGACTTTAGAATCTTTTATTTTCGCTTCATTCAGAACTCAAATGGCGGATAGAGAAGCACTCATCGGCGAAAATAAAAGATTCCAACCCGCCGTTAGAGTTCTGAACGAAGCGAAAATAAGAGATTCTAAAGTCTTAGTTTCACCAATGAGTGCTTCTCTACCCGCCGTTTGAGTTCTGAATGAAGCGAAAATAAAAGATTCTAACCCGCCGTTAGAGTTCTGAATGAAGCGAAAACAAAACATTATAAAGTCTTAGTTTCACCGATGAGTGCTTCTCTACCCGCCGTTTGAGTTCTGAATGAAGCGAAAATAAAAGATTCTAACCTGCCGTTTGAGTTCTGAATGAAGCGAAAATAAAAGATTCTAAACCGCCGTTTGAGTTCTTAATGAAGCGAAAATAAAAGATTCTAACCCGCCATTTGAGTTCTGAATAAAGCGAAAATAAAAGATTCTAAAGTCCTAGTTTCACCGATGAGTGCTTCTCTACCCGCCGTTTGAGTTCTGAATTAAGCGAAAATAAAAGATTCTAAAGTGTTAGTTTCACCGATGAGTGCTTCTCTACCCGCCGTTTGAGTTCTGAATGAACGGCAAAAATAAAAGATTCTAAAGTATTAGTTTCACTGAAGTGTGCTTCTCTACCTGCTGTTTGAAACATGTATGTTTAAAAAATTATTAAACTTATACATAGTATTGTGTCATGACCGCAGATTTTGACTGCGGCTTTCATTGCAGTGAATAATTTGACTGCGGATTTTGACCACGTCTTTCATTGCAGTGAATAATTTGACCGCGGTAAAACCTCGTCCATAGTGCGGTAATACCGCGTCCAATGACCGCAGTAATATCTCGGTTTGACCGCGACCCGATGCTTCAATAATTTCAGGCGGTACTGTAATTTGTAGTTGAATAATGACAATTTCATGCAGAATGATGTTATATTTTGGACAGGAGCATTATTGCAGGTTATCTACTACATTTTGTACATGTATTTACAATATTTATACTCAGTCTGTCAGGGACCAAATTGTAAATCTCAAACAATTCAGTCACATATATGCATACTTATGAAATGTAATTAATTTGCATAATGTTAAAGCTCAATTAATATAATATCCGGGAGAATAAAACATACTGTCTTGAATGCTATTTCAAGGGGAACTGAACTCTAAATCAACTCAATTAACAACTACTGTATACAAACTAGATGATGTATTTGAAAGAAATACGTTCTGCCATTTTATTTCTCTGTATTGCGTTTTGAAGAAAAGAAAATGTGAAAACATTCCTCACATTACCTCTAGATCTGCTATGCATAGATGGCTCAAGTCTTGTAATCTGGGACATCTAGTATTGGGAATAAATTAGTTTTGCTGTCCCCTGCATGCATTATGAAAAGCTGGACCAATGGCTCCTAATACAATATAACTAATTACAGACCATTGTGTGATTGTTTTCCTTGGTACATGTGACATATATACGATAATTATAGGGAATTAAAATTTGCATTAAATTGAGCTGCCACATAGGAAACAAGTAGGAGATTGGGGTGAGGGTGGTCTTCCAAAGGCATTTGGTATCGTTAAAGGGGACATGCATCATGCAGAACCCAAACAAACATGGTGAATATCTGATATAGTGTCTTCTATCAAGCTTACAGTACACGTACAGCGATATGATTAGCAATTCGCGAACAGATTGCTGTTCACAATCTGCGCGCAAAAAAAATATAAAAAATGTACATATTTTTGGGTTAAATGTAGTACTGTACAATGTATTTACCATATTTTGCATCATCGCATGGTCAAAATTGTTGTGGATTTCACAAGGTGCTAACCAAGTGAATCCACAACAATTTTGGCCATGCGATGACAGAGGCAAAATGTGGTAAATAAGGGTAAACAATCGTGAATTAATTTAATTTACAACAAATGAGAAATACAGTGTAGTCAAGCAGACATGCTTTGAAAACATAAGACATTGTGGGGGAAAGTGATTCTAGCACATGCTATCGCAAAATTCATGACACGAGCAATGATGCAATCCATGGTACATGTATGTCCTTATTTCCAATGGCAAACAAAAAACAATCAGAACACGAGAAACTGAGCAGTTGTGGTATAATATACAACTCATTACACAGACAGTTGTATAGTATGGATGAGAATTTTTACTTACATGTATCATGTACATGTACTTCACTTTCTCTGCTGGTATTCGATGAGTTATTTGCAATATTTGCCATGTTTGTTTGGGTTCTGTACAGTATGATACATGTCCCCTGTAATGATCTCATGCACCCTTGCCCCAATGCCCTACTTGTTTCCAAAGTGGCCTATTGGTTATTTTTCGAACTTGAAAACAAATTTTCTCTTCATACAGACATGCAACACAGACTGAGAAATAAAATTAAAGCAGATTGAACTTATTTCTTTCAATTGAAATACATCATATTATATAGTTGTTGGGCTGATTTAGGGGGTTACCTGTAGTTCCCCATTATTACATTTGGAGATGAAACTATAATGAATCATTCTCAATTTATCAAGGCTTAAAATAGGTGAACAACACAAAAATGAGGTTTAAGTCAGGCACTGCAGCCTACATTGTATTATGATATAAATGTCTCCATTTTGAGCCAAAATCAATGATATCTAAGTTAATGCCTTTCTTTCAATGGCATGCACTGTTGTATAATAATACCATGATGCATCCAAACTTTCCTATTAAAACTATTGATTAAATTCAGAGACACTTCTCTGACCAATTCTCTGAATTTCTAACAGGACCTGAAACAGCCATAGGGGCTGATCAAAGTCAGGACCCAGCTAATCCAAAGATCGAATTGGAATTTAGCGTGATGGTTTTTGTGGAGGAAGGAAAACTGGAGGAGCCAGAGAAAAACCCTTGTTCAAAGCAAGGGCGAAATACCAACAAACTCAACTCAGACACATACAATGTATGGCACCGCATCAGGGGATCGAACCTGGGCGACAGAGGTGAGGCGAAGCACTTAACCATTGCACCACCCTGGCTCCCCTACAGTGATCTTTTAGATGGTAGGGGCAGTTTTATAGGAAGACTTTTGGTAAGCAAAATTAATGATTGCCATAATTAATTGACTCTGGTCGACTACAGTATATTTTTTTTCAGATCAATAATATCAACATACCTGCATGCGAAAAAGACTTGACTTGAAGAGGTTTTCAGTTTCCTTGAGTGTGTTAATTTCTTCACTTGTTGGAGGCCTGTAGGGGGATGCATCCTTGTGGGATGTCCGAGTGTCACTGACTGCAACGTCATCTTTGTTGCTGGAAATCTAAAGTATTCCATTATATTGGATTCCATTAATATGATCTAAATATATAGGTTGGGGGGGTTGGTTTACATTATATATTCATGAAGTTTGTACATATGTAGTGTGTATAATTAGTCAAATAAAGAAGACATGCAGGTATTGTAGTTATAACTGTGATGAAGTACATGTAGGATTCTGTATAGTTAGCTTACATGTTTTGATAACATGGCCAATGATGGCTGGTATAAAACTTTTTAAGTTACTAGGGCAAGTGTTTTAATAGTGACCACTTTCAACATACATTATATGCTTTGCTCGTATACACAATCATTTCAATGAGGCTCCGGGGTAGATTCAATATATTATTTTTTCAAAGAATAAAATAAATTTTAATTGACCATGGAGCCTTATAAATTTATTGAAACCTTTGTCCAAATGGGATTTTTTCAATATTGGAGAGCATACATTGTACATGTACAATGTATATCCTTAAATCAAATTTTCCCAACATTTGCCATGTAATTTGTAAGACTCAAATTTATAAGACTCCAGATCAATGTTCCTCCTTATAGTCCAGTCAATCTATAACATTTTTGGGATTCAGATGGAACTAATTGCAAGAGAAAGTTTCTCACTGCCAAAAGACCGAGAAAGGTCAACTTAGTAACATACTAAAAATCCCCCAAAATCCCTTTGGTGGAACATGCCGAAATTTGAAGAAAATAGTTTTGAGCTTTCACCACAGGTATCCCGCTTCTAGATCTTTTTTTTGGTGAACTTATACTTTGTTGACTTTTTTTTATTAAACCTGTGGCTGAAAAATATTCAGAAGGATAAAACAAAATAAAATAAGCCCTTTCTGTGCGTTTTAGAGTGGGTATTTTTCCTAAAAAGTACACATATATTTGACACGAAAGCTAAGTTATGAACAACCTGATATTGTAAACAACATGACTCGGTTAATAAAAAAAAAGGAGAAATCAAAACATTAAAAGAACATTAATAATTAAATGTTGTTTAGTCATATTAAGCCGTTTCAAAAATAAATATTTGAAAGGTTATTTCAGTCTAGCGTCTCCACATATAGTCATATTCAATTATTGTCGATTTCAGTTTCCAGACATCTACATCCATTCTATACCCGGCCCTGGATTGTGTCTCGTTGCGCGGAAAAGGTAAAAGTAACTTTTTAGCCAATTATCCTGGATCTCACAGTTTTATCTCGCACAGCCACCTGGAAATAAAATCTAGACACTCTCAGCAATGCACATGCAGGAGTCGCTAGTAGCAATGGAAAAGCTTCCTTGAGCAACTACGAACTCTAAATTCTTCTCAGATTTGCAAACATTGTCGACATAACTCTGAGTTGTTGCCTGCATTTTCGAATGCAGTCAAATATGAGCTTTCTACCACAAAGGTGACTTCAGAAAAGAAGGTAAGTTTCAATTAAATATTATCATGTATTATTACTTTTGCTGTCGTGTGAACTGGAATACATTACATTTTCTAAATACGATGCACATTCTACCCATTTGTTTAGTCAACTTCAAATTCTGAAATTACATGATTTAACTTTCTTTCATACTGCATTTTGTTATTTATTTATGTTCCAGTTCCACACAAATACTCTCCCACCTGTCTTCAAAGATTTTTTTATACCACTATCAAATGTTCACGCTTACAATACACGACTAGCTTCAAGCTCTTCTTATTATCTTCCAATTATTCGAACAAATTATGGATTATTTAACATACATTTTCAGGGTCCTAATATATGGAATTCAGTTGACAATAATATAAAATTTCTAACTAAACATAAATTTAAGAACTGTTTAAAAAAAGAACTAGTTAGCAAATATTAACTTAATTGCACAATCACATTGTAGTAGTTTATTAGTCTTGTCCAGTAGTATTCTATGTTAGTTCTATAGTAGTGTATATTAGTTTTTGTAAGTTAAGTCCTGCAGTTGTCTTGTACATTTGTATAGTAGTAATTAGTCCTCTCTTTGTCTGTAGTAATTTCTGTAGTTCCGGTGCTTTGACCTTACAATGCATGTAAATCTATTTTTGGTGGCTCAGCTGAGTTTAGCTTTTCAGTTATTCTGAGCCTCCTTGTACTAATCTGGTTGTTATTATTATTATTAGTCTATTGCTCTTTGTAAATTATGAGTACAAAAATGAAAAATAAATAAAAAAATAAAAAAAACATGCTTTGATAACGCGGAAGCTAAGAATGCAAGCTTAAGTCAATAATGTACCACTCAATGTGAACAATACTGAAGAAACAATACGTAAGAACGATAGCACCCAACGGCAAGAAATGCATAAAGCTGTTAATTTTGTTCTGCGGATGTTCTGTGAAATCTTTCAGGAAAATTAGAAAACAAGAAACTTTCTTCCATGCAGAACCAGCGTACAGCCGTCCCCTGGATGCATTACATGAAGATGGTTGATATCCTCCGCAGATTGATAAAGGCTGAACGAACCGAAAATTGGGATCTTTACCTGCAAACCGTACATGAAATTCTTCGATACTTCGCAGCAGCGGGACACAACCTTTAAACCAAGTCCGTGCACATCTACCTACAAATGATGGAAGATCTCAAGAAGGAACATCCCGATGTCTACAACAGCTTTCAAGACGGACTTCATGTTGCGTGAAAAATCGACCATTACTGAGCTGGGCTTTCGACTGACCTAACAATTGAGCAAGTACTCATGAGAAGCGTCAAGACTATAAATGGCGGGCTGACCCGAGGTCGTGGATTGACAGAGACACAACGCCTAGTTTGGCTAATGTCCATGTCAGCATGTGACAAATTAACAACGCCATGCAAAGTCTCACTGGTATCAACTATCACAGCACAAAGATACCAAAGCAAGTCAAGGACGATTTCAAGCGTGATTTCACATGCGATTTCAAGGACGTGACGAAACTCACTTCTTACCTATTAAAGTCAGAGGAATCATTTCAGTGCAGCCCCGTCTCTGCACAGCATAGCCACTGGGGATGTGGCAGATGAGAATGTTAATGCTGATAAGGCTAAGGAAGTAGGACGTATAAAATACTGACATCGATGGTTGGCAAGAATGCTTACAAGTTCTCCTTTCAAAGGAAAGATAAAGCGGTGACCCTTGCATGTAAAACTGCTGTGGCATAATAAGTGAAGGCAATATTCAAGTGGACCCGAAACTGCTGTTTCAACGTTTGAGCATTGTTGCGACGGGAGGCAGATATGAAAACCCACAGGAACTTTTCAAGTATGAGATGTGCAGCTATCTTCCTACTATTTTTGACTCCTCACTTCTACCAAGGATAGCAAACAATCCGGCACTGGCAGATGCCATTTGGTCACAGTCAAAGAGCAAGCAAACACCTGGGCCCACAGGGAGAGATGTCCATTATGTTCTAGATGGAGGCACGCTTTTAATTTGTGTGCTGTGGCCACGAGGTAGTACCTACAATACTATTTTGAATCTCTACGTGCAGTATGTTGGATGCAGATACAGAAAGGCAACTATCGTCTTTGATGGATATCAGGATGGTCCTTCTACAAATTAAGGACTCCATACACCAAAGACGGGCATCGGCGTATATGGACCAACTGTCACCTTCACATCTGATATGACTCTGGCATCGAGGAAAGATGAGTTCCTGTCCAACGCGTCAAATAAGCAAAGCTTTATTAATCTTCTTAGCGCCAAACTTAAAGAAGCCGGACAACATACGACAGTCCATGCCGCTGGTGACACGGATCTTTTGATCGTCCACACAGCGTTAGAGTCAGTGAGGGTTACGAGAACTGTCTTAGTAGGTGATGATCGATATACAGACCTGTTAATTCTTCTTTGTTACCATGCAGACATGGATGCCCATGATGTCTTTATATTTAAGCTGGAACCAAAGCAAAACTCCAAATCAAGGAGTGTGTGGAACATAAAGGAGACAAAGTCCACCTTGGAACTAGAAAATTTAATGTGCTCTCACCTCTTGTTTGTTCATGCAGTACTTGGATGCGATACGACATTGCGTATCTATGGACTGGGCAAAGCAACTGCACTTAAAGTGCCTATAACCCCAAAAATATTTTTTTTTTAATTGAAACTTTAAACCATTATTTAGAACTTAAGGCAAAAATAGGAGGCTAAAACTCAACAGTATTTTTTTTACGGCGTTTCAAAGTTGAGAACCAGAACATGTGGCCGTCAGTTTTCAATTCCCTTTGGGAGCCTGGAGACCAGTGGCCTGTGACGTGTATGTAGTCAGGCGTTCGTTCAATCCCATACAAATGTCTCTTATTTATGCGACTCTTGCAAGCTCACCACATGATAAATATCCAATGAAATATCACCAAACTTGGTAAATTTACTAATTTCGTTGTGCTCTTTCTTGTGATGGAGTTTATTTCCTATTGATTAGACTATAATAGGATGTTTTTCCTTTTTGAATTCTTTTTCTTATTCAGATTTTCCAACTCCTTTGAGAATACCAAGACAATAGTCTAAATTAAAGGAACAAAAGAAACCGTGCAAAGGATTCTGGTAGTTGTAGTAAAAATGCGCCCGATTGACGTCATAATTCCAGGCCCTCACCAAGACTCGCGCTGACTTCCAACTGGAAACAGGAAGCCCAAAACGGATGTTTTCGCTAACTTTGACGCCAGTAAAATCGTCGAAGTTTAGTTTTTTCACTTTTATTTTTTCGAATTCTTTGTCAGGGCGCTATACAGAATAGTCGTCAAAAATATTTTTTGGGGGGTTATTGGCACTTTAAGAAGATCAAAGAAGTTCCGAGCTTCAGAGAACAGGCATATTATGCCTTCCGTAACTCATCCGCTTAGAGAGAAGATGTGATTCTGGCAGGAGAGAAGGCGCTAATCTGTCTGTACGGCAGCTGGCATGGTCTGCAACTAGTTTGGATTCTTTACGCTACATTCAATTTTGCCAGAAGGTCGCCACTGGAACATCGTGCCTGCAGCCTGAAAGCCTCCCACCTACATCAGCGGTGGCCAAATATCACAGCATGAGAGTTCTTTACCAGGTGTGTTGTACTGTTTTTCTTTTCCTTTTTTAATGTTAAAAATGGATATTTCAATGTTACGATTACTGTTGTTATCATCATTAGGTTCAGCAGTGGAAAGGCAATGATGAGCTTCGGCCTGAGGACTGGGGATGGAAACTGTCGAGTGGTAACCTCCTTCAGTTGAGAACTGACCAGCCACCAGTCCATCAATCTCTGCTGGAGGTCATCCGTTTGAAACTGCAAGACTGACTGAAAAAACCCAGAGGTGCACATGCAAGAAGCACGACTTAGATTGCTTTCCTGCGTGTGGCGTGTGCAAGGGACAAAGTGGTGCTAACTCATCTTCCCTAGATCTCGATGCTGGCCTAAATGAGGATGTGTATTACTCTCCGGACTGCATATTGGTTTAGCTTTCTATAGTTTATCCACCAAGAGCTGGTTTTGTGAGGTTATGTTTGGATGCGACTTACTGTAATTCAGTAGATATGAAAGTATAACAAGTAAGAAAAGTTAAGAAATACACAATAGTAGTGTAAACAACCTAAAGAACACTCGTGCTCTGTGAGCACCATTTTCAAGTCAGGAGATCAGAAATAAAACGTCAGTTGAAAATATTGTGACTTTTAGTAGTAGGCCTGCTCGTATACCCCAAAATATAATTGAAAGGTGCTCTGTGCATTAACAATTATTATATGTGTATTATTCCCCAACCTATATTCATTGCAGTGAAATATTTCACAACACTCCGCTCTACTACGTACGGACTGAAATGTCGGGTGGGATTTTTTTTAAAGGTGTATTTGTTCATTTTAAATATTTATTTAATTTTCAGAATATGTTTAAAAAGTCAAGTATTTCGTAAAAGAAAAACTAAAAAAAAAAGACAAAAATATATTTCATTGATACGTTATTTTTCTAGGCGCGGATACCTGTGGTAAGAGCTCAAAACCAGTAATCCTAAATTTTAATTTCTTCCACTGAAGGGATTTTTGGGGATTTTTAGTATGTTGATATGTTCGTCTTCGTCGATTGTATGACGGTGAAAAACATTCTCTTGCAATTTGTTCCATCACAAACCATAGATTGACTGGACTATTAATTTATAGAAGAACTTAGGACAGCTACATTGTAGGACACTGGAACACCACAGGCAGTCCAGACTCAATGTTTACTGAACACTAGAACACAACAGGTAGTACAAACTCAATGTTTACTGGACACTAGAACACCACAGGTAGTCCAAACTCAATGTTTACTGGACACTAGAATACCACAGGCAGTCCAACCACAATGGACACTAGGACACCACAGGTAGTCCATCCTCAATGCTTACTCATCTAGGACACCACATGTACATGTAGTCCAATCTCAATGGACACTAGTACACCACAGGTAGTCCATCCTCAATGTTTACTGGACACAAGAACACCACAGGCAGTTCAACCTCAATGGACACTACTAAGGACAAAACAGGCAGTCCAACCTCAATGTTTACTCATCTAGGATACGACAGGTAGTCCAACCTCAATGTTTACTCATCTAGGACACCACATGTACATGTAGTCCAATCTCAATGGACACTAGTACACCACAGGTAGTCCATCCTCAATGTTTTCTGGACACAAGAACACCACAGGCAGTCCATCCTCAATGGACACTAGGACAACACAGGTAGTCCAACCTCAATGTTTACTGCAGGACACTAGAACACCACAGGCAGTCCAACCTGAATGGAAACTAGGACACCACAGGTAGTCCATCCTCAATGTTTTTTTTTCATATAATAGGACAACACAGGTAGTCGAACACTATGACACCACAGGTAGTCCAACCTCAATGTTTACTCATCTAGGTTTAAAAAAGGATTTTGTTCTTTGTATTTTGCTATAGACATCTTTAAGACCTACATGTCGATACATCAATTAAGCCCACTTCTGTGATATGCTTTACTTGTCACGCACAAAGGTTTCAATACGAGGCCCCGTATTGAGTCTCGTATTGAAACCTTTGTGCGTGACAAGTAAAGCATATCGTGGAAGTGGGCTATTGGCAATAATCCACCTTGAGAGGGGGGACACCACACATAGTCCAACCTTGATGGACACTAAGATACCACAGGTAGTCCAACCACAATGTTTACTCATCTAGGACACCATAGGTAGTCCAACCTCAATATTTACTCATCTAGGACACAAGGACACCACAGGTAGTCCAACCTCAATGTTTACTCATCTAGGACACCACAGGTAGTCCAACCTTAATGTTTACTCATCTAGGGCACCACAGGTAGTACATGTACATGCCACACAGCGGTCATGAAAACCTCTGCGCATGCAACAACATAATATTCCAAAACAAATTCGAAGTGAGCTGGCGGCCGTCACTGCATATTCACACACCCGTTTTCAAACCTTGATAATTTTTGGTTAAATTACGAAAAAAATTGGTAAACTCACAGTTTGAAGTTTGTTCAATTTCCAGTCGACTGTGAAAATAAAAAGCTTAACTTTCACATATTTTTCTTAACATTTTTGTTTTAAGGTAAATTTTGCGCTGGAAATTCGTGCGGCCGCCCACCAGACTGACCGTAATACGCACGCGCAGACATTTGACTGCTGTGTGAGTACATGCAACCTCAATGTTTACTAATCTAGGGCACCACAGTTAGTCCAACCTTAATGTTTACTCATCGAAGACACCACAGGTAGTATAATCTCAATGTTTACTCATCTAGGACACCACAGGTAGTCCAACCCCAATGTTTACTCATATAGAACACCACAGGTAGTCCAACCTCAATGTATACTAGGACACCACAGGAAGTCCAACCTTAGTACTGTTTAGTTTTACTCATCTAGGATACTAGGATCTCACTGCAGATCTTGTGTCGCTAATAGCTGATATTACAGTAATGTCTATGAATAGCAATTTCAGTGGTATTGGTCGACCCTAATGCTTCACTTCAATGTAATGAAGTGCCATTCAAACTGTGTATCTAAATTAGTTGTGCTTGTTAAAGAGGGTGTTGGTGTCATGCAAGAATGATGGTTTCAATGGTGCTTCATTACACTGAAGTGAGGTGTTCAGGTTAATACCGATGAAACTGCTATTCGTAGATGCCACTGTAATATCTGCGATTAGGTGAAACTTCATCTCTTTCCAATGAGCCTGTACTTTGACTCCATATCAAAAATGGAACAGTAACCTTGTAATGTGTCAGATCCTTGGGGGAGGGGGTAAACATTTCAAAACCTAGCCACTGACAGGGGGTGTTTACATCCCCCCAGGGCTAGACCTTAACAGTCGTCAACTTAAGCCAAAGACTAGTGGATTTTCAGTTTTGGCTAAGTGGAAGTTGCTTGTTTACTTTACTAAAATTTACCTCTTACTAGCCAAAAGGCTACTAGCCAAAAAAGGTAAGGTCAAGCCCTGCCCACCCCCCCCCCCCCCCCCCCCCCCCCCCCCTTCTCTGCAATGTAGTAATTAAATGAACAGTCCCTAAGGAGGAACATTGATCTAGGGATCATAATAATGGCAACTGGACTAAACTGCAGAATATCCCACAACTCAAAGCTCTATCCAAATGCATAGCCAGTGGCTACACAGTATGCAGTGACAGCTATAGCATGCAGGAGGGGTGATCTTGCTCTGACACTGCATATCCATGTATTGCATAGCCACTGCGTAGCACAGCTTCTCAACTTGTAAGTTCACTGCATAGCTACTGCAGCTGTGTAGCACAGCTTCTTCACTTATAAGTTCACTCTGTAGCTGTGTACCACATACAGCCACTGCATAGCACAGCTTCTCGACTTAGACCTATAAATTGTAGGGGAGGGATTCCTTTGTTCTATAAAAAAATGAGGGGTTGGGGTGGCCTAGATCTCACTGCGTATCGTAACCACTGGCTATGCAGATATAGGCTAGAGTTGTGGAGTATTATGCAGTACATTGCTCTATAATAATATGGAGAAACTTTTAGAAGACCAATTCTTGGGTTGCCAATCATTCCTAAGGGAATACAATCACAAAAGCGTAGCGGCCATCTTGGTTGGTAGGAACAAAAGAAGCAAATGTGGTTTCTTTTGTTCCTACCAACCAACATGGCCACCAGTGCAACCCACCAATACATTTGAGTCTTACAAATTACATGGGAAATGTTGGGAAAATTCTGGTTTCTTTGACATCTACAAAGATCGAACCATAATTTTCAACTACTTTAAAGCTTTAACTTAATCTTACATACATATGAAAGTACATATACGTGCATTTGAAAAAAAGAAGGACATTTCATATGACTCTTTTTCCAATCGCAGTAAACTTTTTTCAAGTTTTCACCATAAAATTATTCTAGGGCCATGCACCACGTGGTGATACAAAGCAGCTGAAAATCACATCTGTTTATCCATCTATGAACAAACCTTCTTCTTAGATGAAGCTTCAGTAGCAGAGGCATTAGTTTCTTCTCTCTTCCTCTTCATGGTTAACACAAAAGTCACACAAATCGCTCACAATTTCAACTTTTTCTTGAGCTGGTAAACTTTCCCTGAACCTCGTCCGCCATCTTGGAAAACATCACGTGACCAGCAAGATGACGAGTCCACTCACTACACCATCAGCGGTGTTCCCCATGGTAGCAAGATATCCAAGATGGCGGATGGGAGCCGAGGACCGAAGGGATTTGGTCGAGGACAGAATATATGTGTAAAGGAAGAGTTTAAGATAGCTGTTAAGATAGCTTTGGATAAATTCAGATACGATGAAAGTCAGAAAGGTAAATGATGTTTTTTTAAGGGAATTTGGTGAGAAATTCCTTGGTGGCCATCTCGTTCGATGACATGACTCAATGTCATGACAGCTGCGGGTCCTGCGGCCGGTCGCTCTGTTACTGTTACTTTAAACACGAAGTTCCGGTATAAATAGGTTAGCCCCTCCTCTTTTCACGCATCGCGAGCTCGAAATTTAAAATTCAGATTGCTGAGCAGTGAAGAAAGCAGCGAGCATATCAGCCTCTCCTTTAAAATGCTAGAGTTTTGAGGTTTAAAATTAAACAAACCATAAAAAAAAGTGACCAAAGGGAAAATAGTTGTCCATTTATGACTGCCAATGGTATTTTATGACTGTTTACGAACTCTATAGCCCTTACTCTGAAGTTAATAATTTTTGTGTTTCATTTGAATTTCGCGCGATAAGCAATCAGTAGGGAGCACTCAAGCGGAGCATCACGCATATGTTCACTACACAAAGGCCGATTGACAACTGAAGGGTGACAAACCACTGGGCTCCCCTTTTTATACCGGAACTTCGTGTTTAAGTGTTAGTGTTAACTTTCTCCTTGAACTTGATCTAACGACCGTTTTCGTACGAATTGAGAAGCCACTGTGTAGCTTAGACTCTATAAAATGTGTACTAGCTTACGTGTTGTACAGTCTACCTACAGCCGGGCATACACAAATATCATTTGGGCTGAACTATAGAATACCCGGCCACTCACTTTGGATATCGAAAACTCTGCCACCGCGGTCCACAACAATCGACTGTGGGACTGCGGATCGCGGTGGCAGTCAGTCTTCTGCTTTCCCTCTATTAATGGTACCCTATTAATATTCAATAATCGACTGCCATCAAGTGTTTCGTCGTTATATAAACGTAACGATTATGGGACCGCGGACCGTGTTCACAGCTGTCTAGTGTCTTGTTCACGACTGCGGACTATGGACCACCCATTTACAGTAAAGTGCCTTAAAAATGGATGGGTATTCTATAGTTGCTTAAATATCCATGGAAATATCGACAGAGATGCCCTGGGAGACTTGCGCTTTTTAGCCTCATCTCCTGCTCTCCCGCTTTGAGTCCAAAATCTCCCGCTTTTTTGCATATTAGACTTAAATAAATAATAATTTGCAGAAAACATTGTATAGCATGGAATTTTGAGATGAGGACAACAATTTAGGGGGGGGGGGGGGGCACATAGAAGTTCCCCTCGGGAAAAAAATCTCCTGCTTTTAGAACTCCAGGGGTTGGCATCTCTGTATCGATGATCTATGACAATTGATACCAATTGATGCCAATCAATTTATTGATATTGGAAATCAATGGGCAATATTTATGAGATGAAATTTTGTGACTTGTAATCATTGATTGCATAGGTTTCTCCATTAAACTATCGATTGGTATTGATGCCTCAATTTTCATTGACTGCCATTGTGGCACAATCTGCTGCCGTGCAGTTTATGATCATGAGTGATTGTTAGTACCACCTTATAATACCAGGCTGTTGTGTTGGCGGGAGATAATCCCCTACTCTTTCTCAAAATAACACAACAGGTTCTTTCACGCCCCCCTCGTATAGATTAGAAGAGGAAGGAGACAAGGCGAACAGCTTATACATGTATGTCCCTGCCAAAGGACACGGCCAGGATTCGAACCCCTGACCTCCAGCACTCTAGACTGTGCTCTACCAACTGAGCAGTAACCAGTGAAGCAGTCAACAGTGATAATAACAATCACACAAAAACTGGTCAGAAATAATTTGAGCTTATAATGTTATTAGAGTGGAGTTTGCATGAGTGGACAAGTTATGGCAAAACAGCACGATTACTCCATAGCATTCTGTGTCATTGAAATGTTTTTTTTCTTCTATTTTTGTTCTTCTGATCCAATCAAATTACAGAGTTATGGTATAGTAAGTTACAGTACATTACGGTAATGCTACGGACATGCTATACTTTTGTTCCACTCATAAAAATAATCCGCTCTTAGCACAATCTTTCCAGTTTCATTTTGTTCAAATAGGCCTTCCACTTGCTATTACTGTTCCAGCATACAGTTTACAATTTTAAAGATTTTACCCTAACAAGTTACAGCAGCACAATTGTTATTTTTGAACTGATACACTGTAATTTTATATTTGACAGAATTGGAGTTCCCATCATCCTTCAATTCAGTTGAGAGAGCGTATATTCACAGACTTTGTCAAAACCTTGGCTTAAAATCTAAAAGTAAAGGGTAAGTTTTCATGGGTTACGTCTATAGAATACTTATTAAACAATCGCATAACTTACAGTATATCTAGATACAAAATATTAAAGTATAACACAAGAACTGAATTACTCAATGTTTTAATTCCTCACAGAAAAGGAAACACCCGTTTCCTCACAGTTACCAACAAGGATGTTAAGGGGAGCACATCCTGCAGTCTGGTTAAGCTGTCTAGTAACTCTTGTCAATATATTGATAATGTAATGAAGAAATTCCCCCTGAATACCAAAGAAAAGCAGGATCTACAGCCCAGGACAGATCGTCTAGCAGGACCTACATGTAGTGATTTGGGTGAGTAAAAATTCTGGTTCAAAGATTATCTGTGAAGCAGAGGTGTATCTAAAGTGCATCCAGGGGTGCAATAGCCTGAGAAAACAGCCACCTCATTGCAGTTCATTTCAAACCCCTGAGAGAGACATCTGATCATGAGATTCGAGCCAGCAAATTCCATATTGATGATGTAAAACATGAATCCAATTAATAAATGTACATGTGTGTCACACTTTCCATTCGAAGATGGTGAACAAATATTGTTCAACACGAATCTCTTGAGGATGTACGAGGAAAGAGCTAAAGTTTAGCAACGAGAGGCAGCAGTTTTCTCATTCTAATGGTTGATAAACTACATGGTACCCTGATACATTGATGGCAATATTTGCTTTGTCTATATAGTTATATTGATCTTTTCTGAAGAGCCAGACTTTGAAATTATACATCAGTATAATTCATAATTATAATACAAGATGTGGTAATTCTAAAATTTGCAAGTGTGTTCAGCTCAGACTACAAACCATATAAAGGCCACTGTGTGTTGACTTGTCGGCGATGGATTGTAGTTTGTAAACTAAACAGAAACATGGCAAAATAATGTCATTGAAAAAAAAAATTATGGTCCAACCTATTCGCCAGGAATCTTGTTTCTTTCATAAGTGCAATTCCAGGATCGAAACACATGCAAATATTAGATCTGTTGATGTATCGTTCATGAAATCTCAGTTGTTTTGGTGATCACGTTTAATACATGTAACAATGACTTATTCAAAAGGTGACCTATTCAACCAATCTGAATCACTACCCAGATCTCGGTAGATTTTACGTCTTCAGTATGGAATTTTCTGGCTCAAATCTTAGACGTTTCTCTCGGGGGATTGAAGTGAACTCCAATGAGAGGTGACTGCTTTCTCAGGCTAGGGGTGCAATATTTTCATTTAGTGTAAAAGACCTAGGGACTAGTAATTCCCCACAGGACTTCACCAGCCCATAGGCTATATACATTTGTAGTACCTGAAAAAGTTAGTGTTGAGCCCTGAATCATCCTTCAATAATCAAGTGAACTAATCTAAACCCTAACCCAACATTAAAATAAACCTAACATTAACAATACATGTAACTTCCCTTAATTTATAATCTTAAAGAAATTAACCAGTTTTACAAAATGAACTGGTTTAAAATTTTTGAATTGGTTTAAAAAAATTCAATCATTTTACACGACAAGTTGTATAATATTTTTAAGCATTGCAAGTGATGCAAAGATTCAAGCACCTTGGGGGGGGGGGGGGGAGTAGCCTGCGTCGCATCCGAACTGAACCCCGGTTAAGTCCATCTGCGAAACAGCGACGGAAAGCTTGTTCTAGACCCCCAGCAGCGTACCGTGATTTGAGTACGCGTTCTGATTGGCTTTTAAAAATGCTTTTTCTCACATGCCTTCTGACTTGCCATTCAACTGTCACCAGCCTGTCACCTGTTAGTCTCCCCAGAATCCAAGAACCACTTGCGCCAGAACACTCGTCTGGCAGGAAATCGTTAGTGGAAATATAGAGGCTAAACTAAAAAATATGGATGTAGAATCAGTTCAAATAGCTTCGCATACATGTATATATTCAAGAAATAACAAATATTTTGGAAGAACTCATTTATTTTGAGGCTGAACTAGTGAGCTCGTGTAAAATGCCGACAAAAGCAAGTCGTTGCTTATTTAATTTGTACATAATTTACACTGTAATTGGTCTAGACAAATGGGGAATGGAATGTCGTGCTGATGTAACCAGCTGTTGGAGCTATCGCATGGCATGACGACCCTAGTCATTTCAAAATAGCCAGTCAGAAGGCGTGTGAGAAAAAGCATTTTTAAAAGCCAATCAGAACGTGTACTCAAATCACGGTACACTGTTGGGGGTCTAGAACAAGCTTTCCGTCGCTGTTTCGCAGACGGACTTAACCGGGATTCAGTTCGGATGCGATGCAGGCTAGGGGGGAGGATCCCAGGTTCAGTTTCTTGCCAAGATCTTACCAAAATCCTTAAAGATCATGCTTGTTTAGCCAAGATCTTGCTACTGTGCTAGACAGAGATTCCTTCCCACTCTCTCTCTTAAGACAAAAGGAAGAGAAAGGGGGAGAGAGAAAGGAACCTCTGGATTGGACAGCTTTTCTATCGAGCATGCGCAAGTACATGTACACGTCATACATTGATGTCGCTTCCTCTCGGTATGTCGAAGCAAAAGAAAATCTGAAAGATTGATTATAACTGTATCAGTATTAAAGAAGCCAAAGAAAATTGCTTTAATTACTGTCGAAGTGGGAGAGCAAAACTTTATTTAGTACATGTAGCTCACAAGTTACTGTGTTCACCATTGGTAAATAGAGATGAAAATCAACCACAATACATGTACATGTACATTGTATATGTGAGGAGTTAATGTTTATGTTCAAACCTTTGTTTGGTTGGCAGTTGGCAGAGACAAAGTGGTGCACAGCTTGGTAGACAGATAACTTTTGCATTACAACTCTTAATTCTACTCACCCGGTATCACCTTCTCAATTGACTTTTGAATACCTCCGAGCAAAATCTTGATTGAATGCACAACTGCATATGATCAGCTGACCCGTAAATGGCCAGCATTTGAACTCTATGTGACATGCATAAAATTTAAACCAACCGTAAATCATTTCCTACTTAATTTATTTGTCCATGGTTGTGGACGGTAGCTGTTGGTTGCAATTACAGAGGTTCCTTTCTCTCTCTCTCTCTCCCTCTTACATGTATCTTGAGGAAAAGGGGGACAGACTATCTGTCTAGCAGGGTAAAATCTTGCAGGATCCCAGCAAGATCTTATACAATGTACATGTACATGTAAGATCAGGGTGCAAAAACGTTTTCGAAGTCCACTTGCCCATGATGCCAAAAACCCACATTTTTACTTGCCCAGCCAGACATTTTACTTGCTCAGACTTTTATTACAATGTAAGTATTTTGAATTGGAAAGAAATAACAGAGATCCATCACAGTATACATGTAAGTACATGTACCATGAATATGTCAGAGCCTCGTTTTCAGGAATTTTCAAGATGGTGAAAAGAAATATGATGTCACAGTTGTGCAGTACAGTACAGTTGTGCAGTACAGTTGCCCAGCGGGCCAGTTCTCACAAATTTATACCTGCCCAGACCAATATTTGGGTTGCCCTGAGGCTACTGGCACAGACAAAGGAATTTGAGGTCCACAGATATTATCTGTTCCAAGAAGAGAACAGTTCCGAGAATGAAGCTTGATGGAAACTGTGACCTTTGAGGATCAGATAGTGTTCAAGGATAAAATAAATATCAGAGCATATTTTGATGCCACAATGCAGGTTATTGTTGTTATCATCCTTCAAATATTTTCGTTGACATTATTGCACTTACGCTCACAGGGTGTAAAATATTGAGTCACATGGTGCATTCCACCAATAATGCACAAGAGAAAATACTTGATGTGTTGTAAAAGATTTCATCAATGCCTTACACTTAAGATCTTTCAGGATCATGCATGTTGGATCAATTATACATGTAAGATCATGGGAGATCTTAACAAGATCCTTCAACCCTGGGATATGTTGTATACATTCCCATCATTGTGATCAATTAATGCATTTTAATTAACTGGACCCCTAAAACTATCATTTGGACCCCAAAATTTTGAAGAAGTCCAAAGACCCCCAGTTTTGAAAACCTGGGTACACCTCTGGTGAAGTTTATTACCATCGATTCTACATCAAGTGAACAGTTGAATGGTAGCATATTTCTCAACGATTTGAATATTGTACATGTATAGAGGGTTGTATTTTATATTTACTTACATTGTATTCAAGCCGGTGACGTAAAACCAGTCTTCACTTACATGTATCATAAATGATACAAAAACATGCTAGTAGAGTCGATAAATGACCTTAATTATTATCCCTGAAAAATATGAAAATTTCAGCTTGCCCTCCAGGCAAGTTGTTCTTGAGTTTTACTTGTCCGACATAATTTTGAACTAGCCCAAATTTTGGTCAACATTTTAACAAACTTCTAGCAAACTTGCCCATTGGGCAAGTGATCGACTGACATACATGTACATGAAAATCTACTAGTCCTGGACTATCTGGCGCAAGATTTTCCAACACCTACATGTACATTAAATGTTATATTTGAAGCTTACCAGTAGTCATGTACAGTATCAGCAATTTTACCAAATATTTTGTCAAAATCAGAAAATTGTTTCACTCACAAGGAAAAAGAAATGACAGTAAATTACCAAATTTAGGTCACATCATTTATAGCATATTGGAAATGTATGGAAATCTCTATAAACTCATAGAATGATGCAACACTCAAATCAAGAAATATTGTACTATTCAAGTATTTACTTGATGCAGAATCAATATTAAATGATAAAAAAAATTGACCATATACAAGTTTATATGTACTATACACTTTTAAATAATATTGTATTGGAAGTGAAGTACAGTGTACAGTACAGTATAAATACTACAACAATAATATTGTCATGGAATAATATTAATTAAACATGGAATGTATTGTTATTATTAGGAAAAGGTTATAAAGATGCAAAATTTATGGGAAAGCTTAGCAGTACTCCACCCCAAATGCCAGCTATCTCCAGGGAAAATGATCTCACAGTATTCCGTAGGTCACTACCCATCTGGGGACAAAGGAGTGAGATCATCAAGCTCATTAATGAGAATCAGGTAACATTATTAAGCAGGGACGTAGCCAGGGTCCTGTTTCAGAATAGGCATGAGCAACCGAGCGAAGCGAGGGAGCCATCTAGGGGGGGCAATTGGTCCCCCTGAAAAATTTGAAATTATGATTTTTTTGTGTAGGCACATGTCTGTTTTTGCCTTAAGGCAGCTATGCAACTGTTAAGAAATATAAATGTTATCACTAGCACAGGAACACAAAATGCATTTGATACTGTTATTACCAAATTAAAAAGTATATATTTTGGGGAAAATTATATTCTCTTAATCCTAATTGCCATTACAATATGATGGAATACATGTACATGTACATAGCAGATATTATGGTTGCATCTATGAATAGCAGTTAAATCAGTGGTATTGACCCATTATTAACACCTCACTTCAGTAGAGGATGGTTGTGTCATCAAGAATGACGGTTTCAATCATATGGCACTTCATTACATCGAGGTCTTTGGGTAATTACTGCTGATAGTACTATTCATAGAATGGTATGAAATGAAGTGTAAACCACTCTCAGGCCAGCTCCACAATGTATTAATTAAATTTAATTAATTAATTAAATTTGTTAACCTTTGGACAGTTCCTGGTATTACAGTGTGACTACTAGGTGAAGTTATGAATGAAGTACACTTCTAATAAATTCAGCGTTAAATTACTCAGAACAATCTTCAAGTCTTGCAACCCCAAACTTTCCGCTATCTTGGTTTTGTCAGAGATATGGGCAATTAGTCTTCGCTAGTAACCGACCCAGTCTTCGCTCGTTTATCAGCAGCAACTTCCGGTCAAAGACGTGATTTTAATTTAAGCGTTTTGCAACGTTCAGATTAGGAGTAAGTGAAAAAAAAATATTGAAAGTGATATTAGATGTAATAAACTATAATATACCCGAAAAAGAGGAATTTTAAAGGGCCTAAATTTTGCCGGTGCAGATACCTTAACTTCTAAATCCACTGCTAAGCAAATGTCTGCTAGTAGGAGTTTGTTCCACTAGCAAAAATCAGAAGGTATACTGGCAAAACGAAATGGCACATACATGTACTGACATATTCTATACTTCACAGTTGTTGCTTTATTTTTTTTTGCTGAGCAGGAAATCGCCCAATCTCGTACCCAGATCCCATTTGTTTCTTACTGCGCATGCTCGACGAAATAATAGGGCTCTGGAAGAATCCGATTCCGGAAATCGCGGACTTCCGGCAACTCTGCACATGCTTATCATTTACGTCACCTGAGAAGTCGTTTCTTCGGGTTCGATTCTCGCTCAGCGCCTCAGGCCTATGTTTTGGTTTAGATTTGGAAGTTCGCCCGGTATTTTGATAGTGATATTTTGCTTGCTAGTGTCAGGGCAACCCTTAGGGAGTCTCTTTCATCTTCTGCCGTTTTCAGTTTGGATTTTAAGGCTTTACTTTCATGCATCAGGCTCGTGTTTCGGTATCGGTGGATTCATCAGACATTACAGATTCCAGTACACATGAAGAGGGATTCATGGGGATCTAAAACTGATCGCTGAAATCGCCTTACCTGAGCCCGATGACCACACAAACAGCAACTGAATACACCGTAGAAGCTAGTCAAGGCATTTTTACTTGCCATTCTCTCGTATTTTAGCTCCTTGAAGGCTGGAGTTCGTTGCATTCTCATCAGTACAAATGCTTATATTTAAGCGATCAGTGCCAGTTCACAAGTTTAAGAGATCGGAAAATGCCACTTCTGCCTATAGAGCACTTACAAACAATGTTGTTAAAATGGGAATGCGTAGTATTACCTATAGATCTGTTACGGTAAATCCCTCGGCTATATCAACTGTTACTGCTGGTTGGGTTCGATTTTCGAATTCATGTACCGTATGATTTGAGTTTGCCGCTGAAGTGATTTGAACTCCCGATAGGATACAAGCAAATATCTAAGAATCCCTGAAGAAATCGACAACCATTTAGGTAAAATCCAACGGTTTTTAGCGTTTAGATACCCCCCCCAATTTTCAATGCATTTGTCCAAATAAATTACTTTATGTTTGACTTCCGGTAAAATTGCATTATTCAGAACAGCCAATCAGAATACACAAAAATCGGATTCTTCCAGAGCCCTATTATTTCGTCAAGCATGCGCAGTAAGAAACAAATGGGTTCTGGGTACGAGATTGGAAATCGCCCTGCCTCTAGCAACGACCACAAGTTAAACGCCAAAGCCCTGAAAATGATTTTCGGAAACTGCTCAGTTCTTTTCGGGTCGACCAAGCGGAGTTTTGTTGCCATATGGTTGCGTAAGCCAGCCACGGTGTCAGTTCAACAACCCAAATCGGCTCAAAGATAGTAGATACTCCAACTAAGCGCTAATATATCTTTAAATATAAAGATTAATGGTCAGGATAGCTTCTCCATGTTGTAGGTGGAAATCGTGGACACAAACAGACAATTGTTTCCTTTCGGTGAGGACGAATGAGACTCGGGCACCATCAGAGAACTATGGCCACCTGAAATAAAACTAAAATTTACATGACCAAATAATTTAAAAGACTTAAATAAGAGGCTCAACAGGAAGAGCAATAAAAAAGGTTCAACCTAGTATGATTTTTTTGATGATAGCTGGAAGGATGGCAGAGATGTAGAGAAGATTAGACCACTACCATAAAACTCTGGATTTCGATGGCATCGAAAATGGCTGCTACATGTATGCTATGTGAGCGCGCTAATTAGCACTATGGGTGAGACAGCCCCTTTAACGGCTAGTCCGGAAACCCATCTAGCTAATCCAATTCTTATAGATGCTAAAATGGAGCCTTTTCAAATTCTACCCAAGAAGAGCTTGCGAAATCTAAGTTATTCGGCAGTGCTAAAACAGAGCCCTAACAATTTGGGCTTTTCACGATAAAAATTATGACCCGAGATGAGCTTCTCAAATCTAAGTTATTCGGCAGCCCTAACGGTTTGGCTTTTCACGATATGACCCGAGCTGAGCTTCTTAAATCTAAGTTATTCGGCAGTGCTAAAACCGAGCCCTTACGATTAGGGCTTTTCACGATATTCGGCAGTGCCAAAACGGAGCCCTAAATACGACTAGGGCTTTTCACAATATAACCAGAGTCAAGCTTGTCATTGAAATGATCTAAGTTATTCGGCAATGGTAAGGCAGAGCGCTTACAATTAGGGCTTTTTCATGATGTATCCGCGAGACAAGCTTGTCAAATCTAAATTATTCAGCAGTGCCAAAACGAGCCCTTACAATTAGGGCATTTTGACAATTAATTATATATACCTGAGACAAGCTTGTCAAATCTAAAGTATTCGGCAGTGCTAAAACGGAGTCCTTACGATTAGGGCTTTTCATGTCCAACCCGAGATGACGGAGCTTGTTAGTCATATCTAAGTTACTCGGCAGTGTTAAAACAGAACCCTAACACCATAATATACATGTACCGGCTTTTTACGTACTATCCCATGTCGAGCTTGTCAAATCTACATGTAGTTGTGAAATCGAAGTTTCTCGACAGTGTTAAAACAGAGCACTATTTATGCCAATAAACTGGCTTTTCACGTCTCAAGACGACCTTGTCAAACTCTAGTTGTGAAATCAAATTTACTCTGTAGTGTTAAGCTTCCTGACATTTGACAGATTTGAAGGTCCTTATCATAAGGCATTCTCCTTTTTTAGGCCACAATATACAGTGTAGGTACTATTTGCAGAATTAGCAACCATGTTGCTTATTCATATACAATATGATTCTGATAATTGTAGAAACTATATAATTGTTTTCCAGTAAACAAATGCCTCCCGTTCGATGCATTGCTGTTCTGAGTGTAGTACCTGTAACTTGTCTTGCACCGGGTAGAACATGAAAATCCCTTATCATTAGGGCTCCGTTTTAACACTGCCGAATAACTTAGATTTTACAAGCTCTTCTTGGGTAGAATATGAAAAGGCCTAATCGTAAGAGCTCCATTTTAGCATCTGTAAGAATTGGATTAGCTAGATGAGTTTTCCATACTAGCCATTAACTCATCCTGCCATTTTATTTAGGCAATGTTGGTGCCGTGTTCTGATGAGCTATACAACTACATGTATAAAGAATAACAAGATTTATTAAAGATTGTATTGTTGACGCTTGTGGTTATGACCTACATGTACCTTATTATCACTTATTTTCGCGCGACTTTAATTTCGCGAATTTGGAATAGAAATATTTCGCGATACTTAAATTTCGCGATTTTGACGAATCACCGTTTTTCAAGGTAATTAATTTTCGCGAATCAAGTACACTGGTACTCATTTTTTAAACTTCCATTTCTGTATTTTATTTAACCATAACGGAATAGAAACGCAACAAGCAACTGGCTGAAATGTTCAACAATGTCAGCAACAAGGTAGTAACATCTTTTAAAAGTACACTGATATAAGCAACCGAGGCACTATTTAACTCTATAGGGAGCCAAATGCCGATGGCAAATTTGAAGACTGTACTGAGGAAGTGTTACAGGAACTAATTCAGCAAGATTAGTCAGACGATGAGGAATAAGGACATGCGTTGAACTGAAATTTGAGCCTTCCTACTCGTATGTAAACTCCTAGCAGACGGAAAACTTAAATAAAGGATTTTATAAAGGTCACTAAATTTCGCGTCTTTAATTTTCGCGGTACCTTTTATTCGCGGGACTTTAATTTCGCGAAATTTTTTAAATCGTGATAATCGCGAAAATTAAGTCTCGCGAAAATAAGTGATAATAAGGTATGTCATGGAATGGCTCACTCTCATGTTACCACTTGCCATTCAAAAACATTCCTGCATATTTCACTCAGCATTGTATTTTAATCTATCTCAAAGGAGAAAATATAATATTCTGTCGAACTGCAGATTTATTCACATGAAAAGATATGATATGAAACAGACATTTTCTTTTAAATTGTTGATTTCACACATACTTTATAACACTAGCACATGTCTGTCCAAAATATCCGACTAGGTTAATTGTTTTGTTATTTTGACGTCATCAATCAGACAGACTGGAGATTGGATTCGATTCTGGCCTGGCACCCACACAACAGAACTCAGTCATGTTGCCAGACTTTTACTGGAGTGTATCCATGGACTGTATAATTATTAGATACTTTTTAATCATGCATTGGTAAGAATTACACTTGCTCAAGGTTTTCAGACTTGAAGTTGTACCTTAAAGAAAGATTGACTCACAGAAATTTGCTAATGGAAATGTTTTTCACTCACCAATTAAGAAAGTCTGTTAGCATTTTGTGAGTTTTCAAATGTTAATTTCCAGCCCTGACTACTGAAACCGGGGCCCCTTAGCCAACAAGAACCAATCACATTGCAGTATGAAAACAAAGCATTCCAACTTATGGTTACAATGGACTTCAGCCAATCAGTGTCGAGTACAAGTCAAGACAATGATAGCATTTCAACTTTCTCGAGCTTCGATCAAATAAAAGGCAAATTTGATCGATTACATGTATATACAATGTATTAGTTCTGAAGTCAAAGTCAAATTGCATGGATATGATAGGATTTATCCTGTCTAGTACTGTGAATGCCTACCCTGCGAGCAGAGATTTCTCATCTCTTTGCCTTTCCTGTCACCGAGAAACCCCTGCTCACAGGGTATGGAATGCTTTATTTTCGCTTTGCAATGTGTTTAGTTTTCATTGTCTAAGTTTCAGTAGTGGCACTGTAAATACCTATTAAACATAACGTATGAATAACCGTGAGTCGAGTATAGTATGTCCAAAACAGTTAATGTAGTGGGTAGTGTGTGAGGAGTAAAAGCAGGCCCCCACCTGAGCTGTAAGCTGTAATACTCAGCCTGCTATAACAAATATAATATTTACTTATTTTATTTATTTAATGTTGTTGTTACAGGTTGTGCTAATATCAGGTGAAACTGGATCAGGGAAAACAACACAGGTGAATAGAATAATTTGACTTACTATCACGATTCACTGATCATTTTGTTTACTTTTGAGATACCAATATAACATGGTATTGGTGTCTCAGAATACCAGCCTCTGATTGGCTCTTGCGTGAGACCTTGCAGTCACATGTCTTCCCGGTCAAGTTCAAAAGTCGCATGGTTTGTTCAGTAGCTTATTGGCTACCATGTCACCTTCAAATCATTGTAAATCAATATTACTAGATAAGGATTCTTCAATCATAAAGGTAAGGTTGGCATTGTAGTTTTCGTCAGAAATCTAACACTCTTATCAGCTAAAAGTACAATTTTCACCGTCTCAAAGCAGTAAAATTGCAAAAGTCGTTCAAATCAAGCCACAAAGTCAAAGCAAAGTTCTTAAATAAATGAAAAGGATTTCTTAAAAAAAAAAAACACTTCTTTTAAAATTAGATAAACCTTAAATTCGAAATCATTTTTGAAACTGATGTTTATTTGAGAAGAAATAAGACATTTCAAAACACGTCACGAAAGTTTTCTCCACTGAAGCCGTGAAACCGTTGCCATGGATATACTAGGCCCCTTTTGAGAATTGAAATTACGATCAGCATTAGTTTGGTGCTTCATTCTCTTCTTTCTTTTAACAATTCACGACTTAATTGTTGAATCGTGATACAGAACTAATTGCGATTTTGAGAAGCTGATACCGAATTATATTGCCGCCCAATACTGGAATATATTTACTCCCATCTGGCCGGCAATATAATTTGGTATTGGCATCTCAAAATCTCAATTAGTTTATAAAATTGTTGGTCTTGTATAGATCTTGAGATCCTAATGAATTTGGATCATGTGTACTGTATGCAATGTCGGTTGATGTATCGGCCGACCCTTGGGCCAGCATGTTGGCCAACCCTCGGCTGACATGTTGGCTGAGAGTAGGCCGACTGTTAGCCATATTCCCAACATATTAAAGTTAGGAAGTAATAATTATTTATGTAAAACATGAGGAGCTGTTTTTGCAGTATGTGTAACTCTGCACCAGTAAAATTTGTTTGTAAACTCTCTAATTACTTCGACTTTTTTTCGTGAAGGTGCCTCAGTTTATCATGGAGAATTCAATTACCACTTCAACCCCCTGCCGACTAGTCTGTACTCAGCCCCGTAGGATATCAGCGATGTCTGTTGCCGAAAGAGTGTCAGCAGAGAGAGGAGAAAGAATAGGCCATACTGTTGGTTACCAGATAAGACTGGAGAGCAGGTCAGAAAAAAAACTATTCTCCAGGGCCCGGTTGTTTGAAGCAAGGGTAACTTTACCCCTAGGATAGTGCTAAATGTGTAATTGTAATCTTGGATTAGCGATGTAGCCATGTGGTAGTGCTTTATACCCTTGCTTCTAATAACTGGGACCAGTTTCAAACTGTGTAATTAATTTAATATTTAGTTCTGGAAAATTACAGACGAGTGTACATGTAGTTCATAATTCTCAATAAATGTGAATATCACAGAAGTAGCAATTTAACACCTCATACTGTTGACAGTTTGCTTGGCAATCTTATTGGTAAGTTAATTGTTTCACCAAACAACATGACTTCAAATATCTAATGTTGTATGCTTTTGTGATGTTATTGATTGTAACCCTGTATACACTGTCTTTTAGTTGTTCCAAAAAAGCATCTTTTGTATTTTAGTTTTTTGGCTGATATTTAATCCATTTCCCCAACTACAAATTTTAACAATATTTTCTCGACTTGAATAAGTTGCCATATTGGGCTTGAAGGAATGCAGTAGGTGTACCAAATAAAACTGAATTTCTAAAGAGACCTGAAACAACCATGGGGGCTGGTCAAAGTCGGAACCTGGCTAATCCAACTCACATACAGTGTATGGTGCCATGTCCGGGAATCAAACCTGGGCCACAGAGGTGAGAGGCAAAGCACTTTATAACCACTGTGCTACCCAGGCCACTGCACATTGTATGGTTATTCAATTTGTGTATTTTTATCTAAATGATTGTTTGCATCAAAGTCGCAACCTGCCTAATCCACGAATCAAATTGGAATTTAGCATGTTGGTTTTTGCGGAGGGACCTGAAAACCGTAGAACCCGTAGAAAAACCCTCAAAGCAAGGGCGATATACCAATTAACACACTCAACTCGCATATGGTGCCACATCCGGGAATCAAACCTGGGCCACAGAGGTGAGAGGCAAAGCGCTTTATAACCACTATGCCACCCAGGCCACTGCACATTGTATGTTTATTCAATTTGTGTATTTTTTATCTAATTGATCGTTTGCACTGACGTCACAAATAGAATTGCCTCAAGAAAAAACTTATATTACTAAAATATTTTTAATGTTTTGTATAGAGCAGGCAAAAATATATAAATGATCAAAATGTTGGAGCAATAGAGTAATTTGTAACCGAAATGTTGGACAAATAATATTCGAACAATTTAGTGTAATTAGTATATGCAGTGGCCATGTTAGTGTACAGCTTTGGTACACCAAGATGGCGGCCGAAAACTTACTCTACAAATAAAGTTGTCTTTCCCATCAGTAAGATCAGCGTTCACTTCAAAACACTTTAGATATCACTTTCAAAGGTTAATAATTAATCAACTCTAACATTTTTAATTGGCCGAAATATATGTATTTTCATGACATTTAGGAAACATGCTGACCTTAGCTGTCACAACATTCAAAATACTGTAACTCAAAAATGAATTACCGTATCGACGTAAAATTTGTGAAAAATACTGAGAATACCGATATCTAAATCACATTAAAAGAACAGCGTTATATATCTCATAGTTTAGATTTTAGAATTTTGATGACGTCACATGCAAAGGATCTATAACTGAAGAGTTGTGTGCAACAAGGGCGTAAGTGTCTCCTGATCACATTCTAAATTCTCCTACAAATTCTTTGTTTTCTCAGGAAGAATTTAGAACATGATCAGAAGTCACTTATGCCCTTGTTGCACACATCTCTTCAATTGTACACTCATGTACATTTACAACTGAAGGACTGTGTGCAGAATGGGCATGAGTGACTCCTGATCACATTCTAAATTCTCCTTCAAATTCATTGTTTTCTAGGGGAGAATTTAGAAATTGTGTGATCAGGAGTCACTTATGCCCTTGTTTCACACAGCCCTTCAACTAGTCATGTAGATCTGTTGAAGAACCAACTCTCCTTTTTTTCTGCTTAGAGTTTCTCCCAAAACTCTCCTAACCTACTGTACTAATGGAGTACTACTGAGAACCTTGATGCAGGGAGATAACTCATTATCCTTCATCACCCATATCATAGTGGTGAGTTATTATTATAGATAACAGCCAGACAACAGGCCATTTTTCTGGCTGAATTACCTTGTTTACTATAATGGCCCGGGTTTGAAGCAGAACATAAGCAAAGAACATAATAAAATGGCCACTTTAATTTGGGTCTTTTTCTTGGTGTAAGAAACCCGAATTTGTAGAGTTCCCTGAAAGTACAAACTAAAGCAACACTTCGAAATTTTTAGAACAAAATTACTCACAAGTATTGCCACCCTCAACTATATAAAAAATATTTACAATGTAGCATCTGGGAGGAATCGAAACAAATCCTAACCCTGATTTTAAACCAAACCCTAACTGTTGCTAATCCCTCACCACTAAGCCATGAGGGATTTTGCTGCCGATGATTGCTTTTTTAGAACTTTTAGCTTGCTTCACTTCATTAGCATACACTAATCATTACTGTATGCATTGTATTGTGTGTATTTTATTCTTAAACACTGCTGAAAACGATTTGCAATTCAAATATTCAGATTTCTTACACCGAGAAAGAACCTTAATATTTGTTGTTATCATATCTAAAATTATCTGTATAGTGTTACAGTTTTCTTAACTTCATACTATTCTCATATAATGTGAAAAATTATGTTTCATATATTATTCAAGTCCTCATTAATTATTCACGAGGTATTCAGCCAATCCAATGGTCTGATTTTAATCCCTTGAGGACACTGGATACCTGGTCTAGTCCTCCTAGCAGTAACTGGAAAAGTTTCTAGTTACTGGAACAAGTTGTTCCAGTAACTGGAAATTTTTCCAGTTACTACGAATAAATTATTGAAAAACATCATGGCATGCATAATTACTCTTTTATTGATCAGATTAAACAATTTCCTTTCAAATTCCATTCATTATCATTATGAGGTGGATACACCTCTTTTACTAAGTTAGATTATCATCCAGCAACTTTTATTTGTCTTTGATTCCTCCCGAATAATTAATGAGGAGTTGAAGTCGTTCAAAGTCCTCCAATTTCGGACTGGACGGGGATTTCAAGTCCTTGCAATTAGTTCCAGTCCTCGGCTGCGCCTCGGACTGGAACAAATTGCGCGGACTTGAAATCCCCGTCCAGTCCTCATTGTCGGACTTTAAACATTACTTATAAACCATTCCAAGGAAATAAGGCTACAATTCTAGACTGCAAAAATAATGTTCTCTGGATATCCTAGAAAAATTCTCCCAGGTTCTTTAATTGGTTAGACAGCACTCAATGTTCTCCTTAAAGGATATAATTATTATTAATGGTACAGTACCGACCAAAACTACATGTAACCTCGCCTGTGTTTGGGTTTGGGTTTACTTTGTGTGTGCTTTTGAGTAAACGCAAAGCAAATGCAAGGGTGTGGTTAGTTTCAGTCAGTACTGTACATATGATGTAACTAGTACATGTATATGATAGCACCATATTATAGTGTGCACACAGCATCATCTAAATTAACTATTTGCTATTATACATGTAAACTGCAAATGGTTAGACCTTCACGTCTTCTCATATAAGGACATTAAAAATCCTAGGTTTTCCTTCAGCCTCAAGTCTATCACTCTTTCAAGAATGTTATGAGCTACTGAAGTTAAATAAGGTTGCTTTACAGGGGAATATATAATTATACACTGTAATCAGAATGTATACTTTCATTAACTGTACATTAATTATTGTTTTCAGGATGAAATCCATGAGAGAGACAGGTTTAGTGACTTTCTGCTCATCTCCCTGAGGGACATACTTTCTGTAAACAAAAAGATTAAACTTGTTCTAATGAGTGCTGCACTGGATATTAATCTGTTCATTGAGTACTTTGGAAAATGTCCTGTTGTCCATGGTAAGTGTACTATTAATAGAACAATTTTCCTCCTCCTTCTCCTCCTTCTTCTTCCAATAAACTCACCTCCTTCAATACTGAATATTCTGACTAGTGAATTTCTAACAAAAGTAAATACAGTGTATGGCATCCATATATGCATAGCACCTGCACATTGGACTGGTCTTAAAATTATTGCTAATGGCATTTTCTGTAGCGGAGATTCTGCTAGGCTCTTCTATCAGCCAGTACTCTGTACTGGTACAAAATACACAATGTAGTAGTAGCAAGCCACATGAAAAAAACCGAACAGCCCCATTTTTTTCTGGTACAGTTAAATGGCATATGCCGGTCTAGAAGAATATCTGTATTTAATGGCCATATTTATACAGCATGCCATATCACCACAGTCTCCTGGCACTTTACATATTACTGACATATCCCATCAGTGATTTTATTCGGACTGCTTATGATGCTAATAGCTGCCACGCAGTTTACAATGTTGAGTGTGTGGTTATAGTGCAATGGCCAGGATGCTGTACCGACAATTACCTTACAACAGGTTCTTTCACATCTCCTTCAAATACTGATTAGAAGGAGACAAAGCCAATGGCTTATAAACATCTCTGCATAAGGACGCGGCCAGGATTCAAACCCCCATGCAAAGTCTTCAGCAACTATTCAGTTTCACTCATACATGTACATGTCTTGGATATGATACATTTGTATCTGAGTATAAAATATAAATTTAACATTATTCCTGTCTTTTCTTCTGTTATTAGTACCTGGTAGGTGCTTTGAAGTCAAGGAACTGTTCCTGGAGGATGCACTCAACATGTAAGTGTTTATTGATTAGATTAAGTGCTGGATTGTATGAACTGCATTAACACTCTCCACATAACAACAAACTCATTTATTCACTGGTAACCTTTGTTGTTTTCAGGACATCCTATAGAAACAAGGGAATGGAGAGGCACATGAAGGAATCAGGAAAGGGTTGGTAGATTGCTGGAGTCGAAAGTAATTTCAATTGGTGGTTGCTTCAAATGGTTTTGCATTAATTTTTGCTTATTTATAGTGTTTTTATTGGCTGTGAATTTGTTTTTGTAATTATCAGCCAATCAAGTTCCAAACATTGTTTTGGTGCATCTGCAGTCAATTTTTATTTTAGCAAGAGTTATCCACTGTTTGTGTAATTGCATTTTCGATATAATGTACATGTACCTTTCCTTGTGATTTGTTCAGGTAAAACCAATCTCGAATTACTTGAGTTTGTTTTTATTTGCTCCTGTGATTTGCTCTGTAATTACTTTGATTTTGGTTGTACAGTATGACACTCAATCAAAAAACTGCTCAAAGAGAGCCTTTCTGTAAAATGTATGTCTAGACATTTAATCACATATGTTCTTGTTTGGTGCGAATTCATACTGATTGTATTTCACTCTCATTTCTGCAGCATCATTTGTATCTGCTGAGATAAAGAAAGACCTTGATTTTAGCAAGCCCTTGTCCTCTGCTAAAGAAGGCTCACGAACAAAAGAGGAATTCAAAAGTTGCCCTGGTCTGATCCACTTACCTCCTGGTCCTATGTATAAGGCGTTGGGGGTGGGGATGAGGGGGGAGGTTGGCGAGCTTGCTGATGAGGAGCCTGACAATGATGCAGATGTGGAGATTGAGGTGTTTGAAGAGGAACTTGAATTGCAACCAGCTGAAGGTATGATTTTAGTGATGTATCTGCGATTTGGATGCATAAGCAAAAGACACCAATGTGTTTGTGGCATAAATGGGGGAGACATGCCATAGGCCAACTCCCCAAGGTACATGTATGAGAGATACTTTATCCCTGAGGCTTTATGTACCCAGACAAGTCCCTATCATTATATTGATAGTATAAACTTCACAAGCATGGAATGGCAACATGAATGCTCTATTGAGTTTATACTGAATACGAAAAAAACCTGTACATGTACCCTTAGAAATTGTGGATCAATCCCGGTTACTGGGAAACCCCCACCCCTCCCCCACACTTACCCTAACCTTTAATGGTTAATCATTAATAGAACGATGCATATCCAAGGGAGGGGTGGGTGGGTACAGTTTCCCAGAAACTGGGATTGAGCCAATATTGCAAGCCTAGAAATAGGCATATTGGACTTTGGATTGGGTAAACACCTGACACCAAGGCTAAACGTACAAACATGACCTGAGGGATATGGCCCATTAACTGAAATTAATGACTGAGATTAACTTTTTCAAACATGACTTTAAGGCTTGCTTAGTGAACTTGATTGACATACATTGTAAACGTCAATCACATCTGGATTTTTAATTAAATCAAACAACTTAGACATAAGCATCAATCACATGTCTGGATTTTTTATTAAAGTCAAACAAACTGCCGCATCACCGTAAACGCAGGATGGCAGTTTGATCGGAAAGAATTATCGCATAAATACGTGTTTGAACGCCTAAGTCTACCTAAGTCAACTTAGGCTGACTTAGCTTGACTTGGCCGTAAGTCAACTAGACAGACTTACGTGCTCTAGTATGAATCCACCTTTTAACATGCTTTTTTTATGACTAGTGAACTTTACGGGCTACAATCGGTTGTAGCAACGCTGGGTTTGAATACTATTGAGCCATATCACCAGTATCTATTCTAGGGCATGATTTTGTGATATTGTAATTGCACTTTGACATCTTATCTTAGTTTGCAAAACTTTGTTTAGGTGGAGCACTTGTCCAGTGCACCAAGACACACAGTGGTCAAACGTATGCGCATGCATCAAAAGTATTGCAACAACAGCATATTACAAAACAAATTCAAAGCGAGCCGGCGGCCGTCACTGTTCACACACCCGTTTTCAAACCTTGAGAATTTTTTGGGTAAATTACGAAAACATTTGGTAAACTCACAGTTTGAAGTTTGTTCAATTTTCCGTCGACTCTGAAAATAAAAAGCTTAACTTTCACGTATTTTTCTTAACTTTTTGGGGTAGAAGTTCACTGTAATATGTTTTAAGGTAAATTTTGTGCGGGAAATTTGCGCGACCGCCCACCAGACTGACCGTAATACGCACGCGCAGACGTTTGACCGCTGTGTGGCACCAAGATATTTGTAAACAAATTGAGTCTGGGTACAAGATTATTGATATGCAAACTGTCATGTAAATGTACATTGATTGTTTGGTCACAGTATAAAGTAAAGTCTGAGTCATTTCTGTCAATAATTGTAAAGATAACAAATGGTGTAGGTGCAGGATGATGTTTATGTTTTTGTGAACCAGATGAAGATGCTGAACAAAAAATAGCAGAGGACTCCCAGGAGAAGGATTTTGACTCTCAGTTCCAGCTAGAGGATGACACGGTTGAGGAGGATGTCGATCTGCTGCTGGCTGCTGAAGATGACTTAACTGTGGAGGATGATCAGGAGGATATTGTGTTGGAGGATGACGAGGAGGAGGACAAGGATGGAGATCGAGATGTGAAAGACACAGAAGAATGTATTGACAGTACGAAGTCAGCTGGAACAACCGCTGGAATGCAGGAGGGATCAAGGAATCACAGCCAGGTGTGTACAATACACATATTAAACAATTATTGGACGAGGCTGAGCAAAATATCACGATCTGTTTGTGGCGAGCTACCAGTTATTTGTTGATGCCAAAGGCAGAGGCAAATATTACTGACAGCGAGACACGAACAATTCATTATATTTTTCGATAGTTGAGTTCAATAATTGTTTTATCCTTCAACAAAATATAAGCCCCCATCACGTAACTTTTGTTAAAATGGTTCTGCAAGGAATTAAGCGCACGTGCGGCCGTACATGTCATGATATCGGTATATTTATTTTTATCGAGATTGGATTTTATGTTATGAAACCAATTGTATATGGTTATCCTACAGTATGTCCTATAAAAACAAAGGATGCTCGAGCTCTTGAAAAGTAGCCTGAATTCTTGAAAAGCTGCTAAATACAATCGTGTTCCGCTTGTGCACAGTTTTTCAACACCTCGAGTGTGCATTATTTTTAAAGGACACGGAAAACCGTCTCTATTTTGTTAAGTAACCCTGGTTCAAGCATATAGCAGTTTTCGAAATGAATCACGGGAGCAAGTAAAGACACAATGAGCCAATCACGAACTGAAGTAATTCACGATTGGTTTTACTTTAATCAATCACAAGGAAAACTAAACGCAATCGTGGATGGTGTGATGATTGATGGCGTGATGGACCAAAACACCTTTGGTTGTAGTTAAGCACTTGATTGCGGCTGGTAATCACAAAACATTTCCCACAGCCAATAGGAAAACTGAGCAAACGCAAAACCAAAGCAATCACGGATTGCCTTCAACACTCAATCGAAATCCACTCTATCCCTATATGACTGTCTTACATGTATCTGTCAGGTATAACAATGGTAACAGCAATAGTTTGTTCTTACGAATACATTGTTTGTACAAATTCCAGGAAGATAGTGATGAAGACGACTACTTGCGACAAGAAATGGATGATAGTATATCTGAAGCCTGGCTTAAGGTAGGAACATGTTCACCCTGTGAGATATCGTAAAATCGCGGTTATGAGCGCCCCTCCTCCCCCACCCTAGGTAGCATTGCCTCTTTAAATTGACCGAATTTTTTTGGGGGGCTCCTGTTGTTCAGAGAAGGGTGAGGATGAAGGGCACTTTCTCAGAAATTGTAAAGCATATCAACAATTTATACAATTAGTGCAATTAATAAACTTCACAAGGAATGAAAAAAAAATGTTTTGGAGAAAACAGGTCTTCGCGACCTTCGCGGTCTACGTAACCTTAAAGACTCTATGTCGACCGGCATGCAATGCGGGCGCTTTGGAGTTTCGTATCATACGAAAGTCGAGTTTTAGCGTGGAAAGCTGTAGTCGCTCAGTAATCTTCTTTGATCCTTGTAATCATTTCGATTTTTAGGAAAGAATTACTCTCAAAAGACGTATAAGTCAATTAGTTAACTTCACATTCAGTTATTTGGCAAGAATCATTCCGTTCTACACTCTTGTTAGACCTGTTATGAGTCATGAGTTTAAACTTAGAGACGTCCATCTTTTAGATGGCGTCCAAGGCCGAACCAAATCGGCAACTAGTTAGAGGAGGACGGCCCAAAAAACCAGTGACTTTGAAAGTGATATACTTAAGAGAATCGGTACAAGACCAGTGGAGGGATTGGAAAGCCTCGAAGGGTTATTCAAGACTCGCGGACAGTGAATTCCGGGTTCTGGGCCTGGATTTGTGACTCGTGAAGATTGTAAAATCTAAGCTCCCACAGCCATTGTTCGACAGTTTTACCCCGGGGGGTACTGGACCCATGTTTGGGTATAGGGTTGAAACCCTGACCCTGTTTAGGACAGAAAAACTCTAAATACCTACCCTGTGTAGCACAACACCCTCTAGTTTAGGACCCTGTTTAGGACAAATGACAAAATACAGACTGTCTTGTTTTACACAATTGTGTTTTATTGGCAATTGCAATGATTGGGTGACAATGATCTTGTGGAGTCACTGATGACTTGTTAAAGACCGGTGAGATGAGGATAATCGTGCAATCGATACCCTGGTTAGGACAGGTAGGACAGACTCATGAAATTATATACCCTGTTCAGGACAGAGGCCAAAAACCGTACCCTGTCCAGCGCACGTCCCTGTTTAGGCCACATAAGGGAGTACCCCCCCCCCCTGGAGTTTTACAAGAATTTCAACTCTGTCGTCGTGCTAAATCGTTAAAGAAATCTTTATAAAAAGAAATGTGCAGAGATTATACTAAAATCCTTCTGAAAAATATAAATCGTGTACTTTAATACACAACTATTTCCTGTTTGGTGTTCTCACTAGTGAACAGTCTGGTACACTTACATAATGCGCACTTCCTTGAGGAACTGTTTCTAATTCTGAAATAATGTTCGTAATACAAAAACATGTTTTACACCTTTTTATTTTTGTCTTTAGTTTGGCTGTGATAAAAATATTTAGTCGGGTGTTTTGTTGATTGCACAAACTTTTGACTTTCTTTTCAGCTGTTCATACCTTCAGTTGCACATGGCTTTCTCGATGTACCACACTTATACCGATTCGCCATACATTCTAAGTCAGCCGTGCTACAAGGGCAGCCACGTGTTTGGCCATCTTTCCTTTTTTTTATATTTAACAAATAAAGAAGCCTTAGCCATGTTTTATACTATCATAAAACACGATGAGCATTTGAGAACATGAGAGAAATGTTAAAGCACAAGCCGAAGGCGCGTGCTTTCAACATTTCTAGAGTGTTCTCAAATGACCAGAGTGTTTTATGATAGTATAAAACATGGATTTAAGGCTTCTTTATCTGTTTTATAATATAGATTTACGCGCGCGATGAAAGGAAACCGCCAGTTGAAAACTATATAACACGGCTAACCATGTTATATACTCTGATAAAACATGGCTTCTTAGCCAATCAGAGCGCGCGTACTATCGTATCTATATTATAAATAGAAATAATACAAGTATAAGTTGAACTGCAAATATCGGCTCTGTCTTCGTGTAGAACTTCGGCTTCGCCGGCAACCTTCAGTAAAATTGAATTGAAAGAAACACAGATAAATACCGATCGTATTGTCTATTGACTTGTTGGCGTTTCATAGAAACTTAAAACTCACCATAAACATTAATCCTCTGCAATTCGTCTTCCGATGTCTTGTGAGATCAAGATGGCCGTCACGAAGGCTAGCGAGGAACGCCAGGTCGAATTCTTGAATCAAAACAAAAACAAACGCCCGCAATGGATGCCGGTCGACATAGAGTCTTTAAGGTTCCCTTGTTACAGAAGTTAAGAAATCCTTTCTCATGTTCATGGCACTTATAAACCTTCAAATTCAACCGCTAATCTGATAAGTAAATACATTTGACAGCTTTACTGAGTGTCAGGCTCTCTTACTAAAGAGCATTTAAATCGCCCACTTCCGAGATATGCCTCACTTCCTACGTACAAAGGAATCAATACGAGGCTCCGTGCATAATGCTCAGTCGTTCGTGACAAACTACAGAACTGCTGTAATCTTATCACGAACGACTGAGTATTATGCATGAAGCCTCGTATTTATTGATTCCTTTGTATATAGGAAGTGAGGTATATCTCGGAAGTGGGCTATTGAAGTTGGAAAATGCATTTTCTTCAGTAATTCTTTATTGTAATAAACCATTCTAGCCGCTATAAAGATCGTTTTCTAAGCCCAGGGCTTAGAAGCCGGATTTTACAGCAAGCCATGCTCACCATTTGAGGCTTCAAATGTGGACTACAGATATTATTGTTTCATTTTATCTTAATTACATGTACTTACGTAAAACCACAGTCTTCCCTTCTTATCTCCAGGGCCATGACGACTCGTTTGTTCAGATTCTTCACCTGATAATGAACGAGAACATTAGTGGTGAGTCATGGAATTTATATATCATTAGATACACTGTACAAAAACACAGAGCCAATTCTCACAAGACAAGAACAAACCAAGGAAAACAATTTCATTTCTAGTGCAGGGATTTTCTTGTAATTTGATACCATCTGTTAATTGTCCTATCTAGGGTTAGATCAGTTGAACAATAATTTAGTAGGACAGTAATTCAGTAGGTATTTACTAGATTGTATACTATTAATTAATTGTCCTATCTGGGATTAGATCGATAGGATAATAATTTGGTAGGACATAAAGGACACTGAGTAATGCAGTGCTTTTCGCAAAAACCTGGAAAGCAAGGAAACAGAAATCAATCAGACTAGCGTCCTGTCATGTTGAAAATTTATCGCCCATTTTTTGGCGAAATGATCAGTCATAGTCCACTCTCCACAACAATGCGAATCCCTGCTAGTGTCGGTTGTTTCTTTTATAAAAGAATCTGTGATCTAATTTTTCGACTTTTTATAGCCAAAAGAGATCAAAGTAAGTACCGAGACGTATTTAACTGCAATCAATTACAGCAACTCTTGAAAGGCAACTCTCTAGTAGAAAAATAGAATAGCCCAGTTCCGAGATATGCCTCACTTCCTACAAACAAAGGAATCAATACGAGGCTCCGTGCATAATGCTCAGTCGTTCGTGACAGGACTACAGTACATTGTACGTCTGCAGTCTTTTCACGAACGACTGAGCATTATATATGCACGGAGCCTCGTAGGAAGTGAGGCATATCTCGGAAGTGGGCTATTACATGTAAGTACCTAAATTAGTCGATTTGTGGACCTCCAGGGAGGGCATTTATTCGTGATGGGACGCTAATTGGGGACGGGGGCTTTTGTTCATAAAAAGAGAGACATACTGTATTAGAACAGATCATGCGTTTGAAAGAACTTTGTTCGTACATGTAGCTGGGTATTTCAGTGTAGACTCTAAGAAGCAGACCGGTTTTTGTTGGCGTGGCAAATAAATCAAAACGTTATACTGTATAGCTGTTGCTCACATAAAACTGTACAGCCGTAGTTTGCTTATTTGATAAACGACACCAAATGGGATCATTACAGTATTTAAAGAGTAACCTAGAAACCAAAACGTAACCTTTTCATCGCACCCAATAAATTACTTCACAATAAAATCACCCCCACCCCCTCCAACCTATTAGTATTTATTTTGTACATGTTTTATTTTGTACACTCAACGAGAGGCTTTGTCCTCTTTTTAAAGCCGAAGTAGAGGATGAACAGCATTTCATAATTATATTACCAAATGCCGAGAAACGAATTATATGCTTCACTGGAAAACACATTGAAAATATCCTACTTAGTCATTATTTATTTATTGGACACGACGCTGATCTAAACATTGATGTCTGCAAAGTGCCAATAAAACCTCTTCTTCTGTCTGTCTGTCTGTCATATTCTGTCTAGTTGACTACCAGCATTCCGAGACCCAGGCTACTGCACTGATGGTAGCAGCAGGACGTGGCTGTGTTGGTGTCGTGGAACAGTTACTCAGCCTTGGTGCCAACCCACACATCCGGGAACCCAAAAACGGATGGTAAGAGCAATGTCGTTCTAATCTGTAACATTGATGTGTTTTGGTTGTAAAGGGGCACTGGCAATCGAATTGAAACTTCAAGTTTTAAAAACAAAACCAGAAAAATAACACCCTGCCAGAAAAGAAATGTTATGTGAATGTCCTGATATGCTTTTCAGACTTTTTCGATAGAGGATGGCAAAGATTAAAGTGGATTATTCTAAAAACTTGATTTCTGTTTACAGTGAACCGATTTCAAGTTGCTCGAAATTACTCTTACCAGCAGTATTTTCATCCACTCGAATCTTTGCCATCTTTCATCAAGATTGTTTCACATTTTCTCCAGTTTACCTGTAACGCATACTCTGCTAATCTGAGTAGTTTATTTTGGTATTTCGTTATGATAAAGTTTATCATTTCGGGGTTGACATAGCTCATTTAATGGTTCGTGTTGTTTTGTTTTTAGGACCGCCATGGACTGGGCAAAGAAGTGGGATCACGCAGAAGTTATAGAACAACTTTATTCGTATTTGTAAGCATTTTATAATCCTATTTTCCAACAATTTTGAACACGTCACTTAAAAAAAATGTATTCGCTTATTATCGCCACTTAAAATTCAGAAATGAGGCAGCTCACGCAAGTCGAACTGACAGCATTTATAAAATAATTTAGATAGTATGCGTAACGCGCATTCTGATTGGCTGATAGCCATGTTTTCATTGGCTTGTGCAAATATGGAAATGACGTCACACCGTAAGTGCTTCTTTTATCAAAATAATTATTTTATAAGAGAAATGAAACATCTTCCGTGTTTGCACAGGCTCATGCAAATCTCGGTAAGTTTGGGAGAATCAGTCTCGAGCAGGTACAAATACTCGGCCTGCGATCTCGTGTTTGTTCTGCTCTCGAATTCTCCCAAGCTTACCTCGGTTTGCATGAGCCTGTGCAAACACGGAATATCTATTTCATTTATTTAATGAAGTAGCTGTGGGTGTCGCGCAATGGATTAGTGCACGGTATCCTGTCACGGACCACCACATCTGTACCGACTCTTCTCTGATCCGAGTAGCTTCTATAGCTTTGAATTCCCTTAATTGGGATCTCTGTCAGAGAAGGTGTAAAGTTTGTGCATCGTCGTTCTCCTGAAAGAGCAGTCGGTTATGTCTCTATCAATTCCATGCCCCCCTGGGCATTTGTCGGGATTTTGTCATTTCTTTCCAAGAACAACGCAAATGCCCCATGGTTGGGCCAGCTGAGCTGTCAAACGCCTCACTCCGAGGCAAGTATAGAGAACGCGCCAAATTCCTTCGTCGTTTCAAAGCCACATTTCACCGCTTTTCTTTATTAAAGTAATGTACTACTCCCCTTCAAACACTTTCGTAAGTGCCCCCAATCCCACACTCACTAGCCAGTTCCCAACAAATCGCACACTTCACCCCGAAACTGGGAAATTCCTAACGCCATATTCACGGATGGCTTTTCTGCCGCCATAGCATGTTGATCGATGAAGCAAGCACATGTTGATCAGTTGAGCAAAACAAACATAGAGGAGGGGTGGGGTTATTTTTTTATATATTTCCCGGGCCCGGGCACCCACCCCAGGGACAGATAGGTTGTCAAATGCCCCATCTTGCCCGGGGGGGGGGGGGGGGGGGGGGGAAGGGGGAAGAGAGATGGGCGGGAGAGATGGGCGGGCTTGGAATTGATAGAGACGTCAGACTGAAGGGGCTACCGATGTTAAATATAGAACTTTACTTTACTTTACATCAGGCAGACTCCAAACACTTTACGTGTGACCTCGGAGCACATCATAGCTAATTCAAACTGGTTGGAGCTGGGTTGAAGAGCAGGGAGGGAAAGATTGCAAGCTGGGGAAAAATATTCGGAGTCAGAAAGAGAATGTACCAACTCAACCCACATCCAGGGGGAAGGGGCTGTCTTGTTTTTGACGTAATCTACAATGTATATGTGCGGCGGTCTGGGTCCGATTTTGAACCTAATTTCGATTCAGAAACTAATTTCGATTCGGTTCAGGATTTTTCGTAAAAATATATTGAATTCCGGGTTATAGATGATTCAGAATAATCAAACAGGGAGAACATCCGGGTTCGTCCTCGCGGTTTTGGAGTTATTTCTTTCTCAGAAACCGGGTCCGATTCTGTGTCCCATCCACCCTCCCACGCACACATGTGACTTTAACCAAAATCGAACCTAAATGCAGATGTGATGGGTGGGCAATTTACCTCTACGTCATCCTGACTCCCCAGTTACTGCCTAATTTCTCAACACACAATGTACTCAGGACCGCACGTTTTGGTGTGTTAATTCTGTTATTCTTTTCTCTCTAAGAGCGTCTCCTCGTGTGTCGTACAGCGATGACATCTCTCTAGAGAATCAGTCTAATGAGTTGAGTGAAGAGAACAAGGAACTCCTGGCTGTTTACCACAAGACATTTGATGATGACCGGGTGAGAAAACTAGTGTACGTCCTGTGGTTGAGGTGTTATTGCTAATGTAGTCTGGGTAATTTACGATTGAACAAGCTGCGCTGAAATAGTGTGGTCGGCACGTGTTCGGTAAGTGATCGGTAGGTTGTCGGTACTTGTTCAATAAGTGTTTGGCAAGTGATCGGTAGGTGGTGGGTAGATAGTCGGCTGGTCACATCATTTTGTTTCGGTGCAGTTCAATATTAAGGCAAATCCCTGGGCAAGAAGCCCGTTTCCTTTTCTTTGTTGTTGCTAGAGATGCCAGTGGTGTTGAAGAAGTTACAATGTAGGTTTAAAGAAAACAGACAAAATAAACTCGAAAGAAGAATTTCCTTACCGTAACGGTATTGTAACTTACTATACCGTAATATGTAATGCGATGCGAAAGACGACAATGGGAATTCAACGTCACGGCATGACGTACAGAAACCGTTAATTAAGTCATTGCCGTAACTTGCTGTTGCTTACTGTCTTCAGGTGGATCTGAACCTCATTACCAGTTTGATGACGTACATCTGTGACTCAGAAAGACAAGGTAAACAAATACCACAGACTATTGCTTGTAGAAAGCATTACACAATTGTAGAAAGCTGTCGATTGTGTCCGTAAGTGATCTGCTCTCTTATGACTGGGCCAGATGTCGTGGTAAACCTAGTTGTCAGCATTGTCTTCATTAATGTTTGGGGCATGAAAAGGTTCATTATAGTTGTTATATACCTCTTATAGGTCTTTTGCAAGAAACCGTCACGTGCTGATATATCACTTTAATAACCAATGAATTGCGCTCGTGTTCCCATGGGAAAGGCTTTACTAGAACCAGTGATGACCTCTACTTACCCTGAAGATTGGAAGCAAGCTGAGGTTATAGCACTGCTAAAGGAGGGCGACCATGAAGATCCTACGAACAACCGGCCATTATCACTCCTGCCAGTCGTTTCTAAAATCTGCAAGAAAGTAGCACTGATTCAGTTTTCTGACTATCTATCACAGCACAAACGTCTTAACGTTCATCAAAGCGGAAACCGCCAGTACCACTCCACTGAGACACTCAATATCTATACTACAGATTCAGATTAAGTCAGATTTGTTAACCATCCAGTACAACCACGTGATTGTATTCCTGCAAAAGGCGCATTCACCTCGTTCGCTAGGTCCGTGCCATAAGTCAAAACGTTATGCTCCGCTGGCCGAAAGAACGAAGGCTCTGGAGTTCAAATACAAGTTTCTTAGGTCTTGAACGTTTTTAGGAAATCATTTTATAACTTAGTAAGCTCACAGTGAATTATAAATTAAGAAAACTTCAACCTGTGAAAGTCTTAGGCTTAGCTTTTAAGTAGTTTTCTTGTTTTTCTTGAAAGATTTCACGTACTCTGTTTTCTTTTAGTTTCGGCGGGAAACTGCATGGGGAGACGCGAGCGCGGCGACCGGCTTATCAAAAGCGCATGCGTGTGACGTTTTGCCGCGGTGTAGCCGTAAGTTATACCGGTAGACTGAGGAGGCACGGGGAACGAGAATGAGTGTTTTCCCTGTTTTGTGGCCAAATCGCAAAGCATGCATAACTTGCGGCACGGACCGACTAAGTTCAACTGATAGGCCTATTTCAAAATCACCTGACATAGCACGAACTGGAAGGACATTTTCAATATGGCTGCGATCTCGGTGACCAAGTGCTGCAAGATCAGTCATCGTGTCTTTTCATTACAACTTCTGCTTATTCGTACTTGCGACTGAAAGTAGAGTTCCTAAGGAGAGAAATCGCTCACTTCATTAATTCACGAAATGACCATATAAACTAACATAAATTAGCAGTGGTTTTAAAATGTCAATATTTGACAGCAATTGAGTGACGATGGTGGTTTAGTGTAGTGGTTGCGACGTTTGCCTTACGAGTAGGTGGTAGTGGGGTTCGAGTTCTAGAAAATCTCTCCAATTTTTTTTACCTCACCATTTTCTTGAGAAGTTTTTTCTTGAGAACCCTAGCTCTAGGTAGGTAAGATCTTGTTTACTGAGCGGTTAGGTTTTTTTTATTTTTCAGGGTTGGATTTTAGTTAGTTTATATTGTCATTTCCTGAATAAATTAAGTGAGCGATTCCTCTCCTTAAGAGCTCGTGAACCATATTTGGATTCGGACTGCGTTGGCGGTATTGTTGTTCTGTTATTCCCTTGCCCCCTCCCCACCGTGAGGATCCACTTGCGCCTACAACGTGTACAATCTCTTGTCAGCACTATAGCTTCACAAAGGTACATTTGGTGTGTACATTGGGTTCTCATGTTCTACTTTTCGTTGAATTTCAGGTGCCATTTTAGTATTTCTTCCTGGATATGACGAGATCATTACGTTAAGAGATCGTCTCGCCAGCGACAAGGAGTTCGGAAACACTAGAAAGTAAGACTCTACACGCCCTGATGCCATGTGTTAAAATCAATGTATTTAACACACATATGTCATTTTGTCGTGCCTTTGTCGTGTTATAGATACACATATGACGTCACAACGTAACGAGAATAAAGAAGTGTGCCACGAGACGCAGTCGATTGATGACTGTTGTTCTTGTCATGTTTTGACGTCATCTTTGAAATGTCGGTGTTTAATTAAGTTTAATTAAGTACTAAATAAATCTATAAGAAAATGGAAAAGAATTCCCAACTTCATAACAACTCATCTTCACGGCAAACGACCATGTTTACCGTTCGGTGGAAAGAAAACAAATGTGATGCTTAATCTCTATAAAGAGGAAAAATTCATGTCAAAATGAAATCTATTTGTTTTATACAATAAGTAGTGAAAAAAAGGAGGATACAAAATGATTTGTGCAAAACGTGACGTCATCAGTGTATCTGTACTCAAATAACACATGGCTGTCGACCAATCAGAGCGCGCGTTTCGCACTGTTTATTGTATAAACGTGACGTCATTTGTGTATCTGTGCTCTAATAATACATGGCTATCAATCAATCAGCGCGCGTTTCGCACTGTTTCTTGTATAAACGTGACGTAATTTTTCTATCTGTACTCTACTAATACATGGCTATCGACCAATCAGCACGCGTTTCGCACTGTTTCTTGTATAAACGTGACGTCATCTGTGCATCTGTACTCTAATAATACATGGCTATCAATCAATCAGAGCGCGCGTTTCGCACTGTTTAGTGTACAGTTGTTGATAGTGCTAAATAATGTATTGTGGCTTTAGTGGCCGTCCGCATACCGGTGTGTTAAGAAACCCCTAAGATAATTTACCTACGTAAATCGTTTTTATTCCTTTAGAATTTGTAATGTTTTCAGCAACAAACATTTCTACATTCCTCTGCGATTTCTCGCTGAGTCTTCGGTTTCCCTCTCTCCTCAGAAGCAGCCATCTGGGGTATTCAAAGTCTTTCTGGATCAATAGAATAGCTGGTCTGCGTAAATCCAGCGTGTTTTTTATTTGAGGAGGGGAGGGGGATTCAGATGATCGGAGCATGGGAAATGTATACGACTTTTTCCAGAAAAGGAACTTTGAAAAGCCTACACAAAACTGGTACAGAATCCATGTAATGTCATCATTTCTATAGTTATCTATTTTTGGGTTTTATGTATGTACAACTGTGCACGATCCAAAATAAAGAATCTCAATCTGAATATCTGAATCTGAATGAGGTGATACAAAAAGCGTGTCGAAGGGGAAGTCTTGTCTCTGAAAACCCTCCGAGAAAAATCTCCGAAACGCCAACTCCATAGGCTATAGAATCACTTTGTGGATGGGGAGTCGGGGTAGTGCAGTAGTTAAGTGCTTCGTCTCTCACCTCTGTGACCCAGGTTCAATTTCCAGACGCGGCGCCATATGTGAGATGAGTTTGTTGGTATCTCGCCCTTACTCCGAGGGTTTTTCTCCGGGTTCTCCGTTTTTTTCTCCCTCCACAAAAACCAACACGCTAAGGTCCTGGCTTTGATCAGCCTTTTATGGTTGTTTCAGGTCCCGTTAGAAATTCAGTGTATAGTTGGTATTGTGAAAGCCTCATGCATTGTTCTCAGTGTATTCTCATTTCACCATAGGTATCAGCTGTTTACTCTTCATTCGTCCATGCAGCCATCAGAACAGAGAAAGGTGACTTTAATGCTCTTGACTTGTCTGCTCCTTACATTTAATTAATGGAAGAGGACATTAGGGAAACACTCGGAAAATAACCGAACGTCACGCACTCCTCGCGCGTAACGCTGTCTTTATACTGGAATGAATAAAGCGCATGTGGGGAGGTTAAAATAAGTTAAATATTTTGTTTATCCTCCAGTGCATAACGCTGATTAGGCCTCTAGCAATATATGCTAATGTTTCCGAGACTCATCCTTATTACATTCATGTATTCTCAACGCTCAACGCAGTGTTGACTTTTATGAAGGGAGAAAAACCGGAGAAAAACACTCTGAGCCCATGCGAGAATCAACAAACTCAACTCATATGATGCCACTTCCTAACCTGTTCCCAGGCCCTGGATAGTGTAAAACAGGCAAAGAAATTACAGACAAAAGAGAAGAGGAGGACTGGGGTAGAGAAGGGAAGGGAGGGGGAATGGGGAGAGTCCCCCTCTTCTTTCCGTCCGCCATTTTGTTTTCGCCACGGCCACGTTTTATTTTCGTCCTTTTACCAGTATCTAGAGCCTGTAAACAGGCTAGCCATCTCCGAGAATCGATCTCGGGCAACAGTGTTATAGTTCTAGTGGTGAGAGGCGAACCGTTTTACGTGCTGCATCATAAATAAATTTATAAATAAATTTAGTATTTATATTGCGCGTGTTCCATTGGCAGATGCTCACATGCGCATTACAAATTACATGGCAGGATTTAATACTTGCGCAGCCATTTCACTCATCTAGTCATATCATCCCCTCCGGATTCATGTTAGTTTTGTGGTTTGTGTCTCCAAATCTCTAGCTTGAAAGTGCTCCTAACCCGTTTGCAATTTTTATAGCTATGAATCTTTGAAAGGTTTTGAGTACTTCTGCAAAAAATGTTTGGTTTACAGAGAATACCCTGTGAAAATTTGGCCTTTCCTGACCCATGACAGCTTAAGTAAAGCCTGGGTCGATTCCCGGGGTGACGACATCTCATTAATGCATTATTGTCCGTGGCACCTTTCCATCACAACAACATCGATAATTAGAGAGTATACATGCACAGTCTGTGAGATGTTAGTAAAGAAAAAAGTGATTTTAGACAAAATGCTAAGTATTTATTCAAGTTATTGCAAAGTCGAATTAATTAGATGACGTCTACCCAGGAATCGACCCAGTTTTTTTTATTTCGCGGTCATGAATCAGGAAAGGTCAATTTTTCACCTTTTCAAACAAGCGTAGATCATAGAGTATTCTCTGTAAACCAAAAATTTCGCAGAAGTATTCAAAACCTTTCAAAGATTCATAGGTATAAAGATTGCAAAAGGATTAGGAGCACTTTAATAATGAAGGAGTTAGCTTTCCTAGCCAGCTCCTCCTTAACCGAACGACGCACGGAGACTTGGTGGAATTAACCTTTATTCTTCCACCCCTATTCTAAAGGTCTTCAGAAAACTACCGTCAAGTGTCCGAAAAATTGTAAGTACTATTTTCATGAATATTGTTCTGAAACATGCAGAAGGTTTCAATATTTCTCGATGACACATTCAAACCGTTGGCGTGGAAACCTAGGAATAATGATCCAGTTGATTTATTGTAAGATAATGCGAGATTATTAAGGATTGGGCTACGAATAGAAAATATGAAGATGAATTCAATCATGAAAACTATGAAAACGTTAGGACATACGAACGTTGCTTATTTACTACTCCATTCAACAAATCGCATTTATTTTCCCATTGTCTGCACTCTTACTGATCATAGAAATGACGTCATAAATGTTCGAAACTCAAGTGGAACAACAGGCGCAGAGAGCTTGAGCATGCGCAGTAAACATGAGAAGGGTCTGGTGTCGAGAATGGGTGGGAAAGAGCGGGAAAACACCGCTACATACAACCCGTGGGATACACAACCCGTGGGATACGTAGAGGAAATCGCATGAACGTGAGCGCTATACGTGATTTATGGGAACTGAGTGATGTTTTGAAAGTTATGATAATTGTACAAGCCTTAGTTGAGTGGAATTTGAGAATTTTGAAAATATCACTCAGTGCCCATAAATCACGTATAGTACGAGCAGTTCATATGATTGTTTGTTATAATATACTGAGCAAACATTTGCTGAGAGCATGCAACTGTGCACGCTATAACCTTTTTATGTACTCCGACTCATTATTGACCAATCAGAATACATGCAGATTTGTTTAGTATATCGTAGCGCTGAATATGCTATGGCTTTCCAACGCTCTCCGAGCATTCCTAGCCTTGTGATTTGCTGTATGCTCCGTGCATTGCATGGGATAAACCTATGTTAATGCTGTGTTGCTTCAGATTATGTCCACCAACATCGCAGAGACGAGTGTTACCATCGATGACGTCGTGTTCGTCATTGATTCTGGTAAAGTGAAGGAGGTGAGTGCAATATTAGAGAATTTATGCAACCAGGACGATGTCGTCTTGGACGACGGCATAAAACAACAGGCTGAATTACAAAATACAACTACAAATAATCATAGCTTAGTGAAGTGCGATGACTAAGAAATGTTGACAGTTGGTTTCCTTTGGTAACAGAAAGAAACAATCCTGTGTACATAGTTACCTTTTTTAAGTAATGGTCCAGATAAGAACTATAGTAGAATCCATTGTTATGCGGCAATGAGCCTCCCCAACATACGAATTTGCTTGAATATGTCTTAGTCCTTTAGGAGGTGTCTACAGTCCAAACTACATCTCGAAAATAAAGATTTTTTTTATGCTATTGGCTCTTTTTTCTGTGAAAACTCAGACAAGCCACCATCCAGCCAATCGGATATAGAGAAAACAAAAGAGGTTTCAATCGCAAATTTGAGAAATTTCCCCACACACGATATTCTTCGAAATTAAATCGTACTTAGTTTGATCAAAATTAAAATCAAACCACAAAAAAATATCGAATGAAAATGCATTATTTCGATGGGTTTCTATTAAATTTGTAAGTATCAACCAATGAAATTACGAGAAAGAATAATAGAATATTAACACCTTTTAACATTCCTTGCTGTGGAGCACTACAGTTCTTATTTGGACCATTATACTCAATTTAGATTTTTTGTATTAACATTTTCCCTAAGGATAAAACAATCACAAATACTTCATAAATATACAAAAAAATAAAACCTAGTTATATTACATGACTTATATGTCTTAAAAACAATATAATAAGTTCAAGTAATTTCTAGTAATCGGAGGCTCATAATTGAAAAAAAGTTTAAATTAAATACAAAGTAATTTTTCCCACTTAAAATAATAGAAAGACAACTTGGACTTATTTCTTGCAATGTGAAGCTCTGTGTCGCTAATTGAGTTGTGTGCATAGTTGATGTGTTTGTTCTCTGATATACGGGATCTTGCGAAAGAACAGTCGAAAAATGTGGGCAGTGTGCAAGATTTGAATCTTCTTAGTTCTCAATTTTCTTTCTGCGTGAAAAATAGCTATGCTGTTTGGTTGCTGAAGAAATCCCAAGCAGCTTTGCTTCCAAGTCTTTGTAAATAAACAAATACATCCGAACTGAACCCCGGGGTTAGTTTTGCGCGAACACAATAACAGCACATAAAAATGCAAAAACTACATTTAATTACCTACATTTCGACCGTCGTCTGCAAAAACACAACGCGAAAACTCCACATTTTACGTTAACAAGAGAACGCGAGCCTGCGTCGCATCCGGATGCGACACAGGCTAGAGAACGCGAACCTCCTAAAATAAATCGCTCCGTTTTTCGGCCTGAACGGAACTCTATGTGCTCATATTTTTCGAAACTCTGGTTGTCAAAAGCAATTAATAGAGAATAAAGGAAAGAGTAAACACCAAATTTCGGGAAATAATACTGTTCTGCGCTCCGTCGTCCCTGCCGTCGCCGTCCGGGTTGTAATATTTCAAAGCCGACAATGGGACTGGAACTAATTGCGAGGACTTGAAATCCCGTCCAGTCCGAATTGGAGGCTTTGAAATGACATCTCATTGCCATTAATTATTCGGGAGCGATATTGTTTGTATTCCGGGTACAGGTCGACAATTGATTTTTTCATCATAATGAAGCAGTTTCTTGTCATTTGGGACTTCTATGTTTCCAGTATTAAATTCAAATTCAAAACTGATTTTTTTAAGTTTGGCGTCATTTCAACATGGCTTCTCGTGAAAGAGACTGAGAGTGATGAAAAAGAGTTTAGACCACTCAAGCGTCTCAGAAAAGCGCGGAGCTGTGCCGAAGAGGAAGAAATGTTGTTAAAAGCTGTACCACTGTCAAGGCGTTACAAGAACAGTTGGGTAGTAAAAGTATTTGAGGAATGGAGGAACGCAAGAGAGAACACAATTGTTGCTTTGGAGGCCACGCGCTTTACCATACCGTTAGAAAGCATAGAAAACCTTGATGTTGAGATGTGCCGAGAATTCGAACACATGACGATCCTTGAAATCCCGGAAAGTACTCCCAGAACTCCCAGGAGTACATTAAACCATTTTTTTCCAGTCCAAGGACTGAATTAATTTTGTTCCAGTCCTTGGACTGGGAAAAATTGGCTGAATGTACTCCTGGGAGTTCTGGGAGTACTTTCCGGGGTTTCAAGGATCGTCATGTGATCGAATTCTGGGCACATGGTTGGTTGTTTACCTCATGAATAATTAATGAGGATGAGATGCTTGGTTTCTATTACCTAACGTGGTGCTCTTCAAGTGCATTACATGTATCAGTGTGTATTCCTGTAGTGAGGACTGGGGAAGTGTGTTGCCCTCGAGGGTTGTGCTTTTATGTCAACAGCTGTAATTTGTTGATCTTTGTTGTTGCTTGGTATCCTCAGAAATCGTTTGATGCGCTAACATCTGTGTCCACTCTACAAACCGTGTGGATATCAAAAGCTAACGCCATACAGAGGCGGGGCAGGTACGAGTTGAATCTCATCATGCTCATGCATCATGCTCTTCATCAAAAACATTACTTCTTGCCTAATAGCTTCTGTCAAGCACAAGAAAATGTACTGTGGAATCCAGAGGCGTTATAGAGCAATAACGTAAAGAGAGAGAGAGAGGGTGGGGGGGGGGGGGGGGGGGGGGGGAATAAAGGTAAACACGAAGCGAACGGAGAAGAGAAAACGCCTCTGGCCTTGAACATTGAGAATCTCCCGAAGGTTTTTCTCCGGGTTCCCCGGTTTACGTTCCTCCACAAAAACCAACACGCTAAACTCCAATTCCTCGGTTCCTCGTTTTCTCGCGCGCGAGACATAAGTTGCGAAAGGAAATTTTGCTTCCGTTTTTTTCGCTGAAGCAAGACTGAAATCCACAGATTCAGATTTCAGATTTCTTTATTAAACACTTTTAAAGTACATGTATGCACAGAAATTAAGTAAAGATTACTATTATAAAATGACTAGTTTGATTATATAAATTAATGTATAGAGGAAGAGTGTGCAGTGGTTAAAGGAGCTAAGCTTTCGAGTTAACCACTGCCACATAGGAAGTAAAGACTAAGTCCAAATTAAATTATATAATACAATATATGTAAAAACTGTGTACATGTATGTACAGGCTGGAATGATAATTAAATACTGTATGTCATCTTTGGTTAAAGCTGAAATTTAAGAAGATGTTTCTTATAGTGTTTTTTAAACTGTGAATGTCTTAATTTTTTTATCTCAGTTGGAATAGTTTGCCAAATTTTTGATAAGGAGAAGTTGAAAGTACGTAAGCCATAGTTCGTTTTTGCAAGGGGTCGAAAAAAAATATAATTTTTTGCATACCTGGTATTGTAAGGATGGATTTCAGATGCATGTATAACATATCTAGAAAAAATATTTGGAGTATTAGATTTGTCAATAGAGATTTTATGACCAAATATGGAGATTTTTAATTTATATATATTATCAAGAGTTAAAGCTCCTAACAAATTAAAATAAGGATTGACGTTTTCCCTACTGTGTGCAAAGAAAATACTGCGCATGCATTTGTTTTGTTTTGTCTTAATTTTAGTTAGTTTAGTTTGATAAGTGTTACCCCAACTCATAATTCCATATTGTAAATAAAGATATATAAGTGTATAGTAAAGCTGTCTAAGCATTTGATAGTTAAGAAAATATCTGAGCTTATTAATAATTCCTATGTTTTTTTATATTTTGTTGTTTATATGTCGAATTTGGTGTTCCCAGTTGAGGTTTTTATCTATATATATTCCTAAATATTTAATATAATTTTTCTGTTCAATATTAACTATATTAATTTGATTTTTTTTACGAGGTGATGAGATTATCATGTAATTTGTTTTCTTAAAGTTAACAGATAATTTATTAGCAGCACAGTATTCTATTAAATGCTGGAATTCCTCATTTATAACTTTCTCCAATTCTTTTGGGTCATCACAGGAATAGAACAAATTAGTATCATCTGCAAACATTCTGAAAGAGACTTTTTTTGCACAATTGGGCATGTCATTGACATACAAAAGAAATAGTAATGGGCCAAGGGTTGATCCTTGTGGGACTCCACATGTAATATTGAGCATACTGGATTTTTCATCATGAATTTGTACATATTGTGTTCTATTTTGAAGATAACTGTAAAACCAATAAAAGGGGGTGCCACGAATTCCATATTTATATAACTTTTTTAGTAGAATATCATGGTTTACAGTATCAAAGGCTTTTGATTAGTCAAGAAATATCCCACAAGTTACTTTGTTATTATCAATGTTCATTTTCAGTTGATCAGTAAGTTCAAGAATTGCTTGTTCAGTTGAATGTCCTTTTCTAAAACCAAACTGGTAATTAGACAATATGTTATGTTTTTCCCAAAAAAGTATTAATTGGTTATATACAAGCCTTTCCAGGATTTTTGCAAAGGGCGAAAGCGTTGCAATTGGTCTGTAGTTTCCAGCATCAGTAACTGTGCCATTTTTATAAATAGGGGTAATTCTAGATACTTTGAGTATGTCAGGCACAGTCCCAGTTGCAATTGACTGATTATAGATGTGAGTGAGAGGGTATGAGAGAGACTGGCCGGCCATACTAATTAATTTATTAGGAATGTTAATTGTGGATTTAATAAAAGGGCATAGACCTGGCTACATGTGACAGGTGACATAAAAAAACTAGATGCTGGACTTTGAGTTATAAATTGTGTGGGGTTTATACCACTTTGATTAGTTATTGTTTTTTCCAAGTTACGACCTACATTGGTGAAGTGTTGGTTAAACTGTTCCGCTATAGCATGTTTGCCAGTGAAAATTCTATCATTGTGTATAAGTCGTGTAGGGTAAGACTGAATTTTTGTCACAAATGTTTCCTCCCGAATGTTGCCTCGTTTCCCAGCCTTTAGAGAAACTCGAACCTTCAAACTGTTGACGCATTAGAATGACAGTTCTCCTTTAAGTATTATTTTCATTTGCCAGTACACTATCTAGAGATATTTCTTGTGTTCTTTCTCCAGAGCCGGCCGCTGTTCCCCTGGTGTTTGCTTCCATCTGTTTAGTCGCGTTCGTTACGACAGTCTACAGCCGTATCAAGTCCCTGAACTGCTCCGTATACCGCTACAGGCAAGTCAGTCACAGAACACTAAACGCATATACTCCCGCCTTTACCAAGCCCTTCTTCACCGTCGCCGAAATGATATGCCTGAGTAAAGCAAACATTTGGCGCGATCAGGGGGAGAGGGGAGGGAGAGAAATGGGGTGGGGATGAGGCTCAAACATTTTACTCAGGGTTTGTGGGGACTAAATGATCGGTCTCCAATGTTTTTTCTTTCATTATTTTCTTTCTTTTTGAAACAGGAGTTGTGCCTTCACACTAAGTTGCTGGCCGGTCCATCTACTTCTATTGCTGACTTCCTATCCAAAGCACCTGAACCACCGGCGTACCTCGTGTTACGTAATGCAGTGACTCTTCTGAAGGTGAATACATAGACCCACACAAAACGTCTTGCGCATGCGCGTTTTATGAGCCCAGCGCGCACGCGGCCCGCCAATTTCCCGCCCAAACTGAAAGAAAACATTCCCGTTTCTAATTAAGTACGTATTGTATTAGAAGTGTTGAAGTTCAGAGTTGTTGGGAAAATATTGGGAGCTTTATAGTTGAAAGGAGTTGGGGAAATCAAGCGCCACCTTTATAACCAAGGAGAACACTACATGTACATGTACATGTGGCACTTGAACCCCGTCTCTCTTTTCTGGTCTCCCTCAATGATAACATTTGCGAAACGGCGCTCCCCATTTTGAGCCAGACAGTACCGCTAGAATGAGTCACAGTATTGGCTTACCCAACAATACAAAACACGCTACCCTTTAAAAAAAGGTATTCATTTATATAGCGCAAATTATATATGAATATATCCAAATGCGCTTCACAAGATTATTTTTGTGATACGGACTGCTATTGTGGCGCAATGTGCTGCCGTGCAGTTTACTATCATGAGTGATTATCAGAATACCAGGTTGTTGTGTCGGGAGACAATTCCCTACTCTTTCTCGAAATAACACAACCGGTTCTTTCACGTCCCCTCGTATAGATTAGAAGAGGAAGGAGACAAGGCCGATGGCTTATACGTCCCTGCCCAAGGACGCGGCTGGGATTCTAACCCCTGACCTCCCGCACTCTAGACCGTGCTCTACCAACTGAGCTAACCAGTGAGGCTGACGAGCAGTACTAAAACCATAGAACTACAGTATAATGGGTCCAATTAGAATACAGGTCTCGAGCGGTACTGTATTAGTCCCCATTTTAGTAACTGTTGACGTTATTTACAAAGGCATCAAATCTATAGAACACCTATTTTTTAACTGTGTACAGATAAAGAATGTGTATTTAGAAGTTAAAAACTGGCTGATGGCATATGATATAAGACTGCCTTTATCAAATTCTCACTGCATAATCATAGGAAAATATAGTGGTAACGACAATAGAATAGTCAATTTTATTCTACTCCTTTTTAAACATATGATATACAGCGAAAGACAATGTGGACGTGTCCCTACTCTAAGTCAATTCATTAGCACGTTAAAATACTATGAAAGATTGAGTATAAAATCGCTCTGAAAAATAGTAAACTGGCATGGGGTCCCAGAAAATTCGAACATTTAACTCCAGTTCTTCTGTAAAGCAAAAATAATGTAACTATATCTACCAATATTTGTACGGCATAGTTGCTGGTATGTAGTTTGTAATGTACCACTATTGTATTAATATACTTAAATTGTCCCTCAATATCCAATAAAAAATGTTATATAAAAAAAGGCATCAAAGCGAGGCCAGTTGTCCAACGCATTCTCCCCGTTGAATTAACAATTATCCTTAAATGGCAAACACGCTTGAAATACTGACAATCGTTAATGCTACGACAAATCCTAACCCGAACCACAAACCAAACCCTAGCCATCGGACGAGTTCACGGGTAAACGACGAGTTCTCACTCACCTGGAGATAGGGTTCACAGGTAAACAAGAAGAGAAGGTGAAGAAAGGAAACTTAACAAATTGAAGTTAGTTTTTTATGTGTCTGTCCTAATATTGACAATGATTTTCGTCATAACATGGTCAAAATAGCTGTGGATCCACGAGGCGTCTTTGCCGAGTGGATCCACAGCTATTTTGGCCATGTTATGACGAAAATCATTGTCAATATTAGGACAGACACATAAAAAACTAACTTCAATTTGTTTTTTACAACAACAAAACACTTTTAGCTTCAAATGAGTGTGTACAAACTGCCTTTCGTCTGTTTCGAGTCGAAAAGTCCAAAACGTAAACACGTCTTTATGCTTTCCCGAACTCTAGAAAAATACCGAAGCTACTATAAACTGTTTATGTAAATATCCTGAATAAGAGATTTTAATCACGAACTAGAAGACTATGTATTTAATTCAAGACCATTTCTCAGTTCTAGTTCTAAAAGATCGATCGAACTTGTCACAAAGTCGATCACAAATTAGCCGAAAATGCTTTGTTCGACTTGAGAGAGAGCTCAAATTTTGACAAATGGCACCACACAAGGAAGTTTGACTCACCGATTAACTTTTCCCAGTGATGAAATGCTTTTAAAATCCTCATTTTCTTGATTTTTGGAACAGATTTGTACACAACCTGAATTCACAAATCTCTGCAAAGCCCGCTTCGAAAGCCGGCCGCGCGTCTGTTAAAATATTGCATATGAAAATTAGCCAATCAGATTGCGAGAAAATTGGCGGTTGTTGTAAAAATATTGTTTGAGCGCTCCTACTCGGACTCGTAACCCCTTGCGTATATTGCAAGTGTACTGAGTGCAAACGTCATGACTACTACACTAAGCCTACCGCCGTTCGGAATGTAACGAATCTTTATCTTTATCCTTGATTGGTTTTAAGAATGTCATTAGAATTAACGATTATCATTATTTCAAGCGTGTTTTCCATTTAAGGATAGTTGTTAATTCAACGGGGAGGATGTGTTGGCTTGTCACATGGAAAGAAGATATGGCGGCAGATATCCTTATGACACAAAATAACACCACAGTGCGGTACGACAGAAACTAAGACATTTCTGGCCTCGCTCTGATACCATTGTTACCAGACTTGCTCCTGCTCAGACATGAGATATGAATAAAGTGCACGGTGTTTCAGAGCATAATATTCATTTTCTTCTCTAGAAACAAGACATTTATAATCCTATCATTCATTTGTATAACATTTCTTGTACATTGTATGCTCAGACGATCGATGCGCTCGACAAATGGGAGGATTTAACTGATCTAGGTAAGTGTCTTTCTGAGTATTTGCCGCCCGTTTCCGCATGCCTTCTCTCAGGGGCAAATAAAGTAGGAACAGCAGTGCTAATGATAGTCTTGTAAGAATGAGGGTATGTTGTACAATAGGCTTTTCGCAGGAAGCAGTCACGTGGTGATATATCACTTCAATGACGAATGAATTGTGCTCGTGATCCCATGGGAAAGGGTTTACTGGAAACAGTCACGTATTGATATATCACTTCACTAACCAATGAATTGCGCTCGTGATCAAAACGCTGTTTAGAAGATCGACAATCGAGTGGAGATGGAAAATAATGTCATTGTTTTGCCATCCAGTACAACCACGTGATTGCAGAAATCCTACAAAAGGCCTATAGGGCTCATTTAAGAACTAGAAGTTGACACCTTTGATCAATATTTTAGTTGAAAGTGACTATATTAATAGCCTTTAAGTCTTCAAAGATTTAAAATCTTTGTAATGATGTGCTGAAAACCTCAGGAGGGAGCGTTTGTGAAGTATGTTATATTATGTTATAATTGTATTTTATATATTGTTTTAAAATAGATATAAAACACTTGTAATTTCTGTGTTTAAAAATTGCTAATTATTAGGGCGACACCTAGTTGATCTTCCTGTGGAGCCACGTCTTGGTAAAATGATCCTGTACTCCGTGATCCTGAAGTGTATCGATCCTGTCATTACCATCGCCTGCACCCTGGCCTACAGAAATCCTTGTAAGTCATGTACAATATTCTCGCATAGTTAATAGAAGAGAATGGTTATGGAACCCAGCGATTTAAGTCGTTATAGGTCTTTATTCTCTTTTTTTTAACAGTGACCGTTCACAAAACACAATATAGATAATGGAATATATTAATCTATTAGAAACGTGTGGGTTCAGTCGTTCAGGGGTTGCTTGTGCACAATCTTTTGTCCTACCCCCTTCCAACCTAAATTGCAGCGCCTTTGTTAATCCCTTTGAAGTTTGCTGGGTTTCTTAACCATTCCACTGTATTAACTATGATTCTCGGTGTATTATTGTAAAGCAGTAATCATCATTACTGTCGTGTAGATTTGAAGCAGTATTGTACGCACTGTCGTGTATATTTGAAGCAGTATTGTACGTGTCTTGACAATCGACGTAGCCTGTCGACATTAAGGGAACAGCGCACAGTAGTTTCCTGCGATTTTCTTTGTCAACTGACAGGACCTGACCAGAGGAAAAATGGCAATACGACCACCCTGTTTTCCGCGAAGATAACGGCAGCGACGAAATGTGTGTTGTCTGACTACAAAAAGGGAGTTAGCCTAGCAAAGTACAGCGTTGCCTGAATTGCAAACGGAAATAATTCACGCCAGGTTCTCAAGAGTCGACTTATTCAGGCCGGATATTTAAGTTCTACATTGTACTTTTTGTGAAGATCTCAGCCTCGGTAGAAGGTCTTGAGAGTCGCTATGTTACACTGTTCATTGATCTCGTATTTCGTACCGAAAAAGATGGCGACTGTACATATAGCCACAATTCCTTGCGAACCTAATACAGCCAAAATAACATGTAGAAATCCTCTGTTCTCTTCAATAACAGCGTATTGGCAACATAACTTGTACTGGCTCGTTTTTAAGATTTTAAACCTCTCGCTACGACTTATAACGGATTTAAAGTTTTTCGCGCGCAAAGGATTGTGGGTAAAAGTAAGTGGGCGTACAGAAAAAGTTGGCAGCTTGTAGGGTTCTGTATAAAAGCAGCTGTCAAAGCCTGGCAGAGTAGCAGGCGAAGTTCGCTGGCTACCGGCTGTTATCTACAACTCTGCTTTAACGCCTTTATGCTAATGATTTGTGTTCCCATAATCTTGGATATATATTTTCCCGCTAGTTATTCTCCCCATGTACGCGTCTGAGAAACGTGCAGCGGCCCTGGCAAAGAAGAAGTTTATACTCGATCCTTTCAGTGATCACTTGCTGTTTGTCAAGGCGTTCAGGGTAAGACACATTTAAGTAAGTATCATTAGAACTCGCCGCGCACGCTCTTAAATGTCATCCAAATTAAACATAACGTCAGGTTTTTTTGTCGTCCAGTAAAACCACGTGATTGCTTTCCTGCAAAAGTCCCATCGACCGATGGAGACTCAGGAGGCTAACATCGACCATGTGATTCTTTCCAGGGCTGGCAGAGAGCGCGAGCTGAAGGTTTCGACAGGAGTTATTGCCAGAAGAATTACCTGTCTCCAGCTACCCTGGAGATGATGGCGGGGATGAGGTAAGAAACGTGTGTTACGATGCACTAATGTGTTACGGTACACTAATGATTAGAAATATTAGTATGCATGGCAATTTTTATGCGATTAATCGAGCAAAAATAAACCAAAACTAAGAAAGTTCATACGTGCGACGTTAAATTGTTGAATATATATATTGAATTGAGAAATGTACTGAAACAAAATGTTTCTGGATTTCGTAAAGGTCACTCGATGACAACTGTAGTGATGGACGGGATGATATATTGCGTGCTATGAAAAAAGGAGTAGTCACGTTGATGGTGATGGCGAACTCGATACCGATTGTTAATAAAATACACAAACTGGGCTTTGCAAAATCCTTCTTGTTCTGGATGACGAACTACTTATGCAATCATAGACAGTTTTTGTACAAATTGATGATAGAAAATCAAGTCTCGCCCAAATGCACTTCGGCGTTCCTCGAAGTTCAAACTTGGGAGCGTTGCTAACATATATGTTGCAGACTTACAAGACAATTTACCTGACTGTCTCATGTTACCGATATACAGACGGCACCACACTCTATAGACATTGTCCTGTGAAAGACATATCGCAAATCGCTACCGATTTCAACCGAATACTAGATGATACCTGCATCAAACTTAGCCCTCTGTCCGGTTAAAACCAAGACTCGGTAGTTATTGACTGAGTGGGAGGGCCGGACGGAAAATATATGACTTGAGGTCATGACGTACGGACCATGACCAAGAGCCAAATATTTTCCCATTCGGCCCGACCTAACTCAGTCAATACATTTTTTTTATATGACCACTTAGTTTGTTTTAATAACGGTAAAACAACAAGCATAACATCAACAGAGTCGGACGGCTTTTTCCGGCCCGCACACGTCAAACACGTACGGTCCCCATCACGTGATTATTGTTATTGGGTTTTAAAGAAAAGCACACGCGAGGCCGTACTGGGCATATGATAACATGCTGTTATTGACACACCAATTGGCCCGCCTTCATAGCCTCAAAGAGAAATTTCTAAACCTAGAAATTTCCAACAAGAACCTCGAGGGAGTTAACCAGGCAAAGTTCCTCAGAGTGAGAACTACACGAGAACCTGAACTGGGATGAACACGTAAAGAAAGTTGCTTCCACTTGTTATGGAGTACCCGGATGTTACGCAAACTGAAGAATTTTATATATTTTCGTCCACGCAAGAAATTTGCAGTCCAAGAATTTCGGCACAAGGAATGTCATTTCTAAAAGCTGATCTCATTGTTGCTATATACCAAATGTTAACTTCATTGTTATCATTATTTTAGGTCTCAAATTCTTGGTCACCTCAAATCTTGTGGGTTTATTCGTCCTCGTGGAGCAGGAGACATCAGGGACTTGAACACCAACTCTAATAACTGGGCCGTGGTCAAGGTGAGGGTAGCCAGCGTGGCAATACATAGTACAGTACAGTACAGTGAAATATATGCAAAGTAAAATATTCTCTGTCGACTGGCTTTGTGTGATCGATAATGGCGAACTTCTTTACTGTACTCGCTGTGACGAAGGGCTAACGTTCGAAACGTCTGCTGCTACTCACTTCCCACGGCGATTAGTATGCCTTAATCGACTTTAGGTGCTATTTACAAAATGAGAGGCCGTGTTGGATCTGTAGATACAGATCCGAGCCGCTTCGGTGACCATCTGTATCTCAGATACAACACCGACTCGAATTTTGTAAATTACTTCTAAAACTCAAACAACTATTCAAACGCAATATAACCAAAATAAGTCGGGATTTACTTTAAAAAGAGTAACATTTCTATAAATTTATCGAGGCTTCTTGTGTTCTAGTTGAGTACAATATTTACGTCACTGAATAGTAATCCGGAAGAATTCCTTTGTACTTTAAAACAACACTGTTTTATCTATGATTTCTAGCTCAAAACAAATTTGCATTTCAAATTTCACTAGTTCAGTCAGTTGCGCGGTTGGATTTTCGGGGTGAGGTTCGTCTCTTCTAACCTGAGATGGTGCGATTTCGAAAGCCAAAAAAGTCAAAGGAGAACGAGTTGCCTGAATCTAGTATTCCAGCCAGTATAATTCATATTCGACGATGAAATGGGGTGTAATATATTCCAGGGCTGGCAATCTACTCAAACGAAGGCGCAACTTTAGAATACCCAGCCACTAAAACTTGTGAGTCGTAACTGCAGGCTACATATACTGAAATGATGTTATCCAATTACATAATTTGTTTTTTACATTTGAAGGCTAAAAGTTGGGAGTTGGTTTGAACATTTCAGGGGAGTAGGGGATGATGAGTGCCTACTGAACTAGAACACTTACAACACTCTTGATTATTGAACTGGAAGACTTACAACACTCTAGGATATTCAACTGGAACACTTACAACACTAGGTTATTCAACTGGAAGACTTACAACACTAGGTTATTCAACTGGAACACTTGTCTTATAGAACTGGTGACGTAATATATAGTTCTGTAAGTCTTCGAGTTCGATAATCAAGAGTTGTATTGTCGTTTATAGATGTTAGCACGGTACAATCTATCGCACCAGACTTGAATCTCGCACTAATTGAATATTAATGAGTTTTAGAATTGATTATATAGGTTTACTTGATTGTGGGGTCTGTTGGGCGGGAGGTCGCGGGTTCAAACTCCGCTCGGACAACCACTCAGGGTCTTAAAATAACCGGGACATCTGCAAATGGTTAGACCTTCGCGTCTTCTTGGACCAGTATCATGAGAACGCAAACAAATCTATGGCAGTGACCACCTTCAGTGGATATAGTCAATTGGCAATACCATGCATGCTAAATACATTGACACTCAAAGTCTATTATTGTTAGACCAGTGTTTATATTTCCCGCCGACGCAGACCAACAGCTTTTACAGGAACTTGTCATCCATTTTTTTTTCTACAGGCAGCTTTGTGTGCTGGGGTATACCCACAGATCGCTCGTGTAGATCGCAATGAAAATAAGCTCACAACCCCGTAAGTATGAACTATGTAGTACCATGATTACCAAAGAGTTTATATCGTGATTACCGTATTTACGCGATTATTTCGTGTTCAAGGGAGGTGCCTATTCTAAGGAAGTGCTAAATCGGGGGTGGCGCTTAACCCTTTGAGCCCCGTGGGCTTTTAACTGATTTTTGGCTCATTCTAGACTGCAACAAACCCTCCCCCCCTAAGAAAGCTGTAGTCACTGTTACCATGGAATTTTCATCTGACCAACAATACTGGGGGCTCAAAGTTTTTTGTCGGCCATTTTGGATACGTTGACGTCGCATTGCTATGGAGCTGGAGGGAAGTTTGTTTGGGGGAAAACAGAATTTAAGGCTTTTTAAAGCCTTTTTCACCATTTATAGAGTGCTGGAGGACATCATTAAGTCTGATGAGAGCTTCAATCGGCACTTTCTCAAAGAACCGAGTTTGTGCCAGTTTATTGTGACAGAGAAAGAGCCTTATTTCCCACTCGTGAATGGGCCAGGACGTCTTCCGTCACTTTAGCGTGGGCTTTATAAATGGGAGTCTGGAGCCACCTATCATAGCTTCTTTGGAATATTGGACAACATTTACTTGCCATTGATTCCAATATGAAGGTATTAGGTCGAAATGGCTTTAGACTTAGTATATATTTTGAAGAATGAAGATGGGGGAAGGGCCATGTCGCTGTTTGGTAGGATTTCCCGGCATGCTTTGCGGTCGCTATGGATGAATTCAGCTTGCTGTAAAGTGCTTGTGGACAGAATGGCTTGGTTCTGGGCCAGTTTAGGTGTTGGGGGACAGAAAGTGAGGTTAGTGCAAACATGAAACTCTAAATTTTATGTGAAATATGCATTTTTGTGAGAAAATTTAGAATCTGAGGGGAAATATTTTTTTCTGTAACTGTCATTTTAGTCCCTTTTTCTGAAGTGAAATAATGTCAACTATACTTAACTTATGCAAAGAAAGGGGGATTTAGATGAAATTATTCATTTTTAATATGCCTAATGCAGTTCAATAGGATCATTGGTCTATACATTAAGGTGTGTGGGAATCTAAGGGCATTGCTATTTGAACTTAGTCAGATTTATACCCTCAAAGCAAGTAACCAGTAATAGTGCCATATGGTACTCTTGGGACTTAAAGGGTTAATGGTAGAAACATGGTATATATATTTTTTTTAGGAAAACGTACCGCAAAAACGACAACGCAATCGGCTGTTTTTGTAAGGCGAACGCGGCGTTTAGCCTTCCCGGTAAGGCAAAAGTTTTCCTGCTACATAAACGTCTGTTAAATTTATGGACTTTGTATAGCAGCATCTGACGGTTCTCTTTTATACAAATATTAACCTCCACAATTGGCAACCTTACTAATTTTAATGCAAATCCGTCTCGGGGAACATCTAGGATCTCGGGGAAATAAAACTTACTGATTCCCTAAGGGCCAGTCATTAAGTGTTTATTACACTTGCAATGTTGTCTAACAATCGCCATAGAAATAATCATAAAACTAGAGGCTGCGTGCAGCTTGTACTTGGACCGTATGGACGTCAGTCATTAAGTATTTATTACACTTGCAATGTTGTCTAACAATCGCCATAGAAATAATTATGAAACTAGAGGCTGCGTGCAGCCTGTACTCGGACCGTATGGACGTCAGTCATTAAGTGTTTATTACACTTGCAATGTTGTCTAACAATCGCCATAGACTGAAATAACCATAAAACTAGAGGCTGCGTGCAGCCTGTACTCGGACCGTATGGACGTCAGTCATTAAGTGTTTATTACACTTGCAATGTTGTCTAACAATCGCCATAGACTGAAATAACCATAAAACTAGAGGCTGCGTGCAGCCTGTACTCGGACCGTATGGACGTCAGTCATTAAGTATTTATTACACTTGCAATGTTGTCTAACAATCGCCATAGAAATAATCATAAAACTATAGGCTGCGTGCAGCCTGTACTCGGACCGTATGGACGTCAGTTATTAAGTGATTTGTCCGTTTGGAAATAAAACTCCTTTTGCCTGAGGTTTGGTAAACAAATATTTCCTTTCCCGCCTTTAGCTAGCCAGTGGCGCGCGCAACACATCACACTATATTCTGTCACGATGTGATCACGTGACGGGATATATTTGTATTGTATCCCGCATGGGATACATTGGATTTTGACTACTGTCACATGACCGCGGATCAACCAATGTAAGCGCGCGTTAGATCGTACGAAATCTTGCTATGTAACAATAAACACTCAATGACTGGTCGCGAGGGAAAGGGTAAGTTTTGTTTCTCCGAGATCCTCATCGATGATCGAGGGGAAACAAAACTCACTGACTCCCGAGGGGCCAGCCATTAAATGATTTGTTATATTATTATTGTTATCACAAAACAACTGGTCCCAGATGTTTAACGAGACACATAATTACTAGCGCATAGGTCACGGTCCGATGATACAGTATTCGCTAAACTGTGAAGTACAACAGTATTTCTGTCTCATCGCCAAGTTGTTATTTTTTCTGTTCTTGCAGAAAAGAATCCAAAGTTCGCCTTCACACGTCGTCTGTTGTTTACCAACCGTCTGAGAGAAAGGAATCTCACAGTAGTGCCCAGACCAAGGCCGTCACCAAGCTGCCCTCTGATTGGCTCATTTATGAGGAGATGACAAGGTTGGTGCATGCGCAGTTGTATAGTTTTCAGTACACCCTGCGATCAAAATTATAATCACCACAGTCCTGAAAGCTCCCTGTCATATAGGGCAATCCTTGCTGACGTCATTGTTTACATTCTTGCTACATTAGCATAAGTTAAACTTCAAGCTATACAAACAAACATACTACATCAGTTGAAAGAGAATTTTAAACTTAGTAATCACCGAGAATTTGAGATTGATATGTTAAATATTTACGGAGAAATTGACTTTTCAAAACTGTAAAATGGCCTGGGTGGCAAGAGTTGCTGACAGCCATACATTCTTTGTAAATTCCTCAAAGTATATTTATCACAACGCTCTCAAATATTCTGTGATTATCAAGTGTGACAATCTCTTTCGATTTATGGACTCTGTTTGTTTGTATGTATGTACGTCGCTTGAAGTTTGATGTATGAGGAAAATGTAAACAAGATTCACCTAAATATTCCATATTTGGTCAGTATATTCCATATTTGGAAAGCAAAACGGATTTTTCCCAAGTTGTAGAATGGCGTCGAGTACTACAACATATTCAGGAAGAGTGATAAAAGTCGAACCGCTTTGTTAAGTTTCTAGGTCATGTTCGATAGCTAAATTTGGAAAGGATGAACGTTGCTTTACCAGCGTCCAGTCTTCACCTAAGCCACACAGCGGTCAAATGTCTACGCACGCGCAATACTGTCAGTCTCGGTGGGCGTCCGCGCCAATTTCCCGCGCAAAATGACTGTAAAACATAACAACTCCCACTTCACATCATGGAAACTACGTTAAAGTCAAGCTTTTAAATTTAACAGCTTTACGTTTAGTCCGTTTATTGTTAAATACTAGTTTACCGAATTTTTCTGAATTTAACAAAAACGTTCTGAAGGTTTATACAGGTTAGAAAATGGGTGTGTACTAATACACTCAACAGAAACCTATTCTCATAAGGTGCAGACGATTGAATTACCTTGGTTTATCGTTTCTGTTCCAGAAAATAATAAGTCAGCAAGGAAGGTTAACACCAATATAGTATTCATTACAGCAATACCACCGCGTGCACAATTTTTCGGCCATTTTGAAAATACTAGTTCACGCATGCGCAGACATTTGAGCAGTGATGACCGTGACTGTGTTACTGCGATTCACAGGATGTACACGTGTGTGACAGTGAAGTGTTGTACTGTTGTCCTACCCATCACCGTCGCGCTCTTTTCTGGGCCGAGCCTCTCCTCGCCTAATCTGTGCACTGGAGACAACAAGTCATGTGACACAGACAGGAGGAACAGCGAAGGACGAAGGGATAGCGAGAGTAGCGATAGTGAGACCGAAGAGAATAAGACTGGTAATGTGTCACGTGACAGTCAGGCGGAAATAAAGATGGACGAGTGGATATCCATGACGGGGAATCATGAGGTGAATATTGAATGTATATCAGTAGGCTTGCTTTTGATTTTCTCAAGAAAACTCATAATTTATCAGGTGAATACAATTGAAATCATGATCATGTCGAGTGCTTAGAAATAATTTCCAAATACAGTTATCATTTCAAGACTTTTACATGTAGATCGCTAATTTTATCATTAAAGCTTGTTTTAGAAGCGAGTTTCTAAATACAGTGAGAAAGGATTGAAAATCTTCGGTTTTGCCTCGGTTTTCAACCCCGTCTCACTGTATTTAGAAATCGCTACTAAAACAGCTCCTCGTGTTTTACATATTACATATCAAACTCATTAATAATTCATGAAGCAAAAACAAAGGAAATTAATAAAACATCAGTGTCTTTAATTCCACTAGAGATTTCAACCTGATTTACATAAACTTTGGCTTCGATTTTCTTGGCCAAAATAAGTCGTATTGCCAATATAACTGAAAACATGACTCTCTGTATCTAGACTTTTGACAAGTGCAATAAAGAATATACGTCCGATCTTTATGGGATTTACAAACTCTCGCTTTCAGCTCGAGTTTGTAAATCCCATTAAGCTCGTCCGCTCATTCTTTATCTAGTACTTAAAATATGGGGGAGCATGTCTCTCTTGTTTTCAAAAAAGAGGGGATAATTTTTGGGGGAAAAAACAGGTGCACATTCTCGGAAAATCGCGCCGATGCGCGAGCCCTAATCATCAGCGCGGGTTCGGCGCAAAGTGGATTAAAATGCCCCTAACAGCATCAGAGGAGAAGCTTTTGTTTGTTTCACTTGCTTAACCATTCCAGTAAACAGTGAGACAGGGCCATTTCTGGCTTCAAGGAAATGTTTAGTTTATGCTGGAGGGGCTTGTGTCACGGTGAGAGGTTTTTATATTCGCAATCAGGGCCAGACACAACTGACGAAACTCGCGCACACGTGGGGTGTTTAAAAGGACACTCAATCATATTGAACCTTCAAGTGTCTTTACAAAACTACAAAATTAACTGCCTGAGATATAAGAGAAATACCATGTGAATGTCCTGATATGCTTTTCAAATCTTTTCGAAAGATTAAAGTGGATTACAAAAGTTCATTCTCGAAACTTGATTTCGGTTAACTGATTTCAGGTTGGTGTAACGTAAATTTCTCTTAAAAGCAGTATTTTTCATCCACTTGAATCTTTGCCATCTTTCATTAAAATTATATCAGATTTTCTCCAGTATACCTGGATAGCATACTCTGCTAATTTGAGTAGTTATTTTTGTCTTTCTTCATGAGAAAGTTTATCATTTCGTAGTTGACAGTGCCCCTTTCAAATCAAAACAAATGTAGAAAAATGGCTAACAAACTGTGTATAGACATAGTCTTTAAGGACAATATTGCGTATCATTTCAATCAAGCATTGTTCTATTGCGAATCGTTCGATCTGATTGGCTAAGCTGGTCATTATCTATTGTGTGATAGATAGCGAGTAGTGAAAAAGATGGTTTTCAAAAACAAAATAACGACGGCCAATAGGACCTATTACACATGTGTACCCAAGGGAGGGAGGGGTGGGTGGATAGTTTCCCAGGAACCCTGATTGATGCGACTTTGTTGCCGTACAGACTATTGACTTGGCGTGCTATCTCAGACATAAGCTACAAGCTCTGTTCATCAGGAGAATTCGTGCGCCGGCCAGACCCTGGTCCCAGGTGGATGAAGTGAGTATGGCTGTTCATGTTACATGAGTGATATGCATGTACTTATTTGTGCTATTTTCGCTCTGACGAAGGGGTAACACTAAAAAAAACATCAGCTGCGACTCGCTTCCCACAGTGGTTAACATACCCTGATGGGAAAGGGATTTGTGGTTTGTTTGGTTAGGGTTAGTCGTATTGTTTGGTAAGCCATGTTCTTTGTTGTGCTTGGCTACCCTATTCATTCGCCAATGGTGTGGCCCGTTCAGAGCACAAGGTACTGACCCTAAAACTTCGGTTTGGTGCATTCGAGTAACCGTATTCCGTACTAAGATCACTACTTGAATCGGGATATTTTATCCACTGCAATACTAAACGTATCCTGAAGCAAGCATTTGTAGCGTACAGTTCAAAACGTGCCTGAACCAGCGATTTACAGAGATTATTCCCTCTGTTCTTATTCTGAATTACGGCCAATTAAATGCGCCCTTAGTGTGTAACGCAGACCCACACTAGTTCTGGAAGAATCCAACCATAAGCAGACGTTGAAGGGCTTTGACAAAAAATATGTAATATTTGACCATTTTACAGAGATTTTGCAGACTTCTTAAAATGTTTAAACAATAGTAAATTTCAAGAATTTTGTTTTTGTATCTCCAACAAAAAATTTTTTACGTACAAAATTAAAATCGAAGCTAAGATACAGGCATAACATATAATAGAGATAGGAAATAGTTACAGAAACTAAGAAAATAGATGTTTGGTAATGTAACTTTCTAAGACAAAATTTTACATAAGTCATTTGAACAAAAAATAGTAACTTATTATTCCATTTTCTATAATGCAAAATGTGTACGTGAAATTTTACAAAATGCTCACATTTCACAAACATTTTACATAGTTCCTCAAGTCTGTAAATGGTTGATTTTCCAGTGAGTTTTTACTGGGGCGCGTGCCATTCGACCAAACACCCGGTTATCAATTTTTTTTTGTAGAATGGAACGGATTTTTCCACTTAGAAAAAAACGGGCGGAAAAAAGAGCATGTTCAATTCGCATAAACCATACGGTAAATCGATAATTTGCGAAATTACAATTACAGTTCCATTTGATTTCCCACTCGGAATTTCAGGATTCAATAGGTTGGTCGAATGGAACGCGCCCAGGTGATCCATTGGTTTGTAAGGGACTGTACTTTGTACCGAGGTCAAATCAAACGTGCTCACCTTCGGTACATGTGGAAGATTGCTCAGCTTCATGTCAGCAGTAAGCTTGTTACTCGCCGAAAATGAAATGAGTTATTTTCGATTTTATAGACTGTCATCAGAGCTGTCGTGTCAGTCCTGTCAGCCGAGGAAGAAATCATCAACCCAAATCTGTACCCAAAACAACGAACACAAAGACCAGGTATAATCACTATCATGATCGCTAGAAGAAACATTTAACCATGAGATAGCAGGGATTCAAATTAGACTCCTGCACTCACAAAATGAGAGTAGATTTAAATTTAGCAACTGCAACTCGCAACTGTTGCTTGTAGAATCTTGCTGAACTATTTGTTGTTGCTCGTGGATCAAGACCTTGTTGCTGGTAAAACAGCGGCAACTACCAACAGTTGCTGGTTGTATTTTCCTCTAATTTCAAGCCTGAGATAACAAGAAAGAGTATGAAAGCAAACATTGATATGTCTGATGAGCAACATCGGACTGGGTTAATTAACAACAACGGACTTATCTCCCTCCTGTTTTGCTCGCGGTTTTTTGTCTTATTTCTCACCCACCCAGTGTAAGGGCTCTCTGATGCAGTTACTTTGTTCTTTATTGCAGGTTTAGAAAGTTCTGTGGATTCCAGGAACAGAGTCGATAGGTGTGTGGCCTCTTTCTTTATATAATCCCTCGTATTTCGATCTTGAGATTTATCAAAAGATACTTATACTGATATCCTTTTGTTTCAGAACCCGCCCGACTGAGAGGTTTTGCTCGCCAAGAGAGCGGTACAGGGATTCAGGTTGGATATAAAGATTACAGTGGTGTAGCTAGGGGTGTTCTGTAGGGTGCCTGTAACATCCCCTCTTCCCGCTTCGACAATAAATGTGTAAACAATGAATAGGATTTGAACAGTGCCAAAACATCTACAAATCCTACCTCAAAATGCAGGAAATAATATTTCAGCGAACATTTTCAAAAATTCCTGGAGGATAATGCCCCATTCTCTCCTAGAGGCCAGCATTTCTGCCGCTTGTGTCAGGACCACCCGTGGCAAAATCCTGTTCACGCCCCTGTTTTGCCATTATGTTAAGTATTTTATCTTCCTTTAATAGGCCATACTGATTCGCGATGTTAATAACGAATGCGTACTCTGCTGATCTTTTTTTTTTCTTTAAGGTCCGAGCTCGAGATCTAAACAGGGTGGCTCACAGTCTCCACAGGTAAGCACGATTTCCCTGGGGATCTTCAAGGTAAAAAGGGTAGGGGTGACCGTCGGAAAACCTCGAAAAATACCCTAAAAATACCAAACCGTGAAAAAATTTCCACCCTAAATTGAACCTCATGGTCTAAAAATCACCCTGAAAAAATGGATTTCGCTTGGATAACCCCTAAAAAAATACTAAATCGGCGATTTCAAACTCTAAAAAATACGACGATCACCCCTACCAGCCGAATATAGGAAGAACGCTATATATTTGACAGGAAATAGCCAGTTTAAAGTGCAAGTATCATGTCAAAATAATAAAAATATATATTGTGCTAATTGTGTTTGTTTCTCACAAAAAGGTATTAATCCTGCAGATTTTGTAAAATTTCTGACATTTAATCCCTAATTTTGGTTACTTGTCGTGGATCCTGTGACGTCATAAGATGAACCAACTCCGTCCCAAGAGAAAACTACTAAAATATAATCTCGTAGCTTTCAATTGTGACATCACAAGATGAATCAATCCCGCAATTCGGGTAATTTTTATTCTATAGTTGAATTGCTGCTCCAGTCTCTCGAAGAAAACTAATTTAGACAACTGAAGTATATTAGAAATAGAATTTGGAGCAAAAAGAGTTAATGTTGTTTTATGGCTTTAACCTGTACTTTAACTTAAGGAAAAGTAGAACAAATATTTGTTATATATCTGAACTGAGAATTCTTTATCCTAGACTGTATCCAGGAGATCTGTGGAGAGTTCACCAGGCAGGGCATCACCTCAACAAGACAAACTGAGTGAAGGTGAAGAGCAGATTGATGGTTCGGTCAAAGCTTGTCTCTAACTTTATGTAAGGTTTTTCTTTTTCCCATTTTAGCTCGTTTTTTCATCATGAAGTGCAATAATCAGCGCAACTTGGACATCTCGATGGCGAAGGTAAAGCCTGATTCACACCAGTGACACGAGCATAGAGCAGATTTCGTACGAGTGCGACAAATAACGGCACTGACTACAGCACGGTTACTGTACGGCATGCCGTGACGTTGAAATGGGTTCCCTACTGTTTTTGGCCTGTTGATCCAATCAAATTACAAAGATACGGTACAGCACGGTTACGGTACGGTAACGGTAAGGCTATGGACATGCCGTAGTTTGTCCCACTCATACGAAATGCTCTAAGCAACATACGCAGACTCAGTGCCGTATTTATCATTAGCGATAGTTGTTCAAGTCACAGGTTTGAGATAAGAACAAGCGCCGATAATGATCAATGCATATTACTGTGTCTGCGTATGTTGCCTGTGCTTATGCTAATCAGTCGCTAGTGAAAACGAGACTTAAGTTTGTGGAAGCGTGCGCAGTGAAGGGCTACCACGTACAGTACTTGCAACACTCTTAGTTATGTACCCTGCGAGCAGAGGTTTCTCATATCTTTGCCTTTCCTGTAGCTGAAGGAAACCTCTGCCACGAAGCGATTGCTTTTCGCGTTGAGCATGCGCCACGGTATCTGGATTTCCATTGGCCGAGAAAAACGAGACGGTAAACATTGTAAATTCATTGTAGATTTCAGATTGTTCATTTCCTATTGTTGGCGAAGTGGAGAAAATAAAATATATTTCCTTCAATTCTTCGATGGTATAAATCAAAGCTTTCTTTAGGATAAATTAAGGTAGTTTATTGAACGGTAATTTAGACGTCTGAGCAGTGCGGCAAAATAAGAAGAAGACAAAGCCGGAGTTTGAAGCCCTTTCTTATCAATCGTCGGCAAAACAAAAACTGCGCGATGACATAAATAACGGCTGCGAAGGATACTGTAGCCTGTGTTCAGCCGTCCGTCTCCCCTCAAAACTCGGGAAGGGACGTCTGTGCTACACTGTCTGTGCTACATCTCGATTTCCATTGGCCAATAAACACTAGACGGTACACATTGTACATTTCAGATTGTTCATTTCCTATTGTTAACGGCAATGCAAGAGACAAAGAGGGATGACGCGCTGGGAAGCGGGGAAAATAAAATAAATTCCCTTCTTCGATAGCCTATACACAGACCTCCGTAATCCCTTCAAAGGAAGGGATGAAGGGATTTGGAGATCTTTCTTTCCTCGAGGAAGTGGAAGATTGTATGAATTCGAGAGTTTGAGAACCACGTGAACTCGAGGTTTGAGAAGTCGCGCCTGACCGCCGAGGCTATTGATATTGCTTCTGGTTGATCGTCTCCCACAGCCATTCGCTTTGTAAAAAGAGCTCTTGAACATGGACTTTCTTTTCGTTTTGAAGAAGTAGACGATATCTGAAGAAGAATTTCGTTTGTTCCCTGCAAATTCTTTCAAACTTCCTAGGCACTTTCTGCATTTATGTTGAGGCCGACTTTTCACTTGAAATTCGAGAGAAATAATTTCTTCCCAGACTTGAAATGCAGCACTGAGTTCCATGAACGATATTCTTATCATTTTCTTCTCGATATTAACCGAGCACAGGACACAAAATGACATAGCAATTCGTCTTAATACAATTCCAAACCAGAGTGAATCGAGCTCGGATTTTCCCACGGAGCTAGAACTAAGGTCAACATTAACCGCTAAGCCAATCAGCACCCGCTATGAGGCACCAGCCAATCAGCGACTGGTTACAACATGCCTGTAACTATCCACGTGACCTAGAACACGATTAACTCATCCGTATTACAGACCTCCTTTTCCTTCCTTTGAAGGGATTACGGAGGTCTGTGTACAGGCTAAGGATACTGTGGACTTTTGCAGAACCAGCGAAGATCGCCAAAAAGTCATGCCCGAGCGATAACAAACAGGTAAAACCGGTTTGTAACTGATTTATCACGTGGTTTACCTCCCAAGATTTTGGAGGTTGCAAGTGCGCATGTTCAACAGGAAAAGCAATCGTTTCGTGGCAGAGGTTTCTTTCGGCGACAGGAAAGGCAAAGAGATGAGAAACATCTGCTCGCAGGGTATTATTTATGCGACCCGTGATATGACTTGTTAACTGAAGAAATATAAGTAAACAGTATCAGCAAGCCCAATAACACAACACTCAGTACTGCTTAGCTAAACCCACACTGCGGCCACACAGCGGTCAAACGTCTGTGCATGCGTCAAAAGTCTTGCAACAACAACATATTCCAAAACAAATTCAAAGGGAGCCGGCGGCCGTCATTGTTCACACACCCGAACTTTTTGTTAAATTATGGAGGGAAAAAAGTAAACTCACAGTTTGAAGTTTGTTCAATTTCCCGTTGACTGTGAAAATAAAAAGCTTAACTTTCACGTATTTTTCATAACTTTTTGGGGTAGAAATTCACAAGCCGATTTTTGTTTGAAACGCCGGGTTACTGTAATATGTTTTAAGGTACATTTTGCGCGGCCGCCCACCAGACACCGTAATACGTACGCGCAGACGTTTGACCGCTGAGTGCACTGCGGAAAAATGTTGTGCTCCGCTGGCCGAAAGAACGAAGGCTCTGGAGTTCAAATACAAGTTTCCACAGCTTCCGAGGTCTTAAACGTTTTAGCAAATAATTGTATAACTTAGTAAACTCACAGTGAATTACAATTAAGAACACTTCAACCTATTTACCGAGACGAAGTTAAGATAAATATTCACCAATAGTCACTGAGACTGAAGTAAATAATTGTTTTAGTATAATTTTATCAGTGAATATCAGAGAAATTAAAACTAGACAATCATAATCTGACTGCCGACTCTGTTGTAGGTTTTACAAGCGTGTGTGACAGGATAGTTTTGTGACATACATTTGTATAATCGCGTGCCGCTACGGTTCATTGCATAAACCGACTTCCTAGCGACTAGTCCATGTTTGAGTAAAAAGTGCTATTCACTGGTGTGGTGTATACTAAACTGCTATATTGACCCTTGAGGTGAGCTCAGAGAAATGATTGGTTATTGGCTACTGAACGCTTTACAGGAATCCAAAAACTAAGGAAATCTCAGCTATCGTGTTTAGTGTTTTAGCGAGCAAAGATAGGGAATGGCCAAACCATCCTCCTAATATCAAATATAAGTAAAACACTGAAAACAGTGTCGGCAAGCCAGACAACACAAGACCACGGTTAGTAAAACCTAACAGAAAGAAGAAAGTCTGAAGAAAGTGTGGGTCGAGTAAAAATAATGTGAAAAGCGCTTTCTCTTAGTTAGAGCAAATGAGGGTGCAAAAGATATGTCAAGACCGCACTGTTCGTAACTATAACGCAGCGGATTGTGTTTGAGGGTGGAAATTACGGCAACGACTTACTACACGGTTACCATACGTACGTCGGTGTCATAGAAATGGTATCTGCGTGATCCAGTCACAGTGCAACAGCTATATGTAGGGGTTTCAATAGAACCCAGCTGCTGCAGAAGTTCCGGTGACTACTCAACCTTGTACTACCGGCTACCTCTTCTGTGGGTTAACTACTTTATTGCGCTATATTTCTACTATTAGACTAGCCACAAGTCGACCACAAATTTGTTTTAAGGCGAGCGACGAAGCCGCGATTGGTCGACTTGTTTCCCTTGCAGGGATTCGATTTGTGTTTCGCGCCAAAAAAAGCCACCGAGATGACGCATCAAGACAGTTTCTTGGTTGCTTTGTATGGCATAATTTATGATTGACAGGTGTGCACTAAAGCTGTTTTTGATTGGCTACTCTTATAATGTATTCACCGACTGAAAAATCCGTCTGTAAGTTTCGCGCGAAACAAGGATGGAAAGTCCCTCGTCCCGCACCAACCCAAATTGCAAAATACGACGGGGCGGAAGACTTTGAGAAAGTCTGTTCTAGTATGTGTATGATAACTTTGAATGCCTTTACGCCTTATTTCAAAATTAATGATTCCCTTGTTCTAGTCTTACCGGATTTCTTTCCCTACCGCATGATAACTTAATTTATTTTCTTTAATTTCCAGGGCATCTGGGCTACGACAATAGCCAATGAAAAGAAACTGAACAGGGCTTTTAGGGTGGGTACTATTGTATTGAATAAGTAAGGGTTAGTTGCTCGTTCCGAGGTGACTAAGCACTTTTGACTCCCGAGGGCGTAGGACGTAGCCCGAGGCTGCGCTCGAGGGAATCAAAATCACTTAGTTACCGAGGAACGAGTGACTATCTTAGTTTATTGAATTGTTAGGAAGGTTATCTAAACAAAATGCGGAATGCATACAATGAGCTCAATGATAACTATCGTCAAACAAGCATTGTTGATCATAATTCCCCTGGTTAAACGCAAAACAATAGCTTTTGAAAGGTCTATTGTTAAAGTTTTATCGCAATGATTTTGGTTGTTAGTTTGTTCAAACATTTCCAACGATTGCTGTAATCGAACAGCCGGGAAAGGGAAGTGACAGAATTCGAGAGGTCTAAAAAGCTCTGCATTTCTAACGGGACCGCAACCAACCATAGGTGTTGATCAAAGCCATGACCTGGCTAAATCACAGATCGAATTGGAATTTAGCGTGTTGGTTTTTGTGGAGGGAGAAAAACCGGAGGACCCGGAGAAAAACCCTCTGAGCAAGGGCGAGATACCAACAAACTCAACTCACATATGGCGCCGCGTCCAGGGATCGAACCCGGGCCACAGAGATGAGAAGTGAAGCACTTAACCACTGCGCCACCCGGGCTCCCCTAACTATGAACTAATGAGTGTTACTAGTTTTAGATGTCTTCTGTCTTATTCTCGTGTCTAGGAAAGCAAGAGGGTCGTTCTTATCTTTTCTGTGCAAGGGAGTGGACATTTTCAAGGTAAGCTGGAGTGTTAAAAATAATGATATTGGCGAGGATGAAGATGTGATGATAGTGATGGTGGTGATAATAATGCTGCTGATGATAAAGATGTTGATGGTGATGTTGCTGATAATGGTAATGTTGCTGATGATGATGATAAATCAGATGTTTGTAATAACAGTCAAATATCAAGTTCAATGAAGTGTTGACATGTGTTTCCAATGTAACTGACGCTTGGTCTGGTTCAGGTTTTGCTCACATGACGTCCCCGATCGGAAGAGAGAAGTCACCAGAATTCGGCTCCAGCTCTCTAGGAGGAGTCTTCACAGTGGATTGGATCAAGAAGTAAGTTACGAGTTATGTCTTAAAGCGGCTTGTTGTAGCAAAGCTCTTTTCATCGTGAATGGTCCTAACAAGTTTGCCTAAAATTTAAAGTGCTTATATACCCTAGCCAGAAATAGTTGATTTGGTGTACAGGAAACTGTTTTAAATCTTGTTCAAGCATTTTTGATCGATTTATGGTCGTAAAATATGCTTTAAAATGCATTACGAAGTGACGTCATTGACATGTGATTCCTTACTGAATCAACGAAAATAGCAGGCGTTAATATATGTCCCCTGTGTCTGTCATTTTGTTTTCCATTTTGACGTGTTATTTCAAATTCTCATTTCAGTGTTTGATCAGGGGTTCCAAACACCGAGAAAACAATGAATTCCGGACCGTAGGCACATGGGCTTTATTGTTTTCGAGGTTTGGAACCCCTGATCAAACACTGAAATGAGTGTTTGAAATAACCTCCCCAAACTAACTTCCCGCCAGCTCTGTAGTAATCCAACGACAACGCATCCAAAATGGCCGACTAAAAACTTTGAGCCCCCAGTATTATAAGATCAGTTAGACATTCCATGGTAACAATGACTACAGTTTTCTTTGGGTGGATGGTTCGTTTCGGTTTAGAAATAGCTAACAATTAGTTTCTAAAACACGGGGCTTAGAGGGTTAATAAACGCGCAGCAGTGTTTTATCAGATTTACAAACACGATGGCTTAGCCCGAGTGTTTTAGATCTGGTAAAACATGTGCTGCGAGTTTACTGAACGGCCTCAAAAGTTGATGTATATGTTATTCAGTTATTTTGGCGATACGACCTATTTCTAAAATTGAAGCAAACGTTTATGAAAATGAGGACCGTATCTATATATCACATTTAAAACCACTCGAGACAGACATCAGCATAACCCATAACCCTTGTTATCTATCAGGGCCAATATTCCATTCCAGCACGCCCACCATTTAGTTAATCCATGGAATGATCACAAGAAAGTGCAGATCAGTAGGGACGGTCAGGTGAGCCACATTTCTGGCCTAAACTTATGTTTAACATATCTTAGTGTTCAAAACTTTAAATGGCCATACTCCAACCTATCTCTTTGATCTTTTCAAAAAACGAGTGATGTACATGCATATCAGTAACCTGCATCGCTCTGATCATAGTCTGCTTCTCCCTAGACCAAACACAGAAGCCCCGAGGAAAAGTTTTTCTTATAGAGGGGCTTACCTGTGGAACAATCTTTCAAATTACTAATGCTCAATCACAAATATTAGAAATTTTATTGATCATTTATAAAATATAGATACATATTTTTCATCGTAGTAGTGTTAATATTGTATTTAATTCATATTCTAAATTCTGTATTAGTTTTAATATAGGCTCATGGCCCTTTTGGAATGAGCATATGTATGAAGTTACTTTTCTGCCAATCTTGTATTTAATTCAAATTATAAATTTTGTACTGAATTAGTTTTAATATAGGCTCACGGCTCTCTGGAAGAGCATACGTGTGAAGAGATTTACGTGATTAAATAAAGTATATATATAACCTTAAAGTGCTACTGCGATCGAAGCCATACGTCCAATCTCAGACTGGCCGCCATTACTTGGACTAGAAGTGAGCGATCTTTGTTTAGCGATCTCTTCGTGACGTCATTTAAGCAACAGCTACACGATACAGCGACTAGAAGGCATTTTATAACGTTCAAACTTTGTGTACAAGCTCTCTAGACGTTTCTATATAACAATTACCATTTCGCTCTGCATACTAGACTAAAGTAGCCATGTCTTTGCTACTATGACGTCATAGTATCCAATTCTAGTCCGAGTAATGGCGGACAGAAATCATGGCTAAAATAATCAGACTTAACATTTGAAATGGTAAGTATTTAGTAGTTACTTTCCGAAAGTGAAGAAAACAGGAGATGTGTAATTTGATCTCAGTAGCACTTCAAGTATTTCAAAACATCTTAACAGCACGTACTGTAATCGGCGCCACTTCAACGAGAACAAATCACATTGCAGAAAACTTTTTTACATACTCCACGCGATTTATTCATTGAAAACACTTTACTTAAAAACTAGTCCACCAAAGCTCGAACAAGTTGAAATGCTACTGTCTTGTACTCGATACTGATTGGCTCAACGGTAAGTTGGAATGTTTTGTTTTCGTTGTGCAATGTGATTGGTTCTCGTTGTCTAAGTGGTCCGGTTACAGTAGTCGTTCCATCATTCCATGATTCATATAATGTTGAACAATGTATTTTAGGGGTAAATCCTTTTTTTTCTGCTTCGAGGAATAGCTGTTATTACATTGGCGTCTACGAATAGCAGTTTCAGCGGTATTGACCCGAACGCGTCACTTCGATGTAATGAAGCGCCATGACACCAACACCCTCTTAAACAAGCACGACTAATTTAGATACACAGTTTGAATAGCGCTTTATTACATGGAAGTCAATACCGCTGAAACTGCTATTTGTATACGCCACTGTAGTACTCACGAAAATCCCGGCCTGGCTTGAGATGTGTATTCTTTCAGTCTCATCTTTTTGCCATTTCTTTCAGGAATTGGAGCCGACTGTCGGTGGTGAGCTGAGTAAGATATGGGACTCGGACCCCAGCACCAGTCCTGCGCGATACGCGCGACCCCTTAATGGACCAGGCAACAACAACAGACGAACTAAGCCTCAATCGGAACCAACCTCGGTTCCAGGCCAGTGGCAGGGATTACAGCCCGCCGTGCAACAGTCAGCGGCCTATCCTGCAGTACAACAAGTGTATGCGCCTCACACTGCCTCGATGCCAATACCCGTACCAGTTCCCTCTCAGCACTCACGCCATACTATTGTCCAAGCTTACACTCGGCCACCAATGGCGACGCCACAGCCTGTACCTGGTCGTGCCCAGTCCACTGTTGCCTTCACTGGTCACCCGGTTGCTATGCATCCGCACATGCGCACTGCGAGGTACCCCAGTCACGTGGTGACGGGAGCTGTACAACCGCCGCCCACTAGGACTGCGGGTCCACCGTTAATGAGACCCAGCTCATTTCCACAACAAAAGAGATGATGTATTCAGTCATTAGAGTTTATTTGAAATGAAATACTATGAATGTGTTATTGAAGTAATGCTCCGGCTAAGAATGATAGCACTGAACGGCAAGGAATGTAAAAAGTAGGTATTAATTTCCTATTCTTCTTTCTCGTAATTTCATTGGTTGTTACTCGACAGAAAACCAACAAAGTAATACTCTTTCATTAGATAACTTTCGAAGGTTTAATGTAGTTTTGATCAAACTAACTATGGTTTGATTTCAAACGGAAAATTGTTTGCGAGGAAAGTTCTCAAATTTGTGATTCAAAGGTTTTTTGGTTTCGGCCATACAGTCAACTTCAAAGAAAAACAACACGGATTTTTTAATGCGATTTTATGAGAGTGAAATAATACCTCTGGTATAACAGACGATATCATAATAGTTTCCTTTAATTTCTGCTTGTAACTGTGGACATTTCAGACAGCACTTAAGGCATATTCAAGCAACACCGTATGTGAGGATATACTCATTGCCGCAGCCTACTGTCTTGCTATCATTCTTAGGTGAATCATTACTTAAAGGGGTTATGGCATGGTACTGCGCATGTATCGAGTTGGTGGCTGTTAATTGGATACAAACAGTTAAACGTCCCTCCCTCAATGCTTGATTGAAAGGATTTTCAAAGTTTCCCTGGAGACTGTTTACTGTTTGTTAGTCATTGTTGCATATTCGCTTTGATTTTAAGCATCCCACAGGCCGAGAGGTTCATTACTTCATATCAAAATCGGTGGAATAGCTGTTTCCGGCCCGGAAAAAAACGAATGTAGAGTGACATAGCCCCTTTAACAGTGGAACTCCGTTTCTCCGGTCACCAAAATCTGGCCGTTTTAACAGGGTTGCCGTATTAATGGGGTTTGTCTAACTTTAGAGTTTTTAAAGTGCATATGAAGTGAAAATTAAGTTGATATATTTTTTAAATGCTTTCGAAATGATGAATAATATTTTTTTCCGTTTGTCAACATCTTATCTCGTTTCAGAGATATTCAGGTTTTTGGAATATGCAAATGAGATTACCTATGACGTCGTGTTGGTTGCACAGCTTGGAGTCAAATCACAAAATGAAGGATATTTATAAGTTATACCATGGCATGAGGGGTATTAGTGATTTAAATTGCCCCGAGAGCCGAGGGAAGATTTGTAAAAGTCCCGAGGCCGCTTAGGCCGAGGGAGTTTTACAAATCTTCCCGCGGCTCTCGGGGCAATTTAAATCACTAATACCCCGAAATGCCATGGTATAAGTTTGTTATACCATGATCGCCGAGGAACGGAACAAATCTCTGAGAAGTTTAGTTTTCTCTGCCGAAACTAAAGACGTCGCAGTCGAGTTGCTTTCGAAAACGTTTTGTTTAATGCTTGACTGAGCGCCATTGATTAAACGACCCTGGCTTCCCCTGGGGAAAAGCGTGTTGTTTTTGAGAAGAATAACATTAAAATACAATGTAATTATGCGGTTGACTAAATATTCAAAGAGCATGAATGGATTTTAATTACGTCACGTTTATGGTTTTAAGTATCCCACATGGAAGAAGCGGGTTTGAGAAATTAAGAGAAGAATATGCAGATTGAAATAGGTCATCCCACATGTATTACTTTGAAGGTTATGATGAAGACAGGTCAGTTTGGATTCAGTATTTTTCATCCGGGAACGTAGGGCTAGTCGTGCCAGAGGGGAGCAGGAGTTGATGCTTTTGTAGCCTGCGTAGCAAGCCCAGGGGGAATGGGGAAGATTGGGGAAGAGGGGAGAGGGAAAGAGGAGGGGAGTCCCCCTCCCCTCCTCTTCTTCTCTCATTCCCTCTCCTCTTCCCTCCTTCCCCATTCCCCCTGGGCTTGCTACGCAGGCTAATGCTTTTGACCTTCTCACTTCCAGCCTGCATTCTCTTCTAATTTTCCCTCATTACGCATGCAGGGTAAATTTAGAAATATGCATTGTCTCGCCGGGAAATTTCGAAACAATGCATATTTCTAAATATCCCTGCCATCAGGGAAAATTAGTGCTTTAAATGTGCCTCGGAGAACAAAAGAATCCGAGGCTACCATGGTATAACTGCAAATATATGACACTATGGAAAGTACACATCATTGTGCAAATTATGGTGTTGCCATGGAAACACTCATGGTCCCACGCACCTCCAATTTCTTTCCTTGTTATATAAAAAAAACTACTCACATACAATGTCTACATTGTTCCAAATTTGTTTGGGATCCACACCAAAAAAATTGTTTGACAAAGGAGAAATTAGGGATGTTTGTCTTATTTGTAGAGGAAGCCTGGGGCCGGGGTGTTTCCATGGCAACAATATGATTTGTACAGTGATGTGTATTTTCCAAAGTACCACATATGTGCAAAGTTTGAATAGTTTTTACCCAATATTTGCAGAGATGTTCTTCATTTTGTGATTTGTCTCCAAGGCTGTGCAACCGTCATAGGTCATCTCATTTGCATATTACAAAAACTGAATATCTCTGAAACAAGAGATATTGACAAATGGAAAATGTCATTATTCCTCATTTCGAAAGCATCTTAAAATTAGATCAACTTAATTTTCGCTTTATATGCACTTTAATGCCTTTTCCCCTAACGTTGCTCCCATTCGAAACATCTTTGAATAATGTTATGGCATACAAAATTCGGATCTTTGCTTTCCGATCATATGTAACCGCCGCCCGGTTAGCTCAATGGCTTACCTCCCGTCCCGTCCGGTTTTCTCAGTGGCCAAGGTCCCGTCCCGCCCGGTTAGCTCAATGGCCAGGCTCCCGTCCTTCTCGGTTAGCCCCGGCTGGACCAACGCTCCGGGGCTTAACATAACTGTCTAAAGCTAGTAGAAGGTGCTGCCTTCGTGAAACAATCTCGTATCGAACTGCAAATGGTTAGACCTTCACGGATAAGGACGTAAAATCGTAGGTCCCACGTCTGTCTCAAGTTTATCAGTCTCACCAGACCGTCACGAGTTACCGACGTTAAATAAAGTTGCTTTACTTTAACTGAACTGCTTATGTAAGAAGTACAAAGTCATTTCTGGCTAAACCTGGAAAAATACAGTACAGAGTGTTGAGTAAAGGAGTCACTTTTACATCTAGGCAGTGTGGCCAGTAACTTTATAGCTACAGCAGAAGTACAATGCGCTATAAAACAATATAGAGGCCCGGTTAAGGGGAGTGTGGTTATCCCTGGGAGCTGGGTGACGCAGCGTGTTAGCGCTCGCCTCTCACCGCTGTGGGCCGGGTTCGATTCCCGGACGTGGCGCCACAGGTAAGTTGAGTTTGTGGTTGTTTCTCTCCCATGCTCCGAGGGTTTTCTCCGGGTTCACCGGTTTCTTCCCTCCGTAAAAATCAACTGGTGGGTCGAGAGTAGTATGTACAGAATATATGAATGTAGTGGGGAGTGTGTGTGGAGTAAAAGCAAAGCCTGCTATAACAAATACAACTTCTATTTTATTTTATCCCTTATCCACGAGATGCAGACGGCTGTATTCCGGTTATCCCTACTGTTTTCTGTTTTGTTATCCCTTATCCCAGTCATTACCTTGCTAGTTATCCCTTATCTCCAATACCCCTAACCGGGCCTCGATCACACCGTGGCAAAACGTTGTGCTCCGCTGGCCGAAAGAACGAAGGCTCAGAGTCGGTGGTCTTAAACTTTTTTAGTAAATTATTTTATAACTTATTAAACTCAGTGAATTACAAATTAAGAAACCTTCAACCTGTGAAAGTCTTATGTAGTAAATACGCGTACGTGCTTAAAATTAGATACACGGGTGATTGCTTCTGTTTTCTTTTAGTTTCGGCGGGAAACTAGGGAGACGCGCGCGCGACCGAATCATCAAATCCGCATGCGCTTGACGTTTTGCTGCGGTGTGGGATTGCAACATGTGGCCGTTTCTCCATTAATGAGGTGTCCGGATTAAAGAACGGAGATTTTGGTCAGGCCGAAAACACGTGGCCGTAATAGTGAGGTGACCGTAAAGCGGTGTTCCATTGTCCCGGCCTCGTATTCAAATTGTGTTTTATTCACTGGATTCAGTTTTTTTAAATCTCCCTTGGAAAAGGAAAAAGATAGGGATATTTTGAACCTGTGAAAATAGCCAACCAGGCAATGAAATACCCATTACAATGTTACAAAGGTAATGGTCGCAGTCGGGAGAAACACTGATATTTGCACCGGTGTTTTGGGGGTTTCCGCTGTTCTGTGTGCGACTGTGTTTTCGGTGATTTTAGTGTTTGTTGCTTGGGTTACGCGGCGATTTGAGAGAAACTTACCATGGTGTACATCGCCTCCAAAAGGATGGTAGAGAGAACGTCTGCATGCAGGCTAGATGGTAGGGTGCTCTTTGCAACAAACTTTAATTGGGTTAACCATAGTTAATAGAGTGGAATGGTTATGAAACCCAGCGACCTTCTTTGTTATATGTCTTTGTTAGCTTTTTTCAACCACTACCCTGCACAAAACACAATAGAAATTCCAACATGTTAATCAATCAGCCAATAGAAACGTGTTCGTTCAGTCGTTCAGGGGACGCTAATGAACTATGACCCTGCACAATCTTTTGTCTTGCGCCCTTCCAACATAAATCGCAGCGCCTTTGTTAGCCCCTTTGAAGTTTGCCGGGTTTCATAACCATTCCACTCTATTAACTATGGGTTAACCGTTCGAATGAAATCTAGCACCACTAACTATAGATTAAAATTTATCACTACAAATGGAATTAGGATCTGGAAAGAGTTACCTCAAATCGATAGAACAAAGCATTTATTAAAAAAAAATGTTTTGTCCCTCCATATTGATAAATATAATGACACGAAAATGTATTAGACTTGTGTCCTTATTATTTATATAAATCACATCTCTATATTTATAAATTATCATTTTCCTATTAGGTCAAAGTATTACCGCAACTAAATGAACTGTAAATCATCTCCCTCCTTTACATGAACATTTCCTAGAACTATGTACTGATCATTGCCTTAGTTATTCCTCTTTGTAATATCTCATTTGCTTCAAAACATAAATAACATCTGACCCCAAAAAAGGTAGTTCTGACTCGATGGCCCTGTGGTTCTTTTCAGAACCTTCCTACTCTTTCTATCGTATTTTATCAAAATGAATGTAATGTTACTATTTAGAGTGAAATAAAACTTCTTGTTCAGTGACAGCTTTGGTGATGAACCTAATAGGCCTTTCGCAGGAAATAGTCGCGTGCTGATATATTACTTCGTTAAAGTGCACCTAATGTTTAATTAGACATTAATTCCTTGTAATCTTTAGAGTTTTTCAAGGTTTTACCGAATTTGGAGCAATTCTTGGTATAATAAAAACGTGTTCAAGTTGCCGAAAAACTAGCGTCCAGTCAGTCGCACGATCTCGGGACCGCGCATTGGAAGCCTGGTACTACTAAGTCGTGACGTCACGCAGGGACTCTCAAAGATTGAAAGAAAAGCGAAGTGAAATACCCAAATCGGTGCATCGTTGGCGGCTGTTGTAAGACACCAGATTCTAAAAATGTAATAGTACTACATATACTCTTCCTTTTCGGGATGACAATCACCCTGAAGCAAGAAAGAGAATGTAATGCCGGGACGAAGCAAACAAAAAAAATTGTTAAAGTTTAAATAAACATTAGATGCACTGTAACGAATGAATTGAGCTCGTGACCCCATGGGAAAGGCGTTGCTATGGATGCTGGGTAGCAAGCTATCTTTAAAAACACGAAGTGTAAGCTGTTGTAATACACGTGAAGTGTAAGTCATTGACACATGTGAAGTGTAAGTCATTGTGACACGTGAAGTGAGTCATTGTGACACGTGAATTGTAATTGTAAGCTATTATAGCACGTGAGTGCAAGACATTGTGACACACGTGAATTGTAATTATAAGCTATTATAGCCCGTCAGTGTAAATCATTGTGACACGTGAGTTATAACATATTATAACGCGAAGTGTAAGTCTTTGTGACAGACGTGAAGCCTGAGCTATTATAGCACGAACTGTAATCTATTATAACACGTGAAATGTAAAGTCATTCTGACACACGTGAATTACAGGCTAAAGAAAAGATGTAATGTGTTAACAATTATGCACTTGTTCTCGTGGGAGTACGTGCTCAGGGGCGTTAAGGCATGGGTCTCCAATATGGCCGCCGCAAATCAAGAGGGGGTGGTCTATCTCTTTGTGCTTGTGAGATATAATCTTGACACTTTGACAGATTTGATAAAGTCACAACCTTAACACAGTTTTGTGACAGTTTCCATGGAAACGTGTAATGTGACCTTTGAACTTTAATTTTAAGGAAAATTGGGAAAAGCCTCCTGGAGGTCGGTAAAAGTTGTTGATATAGTAGATATTTTCATGCCAATGAATCAAGGTTAGGGCATACTTCGGTGCTCCAATTCGAAAAGTTGGTTATCATTGGAATGTTTGTTAATTCGGTGGAAACTTGAGGATATCAAATTTCACAATTGCCTTAAATTGCCTTCCCCTTAAAATAACCAACTTTTCAAATTGGAGCAGGAATGTATGCACTAACCTTGATCCACTTGCATGAAAATATCCGCTATATTAACAACTTTTACAGACCTCCAGGAGGCTTTTCCCAATTTTCCTTAAAATTAGAGTTCAAAGGTCACATAACACGTTTCCATGGAAACGTCCACAACAAGGTATCAAGGTTGTGACGTTATGGAATCTGTAAAAGTGCAAAGACTATATTTAACAAGCACGAAGAGATAGACCACCCCCTCTTGATTTGCGGCGGCCATATTGAAATAGTTTGAGACCCATGCCTTAATGCCCCTGAGTGTTTACAACCTACTCGAGCATCCAACAAATTTCTAGTGAATTCCCTTGAGAATTGAGTGATTAATGGCATCATAGCGGTTTTTTCTATTGTTTTTGATGACCTGCCATAATCGGTTACTTTTCACCCGAAAATCGTAAGGTTTTTGCTCTGGTCATTGTTTCTCATTAGCCAAAAGACAAAAGAACAATATTCATGATGCCATTAATCGCTAAATTGCCCAGCGAATTTAACCAAATGTTCACGAGAGGTTTATTGTACCTAGTTGCTTTAACTGTGGCTGAGTTTCGTTCAATTCCCTGAGGAATTGAGTGATTCATGGCAGATTAATGGCATCATGAATATATTATAAACAGAAGAAGTTTTCCGGTACTGTCAAAAATCGGTGAATTCCACTGGGAATTGGAAACACTTTGATGGAATGCTTATTGGCCCCTACTCGAGCATCCAACAAATGGATGCTGGATAGCAAGCTATCTTTAAAAACCCTGTTTTCAAAGTCCGCGCAACTAGTTTGAATCCCCGTCCAGTCCGAATTGGAGTCCTTGAAATAACATCAAACACTACTTAATAATTTCATGCTTGTTTGGTGGTTGTGGGATAAACAACAAAATTATTTTAAAACTTCATGCATTTAGAGTTTTGAAGCTTTGTATTATAGATACGTGTGAGTGGTAAGTCTTGTGGTCACACTTAAATGTACAGCTATAGATACATAGACACGTAAGTAAAATCACTGTGGACACGTAAGTCATTGTGCACACGCGGGAAGTGCATAGTCTGTAGACGTATGTGAAATGTAACCTCATTGGACACATGCACAAGGTGTTAAACTAATAGACAAAGTGTAAGTGTCATTGGACACACGAATAGCGTAAAGCTGTTAAGATACACGTGAAGTGTATGTCATTGACACACGTGAAGTGTAAGTCTTTCACGCATGGCATAAGTTACCTCAAAATCGATCACTAAAAGCGAGCCAAAAATATATAAACCAGCACATCTTGTTTAATTCGCTGTCAAATTTAACTAAATTTTCGTATGTTAATATTAAAATGTAATAACATCTTTAGGATCAACACATTTGTATATTGACGTTAGTGTGACGTCATAACGAACGACTCCTTTTAAGGTCAAATTGTGCGTTACCTATACGTTTGAAATAAAGCATGTTATCACAACAACATAAATCATGTGTTTTTGATTGAAGCAATTTTAAAGTCTCTTCGATAAATATTTGCTGAGTTATTAAGAACTGAAGTTTCCTGTGACGTCACATTTTCTGACGTCATGGGTCTGACATCAGTCATGCTTTCTAAATTGAAGAAACATAAAAAAGACCATATTGCGGCGATTCAGTGTACAGTAAAACAGTTCCTCTTTAAAACCCGAAAAATACCCGCCAAGATTTGGCGGGAAAATTGCCAAAATTCAAAATTTAATAACTTTTCTCCCTCTTAACCAATCGAACTCGGGTTTTCGGTTTCTTTGTTGTCGACATGATGGGACTGATCGAAAATATAAAATTTACTGATGTTAAAGGTAATTGAAAACATCGAGAAACCTATTATAAATGGATATATGACGTAACTGTGACGTCATCAAAATGTCTACGGTAGTTCAAAGCATCGGATTTCGTTTAGGTCATCGGTCTTCATCCTCCCACAAAAAATCAATCTTCTACGTTGGAAACTTTTGAAAATATAGCAAAGTGATAGATTTTAGGGTCATTTGTGCCAAGCGTGTTTGGACACACGTGAAGTGTAAGCTGTTGTAATACACGTGAAGTGTAAGCTGTTGTAATACAAGTGAAGTGTAAGTCATTGACACATGTGAAGTGTAAGTCACTGTGACACATGTGAAGTGTAAGTCTTTGTGACACATCACATGTGAAGTGTAAGTCATTGTGACACGTGTATTGTAATTGTAAGCTATTATAGCACGTGAGTGTAAGTCATTGTGACACGTGAATTGTAATTGTAAGCTATTATAGCACGTGAGTGCAAGACATTGTGACACACGTGAATTGTACAATTATAAGCTATTATAGCACGTCAGTGTAAATCACTGTGACACGTGAATTATAACACATTATAACGCGAAGTGTAAGTCATTGTGACAGACGTGAAGCCTGAGCTACTATAGTACGAAGTGTAGTCTATTATAACAAGTAAAATGTAAAGTCATTCTGACACACGTGTCTTACAGGCTATTTTAGACGTAAAGGGCGGGATCTCTCTGTGGAAGTTACAGTACTTGTTTGTTTGTAAATTACGTTGTAATAAATCTGCTATTCTCGTTGCACACCACAGCGACAGTACAATAACACACTCTATACAGTTGTATTGCTATGGATGCGGTAAAGAGTTATGAATCGATCGATGTTTCAGGCTTGTAAAGTTAACAATTATGCGCTTGTTCTCGTGGGAGTACGTGTTTACAACCTGGCATGAAATTTGATGAAAACATTGGCCCCTACTCGAGCATCCAACAAATTTCTAGTGAATTCCCTTCAGAATTGAGTGATTAATGGCATCATAGCGTTTTTTTCTATTGTTTTTGATGACCTGCCATAATCAGTTACTTCTCACCCGAAAATCGTAAGGTTTTTGCTCTGGTCAATGTTTCTCATTAGCCAAAAGACAAAAGAATAATATTCATGATGCCATTAATCGCTAAATTGCCCAGCGAATTTAACCAAATGTTCACGAGAGGTTTATTGTACCTAGTTGCCTGAACTGTGGCTGAGTTTCGTTCAATTCCCAGAGGAATTGAGTGATTCATGGCAGATTCATGGCATTATGAATATATTATAAACAAAAGAAGTTTTCCGGTACTGTCAAATGTCGGTGAAATACACTGGGAATTGAAAGTTTTTTTGATGAAATGCTTATTGGCCCCTACTCAAGCATCCAACAAATGTGTGGTGAATCCCTTGAGAACTGAGTGATTAATAGCATCGAAATATCATCATGAACAACACTATCTTCGCCTCTTACGATCACCCATGGCGTACCACAGGGAGCAATATTGTCGCCCCTGTCGTTCTGTATTTATATGAACGATCTACCAACAGCCTGCCCCTAGAATGTCGTTGAGAGTCCAACGTGGATGTGTAATACGTCTACGTCCACGAACTGAAACTTTTCCTACCGTAAGCAAAGGCACAGCTAACCCGTCACCAGATTAGGTTGCGTTCTCCTTCGTCGAACGCAAAAATAGACGCAAGAGTCATCTACGTCATTTTCGTATTTACATAGCCTCATGCAAACACTGGTAACAGCCAATCAGAACGCACGTACTATCGAATCTATTTTTGCGTTCGACGAAGGAGAACGCAACCTAATCTGGTGATGGGTTCCCTGTGCCTGTGTGTGACGTGTTTGCCGGCTTAGATATCATGAACGGCCGGGGAACTGGTAACTATATACACGATGCTTGGAGCAAATTGCGTCGAGTCCGTCTTATTTTCCCAATCCAATGCAAGCACGGTATATCAAACTGAGCATGAGGAAAAAAGCCTGTAGCATTCGACAAAGTCTGATGTCCAAACTATATCAAGTCAAACATGATCTGTTTTTGTCGGCGCGGTCGTTGAATAGAGAACTGAATCAAATCAACTTGGCCATAATTTGTGCTGTCCAGTAATAACCGAGTGAATTCTGTTGGCTTGCTTGTTGTATTGGATTCTGCTTTTCGCTGTACATACAGATACCAAAACTACAAACAGTAAGATGACCTGGCTGAAGAGAAATCTAGGTCTGAGTTTTCTAGATACCCATAATCGCTGTATTTTGTGTGAGTTGCGACACTGTGTACATCTTGGTTATACAAATATTCAACACTAACATATTCAGGCAGAGAGTTAATCTATAACGACACTTTGATATGCCAAGGAACTGGAAAATCAACACAGTACAAGGTGAGGGAAATTTAAAGTACTGAGTTCATTGCTGTGTTCCCTAATCGATTAATCTACACTGAATTTCTGACGGACCTGGAACAAGGCTGATCAAAGCCAGAACCTGGCTATCAACATTGACCATAAATTATTCTGCAACTAACAATAGGAGCCAACCTTGTTTTCACTTGAAAAATACTGTGAATGATCTAAGGAACTGCATGGGGTGTACTTTATACACATGCATATATAGTTTTAATATGTTCTACACTGGAATGTATTGTGAATGCTTATAAGGAACTGGAATGCAGTTTATATACATATCCGAATAGCCATAGCTAGCTAATAGGGTTGATTTGTGTTCTACACTAACTCCAATTATTGCTGTACGCTGTATACCACACAGCAAAATGTGCTATGAATGCTCAAATTAATGCTGTAACCATATAAAACACACATGTATACATATAGCCACATAAGCATTGCATCCAATGATTTAATGTTACACGTAGGATATGTATTTTTATCTTATTATTATTATTATTATTATTAAAGATAATTACAGTTTTATACCCAGATGCATTCCCTTGTATCAGTAGATGGTGTCTATTTATTGTCGCGAAGTTCTGGTATGCGATTACATTGTCTTTTGTTCTCTTGCGATTGAGTATTCTTTAGCAGTTTGAACCGTGTTAATTACAATTTTTCAGTACATCCTGATTGGTTAAAAGCGACGGCCTTTGTTTCTTCTCGCGGGAAACTCTATGCTAAAAATAACTCTACCGTCTACAGTGTTGTGTGACAATAAAATGTGGGAAGAGGAACTACTCCTGACAAATGTCAGTATAAAACAAACCTGTATATAATATTTAATGAGTAGTATAATCTGTTTGATATCCTCGTCACCGTATACAATCCTCGTGAGAATTTCAAATGTCTCGGCCGAAGCGGCATCGACATTTGAAATTCCACTCGGAATTTGAAACCCCATAGAATACGGTGACGAGGATATAAAGCACTGTTTTGTTAGGCCCTAGTCTTCTACCGCGTCTTATAGCCTGTATATGGGAGTACCCCCTGGGCAGTTGCCCAGTCCCAGAAGCCGCCGCATGAGGAGACGCAAGCGGTGATTTTCTGCACGCCACAGGGAACCGTAGTTGCTAGCGACGCTTAGGTTAATTGGATTGCTACTGCCCTATTTTCCAAGCGCGTGTATATTACATTAACACATTACCCTTGCCGCAGAAGACGGGAGCTAATGACCAGATGACAGGATTCCGACGATCACGCAGTGCAATGACAGTGATAGCCTGCTTGCCGGCTCTTCTGTATTTTTTTTCGGTCGAGCCGGCAAGCAGGCCATGACAGTGGCTACCCGTCACTAGTGTAGCCTGCTTACAGGTTCTCTGGGTTTTTTCGGAAATGTTAGTTTTGGGGTCGGGCTTGGGTTACCTGTGGGCCGAGCGAGGACCGCAGCCGAGTGCATCCGCACTCGCCGCCGCCTCGCTCGGGTCCGCACCTCGCTCGGCCCACAGGTAACCCAACATTTCCACCCAACCTGAAAACTAATATTTCCGAAAAAAACTGAGAGCCTGTAAGCAGGCTACTAGTGTTGACGCACAGTACTTTTTATGGCGGGAAATAATCCCTAGCAGTTCCTATTTATTATACTTATTACTAGTTGCCGCGAGTGTAGTCCGCCTCGAAAATCCCAATTCAGTGTGCTAATAGTTTGTCTCGGATCCTTATATTAAATTACTATATATTTTATAGCGCCGGGGAAAATGTCCCGCAATCGAAGCCTGTACCGTGCAGTGGTCCCGTTCAACAGTCATGATACATAGATATCATATTGGAAATCATGGATCGTCCGTTTGATTGATTGAGATATATAAATGTCTCCCGAGGTTGGCATATTACAAGCCCTACATACTGACTAAGCTGGCGAGAGTCCAAAACAGTTTAAAATAAATACGCACATACCGGCACTCATATCTCGAACTCGGTGAATTATTGTTGCCCTTTTGTTGTTTATTCGGCTTTAAATGCTGATGATGCTTAGACTACTTTCCCGCTATCTTGTCGATCTACAGGTAGCCACATCTCGTGATTTGTATTATACATCCTTCCAAAATATGTATGTCAGACAAATAAATAGACGGCTTCGCCCTACATCCAGTGTACAACTGATGTTTCAGTTGTGTTGTTAACTTACTAGGCTCTGAACTCTTCTACCCCGGTCCTCGGTCGATCTCAAGGCAAACCGTCCGGGTTCGATTCCGTTCCCAAAACCACTAGGCGCTACATTTACGGAATACTGAAATCCTGAAAACAAAGTTTTATGTTGTATAGTCTGTACGAAAGAGAGATGTTTGATAGGCTTGTGGTGAGCTTTTATATGGTCATATAAATTTTCGATTTGCGAACCATCTTTGGACTACATGTGGTACACATGCAAGGCCTGCCAGTCAAAGAAGTTAACTGGATTATACTTTATTTGGTCTGCCAGTCAGGGAAGTTAACTGATTATATACTTTATTTGGTAATGTTTTGGGGATTTACAAGTTTGGCGCTAAATTTTAACTCGGGACTCATATTCATTCATTCATTCCAAACTCGAAGACGAAGTCATGCTAGAAGTAGAACTGAAGCATGAGTTATGAAAATGTCCGCCACCGCGTCTGATTTCAAGAACAGCTCTCTTACATAGAGTGTTTGCGATAAATCTTACTGAAGAAAATACATGGTTTGCTACAAGAGACCATCATTGCCGTATCAATTCGAGCTAAATACTAAATCAAGCTAAATACGTTCGAGACGAAGAGACCACTCGAGTGTTTTCGTGTCATCGGCTTATGAACTGGTGGCTGATCTCCTCATGATCATTGCAAAGAATGTAGAGAAATGCCCATTTATCCGAACTGACGAATTCCAAGGGCTCGTGAGGGCGATCAACCACCCGCTTGGATTTCCCGCCTTGGGCTTAGAACTCGATGTCTCTACCAAAGTTAAAGAAGCTTAAGGAGACCATCAGGCGGTAAACACAGGCCAAAGTATTAGAAGCACAGTTGGCTTTCACGGCTGAGGAACGTCTCGAGCTCCGTTCATAACTGCGTTGAACCACTCTGACTCCGCCATGAACTCCTTCTACATCAATCCCGCCATCCACCATCTATCTGTCGTTTAGTGTGTCCGGAAAATGAGACGGCTCCGTAAGTAGAGACCTACCACAGCACTTATCATTCAATCTGAAGATGGATGGGCGCCCATTCTGTGGTAGGTGTGAATTTATAAAAAACGTGATAGTCTCTTAAAAAAAAAACACAATTAAAAAAATATATATATTCTGATATTGAAATACATTGTTTTCATTAGGAAGATTACGAAACAGTATACTTTTTCTTGGTCCTAAATGATTACTGTTCTTGGTGAAATATTTCCAATTAGCTGTGACACAAGGAGGTAGGGGTCGGGTAAATTTAAACGTTTCCAATTAATCTTAACAAACATTATTTTGCTGCTTTAATTCAGTTATAGGCAAAGATCAAGTGACAATAGGGATTGTCCGATCCCCTTGTCGATCGATGTGCAGACATCGGTGCAAAGTGCTAGCTAAGTCTGTACTGATACACACTTTCCATTGCCAACTGCAGAGTAAAGAGGTTGGTTTAAGCAAACACATTTTTTGTTTCTCTTTTATGAAAATTCTTTTTTTAACAATTTTTGAAACTGTAACATAGTCCACTCCTCCTAAGTGCTGAAAAGCAACAGAATCACTAGGTGTCTCGCCCATGGCTCTGTGAGGTTTAGACTGTTTTACAATTCAAAATGTTTTTGTTCTGATAATTTATTTCTTTTTCTTTTATGATAATTCATTTTTGAACAATTTTTGAAATTGTAACATAGTCCACTCCTCCTAAGTGCTGAAAAGCAACAGAATCACTAGGTGTCTCGCCCATGACTCTGTGAGGTTTAGACTGTTTTACAATTCAAAATGTTTTAGGTCTGATAATTTATTTCTTTTTCTTTTATGAGAATTCATTTTTGAACAATTTTTGAAACTGTAACATAGTCCACTCCTCCTATGTGCTGAAAAGCAACAGAATCACTAGGTGTCTCGCCCATGGCTCTGTGAGGTTTAGACTGTTTTACAATTCAAAATGTTTTTGATCATTTTCTTTTTCTTTTATGACAAATCTTTTTTTAACAATTATTTTGTCTAGGTAGACACTGTGTACTTTATGAACGCCAATCACTAAATAATATTTTTATTAAACCTTATATATCTACAGATACATTGGCAAAATGACATTATAAAATAGTTTCGATAGTACGCGCGCTCTGATTGGCTCTAAGCCGTGTTTCTATAACTCTATAGAAACATAGACAGTTGAGCACGCTTGAGCTAGTTGTGAGAATTTACGTTTTGGTTATCAAATTAAGCGAGCGTTTCCGTGCTTTTATTCGTTTATTTTATAAAGGAAATAGAAAACATTTTCCCCATGTTTCTATAGAGTTATAGAAACACTTGTGGAAGTTTGGAAGAACTCGAAATAGCTGTGGAAACACTCGCCCTTCGGGCTCGTGTTCCCACTGCCATTTCTCGTTCTCCCAAACTCCCACTCGTGTTTCTATAACTCTCTAGAAACACGGGAAATGTTTTCTATTTCTTAAATAGAACATATAATAAATATAGTCAAATACAATTTAACATCGACACTTCTTATAATAATTCTTTTGATAATTACAAAATCTAATAAAAGTACTTTGAAGAAAGTTCCATAATAGATTCATCTTTCATTGAAAATAGATATAAAAAATAAGGATTTATTATCGAAGAAACGAAAACTATCGTTAATATTATAAAGGGATTTGAGAAAAACCTCTCTCATCCTTATGAATTTATGATGGTTACACTCAAATTCATCACTAATTTTGTTACCATCACAAACTCGTCGTAAAGAATATTTCTATATCGACCGGTTTCGGCCGGCAACTTATGTGCTGAAATTCTTATTTTGGTTAAAACGTGGCGGTGTTTTACGTTAGCAACTGCACTTAAATGTTTTTTTAGTACATAAATTAAATTTCAGTTTATTAAATTTCGGCCCTCATTTCAGTTTTAACATTGTCAAATTCTTCGTCTTTCGGCCACCATAAAACAACTCTGTTTAACTTTTGACCCCTGAACAGCTAATGTAGTGGGGAGTGTGTGAGGAGTAAAAGCAGTCCCCCCGGCACAAGCTGTAAGCTGTAATACTTAGCCTGCTATAACAAATAAAATAAAATAAATTATTTGTGAGAAGGGTTAAACAGCCAGTTTTACTTTACTTCAGTGTTGTCCAGTCGTTATTACAATTGCAAATGAGCTTTTTTGATTACCCCACTTAGTCATACTACACCTTTATGCTTTTATGAACACAGACACTTTTTACCGGTTGATTCTGAAGATAGGTGTTTCATTCATCATTATTATGGCAAATTCTGAGCGGCCTGTGTTCGTGTTTGTTGCACGCTGTTTCTTGTTTCGCGGCATGTTAGGGATTATGCAAACACCATTGTGTATATGGCTTTGGCGTGGGTCACAAGTAACTCTCAATCTGGACCAAAACACACTATAATTTTAAATTTTAAATTGTAACCGGGCTTGGTTCATAACGTATTGACTTTATAGATGGGGACCGTATATTTGTCAATTTTATATACATGTCATGTTATCAGAAGCCATACTGTAATATACTGGAGCAGTTAAAAAATTATATTTACGAAGGAAAAGTTGTTTCTTCGAGTGTCAGTCTAAAGTGCCTCGGTTAAGTTTTTGGTCTGGCTACGGGCCGGTACTTTGTAACTATGCTTACGAATGTGCAATATATGTCTCTATTTTAAAAACACTGATTAAGGACTGTTTATAGAAATAATTTGTTGTGGCCAGATTCGTTGTGTCCGCCACGTTTTAGGAATTCTACGTGCGACGGAAATAGCCGATTCCTTTCCCTCACAAACCACACTAAACAGTCTACTAAAGGTCTACAGTGGAGAAGTGACAAGGGATCGGAATATAGGTTCGCTATATATCGGAGGCTAGCTCGTTATAAACCGGCGAAACCCCGTTCTAACAATTTCTAACAACAATATTTATTCGTTATAATATTTTATTCAGACCTAGATTTCCACACTGGACGTCTAAATTGTATTCGTTATAACGGGGATTTTGTTATACCGGGATTTGTTATATCGGTATTTTCTATAACTTTTGCTAGGCTGAAAAATATTGTTCCTTATGTTTCCCGCATAACATTATTACGAGTTTGACTAATGGTCGTGTGTCGTGGGAAACTGATAATTATACCCTACGGCCCGGTTTTTTTGGGGGGGGGGGGGGGTATGGTATTTATCTAGTGCCGAACAATGCATGGAAGTGTAAGGTAGGATTTTGAGCTATATTATCAAGGGCACCCAACGAAATGTTCGGTTAAAAAGCTGTTCGGGAGAGTAAGTTAGCCTAAAACTTTCGGATTTGAAAAAATTGTCCCTAGAAAATATTTTTCTGAAATACTGGCTAGAAAATTTGCTTTCAATCCCTAGAAAATTATAGAAGAAATGGGAGACTAAAAGGTTTCCCCTAAAATATTCGTACGTCCCAATTCGTCTGATCGATAGAGTCAGAACAGGGAAAAAGAATCCCTAAAAAATTCGTACCTCCACAAAACTTTGCAACATGAAGTTACTTGGGCTAGAAAATTCTTGTTATGTTCTAGACTACTAACAAATTCGTAGGCCGGGAATATTTTGCCATAGTATTTTCGGTTGACGCGATTTCCACCTAGAAAATCCGAATAGCTAATAGCTTTCTAGAATACGTCAAAAGACATAGTAGGTGCCTTAAAATGGCTAGATAAGCTGAAGACAACTGGTTTCAAACGAATTTCAAAAAGTACTCATTGGGTGCCCTTGTATTATGAAAAATCTCATTCTTAATCAAGAGAAACATATTTGGTTTCATTATACTTCGACTGGATGAATAATTCTAGTCGCATTTGCGATCGTATCGGTCGCAATATCCAGCCCTTTATATAAAAGAAATCAAATAAACTGGTAGAATGATCAAGGCAAATCAGTGCAAAAGGTTTAGAAGAAAACAGCGGAAAGTTTCGATCCCGGCCGCCTGGTTTCATAATTTGGCGGGAACAACCTCGTTCTCTCTCCAGTCTTTCCCGGTCCCTCACATCGCCGTCTCCTCAAAAACGTCGAAGCAAGGTTAACTTTAACCCTAGGTTAGCGCTAAATCTGTAATTGCAATCTGTACAGCTTAACCCAGGGTTAGTGATTTAACCCTGCGTTAACGCTTAACCTTGCTTCCAACAACCAGGCCCTGGTGCTTAAATTCCCTAATGCGCGCGCAGGTACAGCACTTTTTCAGGTACGTCGCGCATCGGGGTTCGGGTGCGATGGAAACCGGAGTAAGCCGGTTATTTACGATTGGATTCTCCGGTTTATCTCCGTTACCTTGGTTCTGATATCCGTTTTAGTACTTGCGGGATTATGAGGAGCACAGCTTTTAATTCTTCTTTTATGGTCGACTAAGATTAGAAATAGTTACAAAATAAACGGGGTAAAGCGTGCTCAACAGATGCACAGATGATGTCACAAGATCACGAGCGCTCTATTTTGTTGGGAAAGTTCGCTAATTATTCTATTGTATAAAACGAATTCATTCGTTTTGCCGTGGGTCATGCACAGAATACGTCAAAACGTGAAGAGAACGTACATACAAAAAATAACTATAATCCTGGACCTCACGCTTGGTCAATTAGATGGAATCGTCTCTGTGAATCCACTGCTTTCGATGCACATGTTGTATTGCACTTGTAAACTACAAACATTATTTTGCTGACATGATATTCAGGATACAGATGATTAGTATTCTAGTAGCTTAAAAATACTGATATAAGGGATTTGTAGTGATCATTCTATGTATTTCTCATTCCGTAATACGGTCCATCGAACGCGCTCTAGTTCAGTCCGTAATCCGAGAAATCTGCAATTGTGATTAGCTGATGAACGGTCCAGTTTTCCCGGACTGCTCACAATCGGGAATTTTGTTGGTCTTTATCCTTCCGGTCAATAACCTCTATAATTTAGCAGCGCACAGTTAAATTCAACCATGTTTGAACCACAAAACTCCACTTTCATCATCTACATAACGACAATACTTTTCCGTCTGCCAGAGAGCCTTGAATATAGGGGTCTTATCCATCTTGTAATATTTACCCAGCAATGGCTTTAATACACGGGTTGCTTCTACAGCGTGGTAGTGAGGCATGTATGGGAACAAATGGTGTACTATATGCGTGTCTCCGATGTGGTGGAATACATTGTTTAGCACGCCGTAATCCCTATCTACAGTACACAAGGCGCCTTTCAGCCACGTCCACTCTTCGCCACGGTAGTGAGGAATGCTTGCATCCGTGTGTTGGAGATCAGTTATTAGAACTAACCAGAAGTTCACGACCAAATAGGGCACGAAATAAACTTTGAAGATCCACAAAAATGAACTTAAATGCACGAAGTACCCAAGAGTCACAAGCCACAGCACTAGCGCTAAATCGCTAATTATGACATCCATTCGCTCTTTGGGCGAGAACAGGGGGCTCCAAGGGTTGAAGTGGTCGGCATGTGTGTTGTATTTTCGTCCCGTTAGGTGGAAAAGTAGATATCCAGGCCATCCCACCAATAATATAATAGCTAGATCAAGTGTGCTTTTAATTGGCGATGGAAGTTTAGTTTGAGCTTGGGTGATTTGACTTTTTGTCTTAGGCACAAAGACTTCGTCCCGGTCGAGATCGTTAGTGCTTCGGTGATGTCTAGCGTGACTTATCTGCCAGGAATGATAGGGAACCAGCAGAAAGGTATGTAACGCCAGCCCAACCACGTTACATATTGTTTTACTCTCGGAAAACGCATTATGCCCACATTCATGAGCTAAAACCCACAGTCCAGTCAAAAAACAACCTTGAACGAACCAATATAATGGCCATAAAATAAGCTTCAGAAAACAACAACTAGTACTGTTAGAAATTTTACCATCAAGAAATGAAGCTTGTACGTACAGGAGAAAAATCACTGCAAGGTCCACAAGAAGATAGCTGAAGGATGACAAGTTGGATCTTTTGAAGCAGTGCTCGGGTATTTGGGCTTTCAGTTCTTTGAAGCTGAACGGCGGCGTTTCGCTCGGCTGGCGATCTTTTTCCAAAGTTTGAGAACTCAAAGTCATCTTGATCAGGAGTCCAAATTCAGAACTCTTTGAGTAGCCAGCTTGGTTGAAGGCAGACGGAGGGAATACTACCGTAGAACTGAGTTCTAACTGAACAGGAAAAACAAATTAAATTTGAACTGTTTTCAACTTCAATTGTTTGGGTGTTTGCCAAGCATAAAAACTAAAATGTGGTCGCCAGTCAGGTGAGATCCCGCAAGCCAATCAGATGAGAGCTTTTATAATACCACAAGCAAGAGCATTCAAGGTCACCCGTTCATTCACAATTCATTCAAAGCTCGGGAGTAATAACATATTTAACCGCTTAATATACAACACCTGTTCATCTTTAAATAATATGGACAATATGACAGGAAATCAAAAATAAAGCAGGCAATGAAATTAATTATGTTTTATTGGAGGGATTAATGAAATCAGTATGGACAAGTATGAAGCATGTGTGATGTGACTGGATATGAAAAAGAGTACAATACTTAAACATGTAGACCTATGTTTTTATTCGCCGTGACCACGAGTAGTCGGGACAAATTAATTTTGATTCGCCATATCATAAGTTCTCCCAAACGTACTTTATTAAACTCTTGTTCGAATTGATTCTAATGCAATATGAGACTCCGGTTACACTAGAGAAAACGTTTTCGGATTCATCACAGGTATTCGGATTCGCAAGACGCTTACACTATGAACGTATTCGGTTTTAATCGTATACACTACACTGATAAATCTGGAGACAAATATTTTGTTTGCGCGCGTCGTTTATCCGAAACGTAAGGGAAATGCCGCGCCAAAACAAGCTTCGTTTCGCAGAATAGCAGCAAAATGCTGTTCACAAGAATATTATTCACCGAGCCATCCTATTGGTTCTTACCAGGAGCCAATTACCAGGAGCGTAAAAATGTGATGGGTAGCGCCCACAGCAGAGTAGACGATGTGGGTATTTATAGTCGCGAAGTTCTGGTATGCGATTACGTTGTCTTTTGTTCTCTTGCGCTTTAATATTTTTAGCAGTTTGAACAGTGTTAATTACAATTTTTCAGTGCATCCTGATTGGTTAAAAGTGACAGCCTTTGTTTCTTCTCGTGGGAAACACAAAGTTAAAATAGCGAGTAGAAAAATCCTGTAATCGCTTTCTCGGATCAGTAAGTAGAAGACAAAGAAGTCGTGAAAGGATTAGAGCTAGGGACACTAAGATTTTTATTTTATTTTGCGCAGTCGAACTAAGGTGAGAAATGTTGAATGCACAGAAGAATTGTCACTCCTCTTCCTCTGATTTCCAAACAGACCAGTTCACGGTTGTTTCCGACATTATGCGTTCGATAATAGGAAAACATGTGGAAATTTCTAAAGTTTGGAGCTCCATGGCATCTAGTGAATATTTACCAAACAACCTCAAATGATTCTGTACATTTTAATTAGTGTTTGAAGGTAATTACTTTTCTACTGTTCATATGAGATCTTACTTACATCAATTGTATCATGAGAAACTAACATTTGCTTCATTTTTGGAAGAGCAACCCCATCCAGCTCAAATTTAACCCATTTATATTGACACTTGTAAGACTTGTAATATAAGAGAGTCCAAAACTCTCCGAAATTTCCATATGGTTTCTTATTTAAATCGAACATTTTGCATATCATTCAAAATGTCGGGAAAAAACGCGAACTGGGCCGGGTTGTTCAAAGCCCGATTAGTGTTAATCCTGGATTAACTCTACACAGAACAGTCTGGAATTGTGATGGTGGTTTCCCAAAAACAAATGTCACTGAAAAGGGGGGGGGGTCTCAGTAATTTACTACTGGGCTGCTGAGGGAGACACGACTTACAGGATTAAAGGGGCTATGTCATGGTACTAGCTGCGCATGTATGGAGTCAGTCTTCGATTGGTGGGTTAAAACAGTTAAACTCTCCCTCCTTCAATGGCTGATTGAAAGTATTTTCATTATTTTACTTGAATACTGTATATTTACACAGTTTCTCAGTCAGTTTTGAATATTTGCTTTGATTTTTACCATCCCACATGTGCGCGAGGTTCGTCAGTTCATATGAGAATCGCTGCTAATGATCGTGTCCGGTCCGGATATCTAATGTAAAGTCTCTCACAATGACACAGTCCCTTTAAGGCACTGCTGATTTAATAGCTTTTAATAGTTAACATACATTTCAGAATTAGATGTACATCATATATCGCATCAGAAGTATACAGTATGTGTAGGCATACATATGAATGTGATATCCAGATGCAAGAACTGACATATTTTAAATATACCCGTACAATAATTGAACGGATGATCGATTACCTCAAGTTCATGTCATGTCAAGGAAACCTTGACCTGCCTTAACTAAAGGGAAACCCCACCCTTCACCCTAACCTTTAATTAATGGTTAATCATTAATAGAACGATGCATATCCAAGGGAAGGGTGGGTGGGTCGTTTCCCAGAAACGGGGATCGAGCCAATCCCAGAAACGGGGATTGAGCAAACTAATGCCACTATTTTGAAAGCTTTCATTTCAAACACACAGTCGCACACAAACGTACGGCTGTATGTCACTATTACTTACCATTTCAATGTATGCTATCAATCACTTTCAAACTCACTGGAACCGCTGCTACATCAACAAAGTAACTAACAGCATAGTAGGTTAATTGACAGAGGAAGATTATGCGAAAGGGGGGAGGGTCTTGAAACCCCAACCCGCTCCATTCCCGTACTCTAATGAATAAATTATGTCTGTCTGTCCGTACTCAGTTCAAGAAAAAGACTGCAAACATTGATTCGAGTTGCCGTTGTTATACTTTACTTCTTTGCCACAATAAATAATACTCCAGGACTCGGATGTTCGAAGCAAGGCCCGGGATTAAATCGCTAACCCGAGGGTTAAACTGTACAGAATATAATTACAGATTTAGTGCTATCCTAGGGATAAAGTTACCCTTTGTTTCGAACAACCGAGTCCTGGTTGCTATATGTACATCATACGGAAATAATCTCAAATTAAACGACATTCTATCATTAATATAATATAATATAATATAATATCAACCTTTTTAGTATAACTAGTGAAATAATGACTCGCTCGGAACTGTAAATGACATAAGTGCAGTAATTAGGAGGGTTATGTGTGGTACTTATACAACGTCATAACTATAGGTGAATCTTAGGTTGTTTTAATGGGGCGGCCTTCACCTGGCTATCAAAACAATGCCTAACCCTGAAACAATACAAACCCTAACCCTAAAACAATGTAATTCTTTGTCAGTGCAGTCCAACTGGGGTCCAATAAAATGCAAGGTTTTGAGAGGTGAAGGCCTGCTGGTTTTAATAACAAAAATTAGTAGTCACTGGTATGTTTTCGTAGTAAGATATAAGGGTTACCATAGCATGTAGGTTTGAATTGAGTGAAATACTATAACATAGCAATCTAAAATCAAATATTTGAACATAGCTGTTTCCTAAAAAAAGCGGCATTACAAAAGCCAAGCGCTCAAAGAATTATGGGTATTAACTCAATCCCCCTGTTCACAGTTACAGGCTGTTAGAAGTACATTAATTTCCTTTCAAAATGCTTTAAATGAGGTATTATCGCTCATGAATTAAAAGGAGTTTGTGGTTATCCCAGCCACGATTCACTTCGTATTTGGCTTTTGTATTGTGGTATTTTTCCGCCAACAAGAAAAGTCACCAAGGCCTTTATCTCTTCGTCTTATTATGCATAAGAGAACTGAAGCTCGCAGTTTATCGTATCCGTAGTTATGAAAAAGCAAGCAGCTACAAAAAAATATTATTTGCATCCGGACCTTACTTCAAGGCCTGGAATTAGTTTTTGTAACGCTTCTTTCACTGCCACCAATCTATCATACAATGCACCTTTTTGACACCTAATGCTCCCTCAAGTACATTGTGTACTTTGCTATCTATTTTCCCAGGAGCTCATTACCGGGAGTGTCATCTATCCTCTATACGTGATACGTATAGCGTATGCGCAGATTGAGCTATTTTTAGAAACGTGTTCCCGGATCGAACTGCCTTCCGACTCCGCTGCGGTCCGTAAAAGCCTGCCAGCATTATCGTGATTTTGTGGTTCTTTGAGATTATTTACTAACACTGGGACTACTTAGCCTGCTTGCCGGCTCATCTGGGTTTTTTTTCGGTCGTTTCTCTTCGGATTGGGTCACCTGTGGCACGCGGTCAAAATGGGTCTCGCCCCATTTTGACCGCGTGCCACAGGTGACCCAATCCGAAAAGAAACGACCGAAAAAAAATACAGAAGAGCCGGCAAGCAGGCTAGGGACTACTATGATTGAACTGATTGGATTCTCTAAGTGAGGGCACGAGAACTCTCGCGAGATCTGTTCTAAATATAGCCCAATCCGGTCATACGCTGACTGACAGACTTATTATGGGAGATGGACGCTACTAGTAATGGTTCCTGATTTTCCGTAAAACCAAAACGAAATCTGCCATATATTTAAGCAGTGAAAGCCATCGATCATTTGCGTAGAAAAAATGATTTAATCTAGAGCAGCCAAACATCAGAAGATTTATAATCGGTGTACAAACGGTTCTCACGTATTGAATAAATTAGAAAGATGCTTTAAAGATCACGTGACCATCCTTATCAAACATCAAAGACCCTCAAAAATGCCTTTTCGTTAAATATTATGTGATGCCGAAGTTCACTTCACGAGGAGTCCCTATTTTACTGAATCATAACTTTAAAACTTCCTAGGAATTTGCCTCTATCTTGTCAGTCATATTTGCCCCTATCTTGTTCATATTTGCCCTATAAGCAAGTTTTAGATAAAAATGAAAATTAGCTTCTAGAGATCAAGTGGTTACTCATTTCAGAGTAGTCTCGCTGTAACTCATTTCAGTCAGCGGACACAAGAATCACGCATGCGTATCACCTGTAGGGCTTGTGAAACTAATCTTAGTGCATCGAACCTACGTTTACATACTTAAACTAACTAGATCTTTACATTTATCCAAGCCACTGCAATTTTATTGCCCTTAATTTAAGCACTAAGCTTGTTTACACGGATCTCAATTTGTAAATACTGAGAGGGAAAAGACATGCTTATGAACATGTTTAAATCCGTAAAACAAGATTTTTGAACAAAATTTAAAAAGAAAAGCTGAACAAGCAAACGAGAGCTCTCAACAATGTAATAATATGTACAACTACATGTGACGCTAGATAGTCACGTGATGCTTGTTTTAAGTTACTCAAGGTTTATAAAGGCACAATGAATGTTTCTCGACTGTATTCTTAAATGTCATTAGCCTGACTTAAAAGGAGCTGTGAATAGTATCAACCGTGACGACAAATATTAGATGTCGTATATATTATACGACTTCAGGAGCCCATATCCAGGAGCGTCCATCCCACATACTAGGCCAACTTGTGAAATGCCGTGACACCTATGTATAAGAGATATGGACGCTCCTGGTTATGGGCTCCTGAGAACTTGGCGTTTTCTAGTGTAACTACGGGTCAAACCGAGTGTAAATAAGCGAGCGTGTTACACGGGTCACGAAGCCGTTTTTAAAACACTTGTAAGCGCGCGAGCCAATAAAAATGAAGCTGTTAAAGTAACAGCCAATCATCTTTTGGCGCACGCAATTATTTTTCACGACCACACACTCAAAGCTTGAAACTCAAAAACAGTTTCTTATTACACTCTTCAAGCCCGGTTTACACAAAAGCTTGATTCACACGAACGATGCAAGGTGATAAGCGCAAGCACCATACGCAGTGCCGTATGTGTGAGATAAGAACAAGCGCCGCTAATCAGCAATACATTACTGCGTCTGCATATGTTGCTTGCACTTATGTTTGCGTCGCTCGTATGAAGCAGGCTTTGTGTTGCTTCTGTGACCCAGTCTTAAAGGAAAATTATGTTTTCCTTAGGGATGGACCATCAGTATTTGGGGGATGGGTGGTCAATTTTTTCTTGAAAATTTTTTTTTTTATCGATCACACTGTTTGCTTGCAAGATTTTTTTTCACAAGTAAGTGATGTAGATTGCACAAATGTATAACCAAATCTAGGTGAGGTCCTCTTGAATGGAATTTCCTGTATTTTGAGGCGCAAATTAAAGGAAAGCGACTAGACTTGAGACTTTTATAATGGCATTTGCACGATATATTTTTTCCTTCGGTTTGTTGTGCAGGAATCTCACGAATTTGTTTGCTATTTGTCCAACCCCTCCCCCCTCCCAACATATAATGGTCCACCCTTAAGCTTGATGCTGTTGATTGTCGTATAATAAACAATGTATTACACGGAACAGTTGTGTAATACACGGCTGTGAATTTTTGCTCGTCAATTTTATTTATCGCCTAATAAAAGTGACGCGTAAAAAGACCCTGCCATAATATATGCCTAGTTAACTTCGCGAGCTATGAGTGGTTAGTTTGCAATCCATAACTTTCCGCGTATAAACCGCAAAATTGAAGCATATAATAAACATCTTATTAAACTCGTTTGCTCAGTCCGTATCGCAAGTTATCGACACTCGTTTTTTTTTTTCATTTTTATTGTCCGCGCGCGGGCCAAAAGCAGGGGAAAAATTATGTCCATAACTTACGGTACCGGTCGTTACTCTTGTTGAAAAAGGTATGTATTACACAACGTTGCGTGTAATAACCTGCTACAAAATGTTTCATCACAAGTTGACTAATTGAAGCGGTTTCGCTGAAAAATGGCTTATCCAACTATAATATATTTAACAATTATTCGCCGAACGCGAAGTCGATATTGGTGAATATTCCCCGAGACGAAGTCGAGGGCAATATTCACCAATATCGACTGAGCATGAGGCGAATAATTGTTTTAGTATATACAACACGGGAACCTCAACACAAAATGAGAATTATAGTGCTTTTGAGTTTTATTTCTTAAGTGACATAATGTAACTTTTGTAAACAAAGCTTTTTCTATGGCAAAACAAATTGCGACAGTTGCTTTTGTACATTTTATGCAAACATTTTACCTTCAAACACTCGAAGGCCATTTTGTAGCTTTTTTCAGTAGTGCTTTCGGGCACTACATTTTGTTGAATTTCTAAAATTCCCGCATCGGAAACAATCGAGAAACGTGAATTTACGCCTGCCATTTTGTTTCAAAATTATCCCGAGTTTTGTAGGTGGCTATTGCTCATTATTCCGAGATAGCGAGCCAGTCAAATTGCATGATCTATGTAGGTTCCCGTGTTGTATATACTAAATATATATATACGTTCTGATGGACTGTAGGGGCCATGGGTGGGCTCCTATCAAAAGTAAATATACATGTACATGCAGTTAATGGATAAACCATCTCAGTTTTGGGTCACGCACCTCTCAGGTCCTTTGTCTATATGAATGACATTTCCCATCCCTCGTGGTACCACAATTCTCAGAGATAACAATATCCCAGCCACGCGGCGTTGTTATCCACTCAAACTTGGCCCGCGTCTCGACTCCAAGGCCAATACCGTAACTGATCAATTTAGATCTGGTGGGGAAACAGGCTGTCAAATCAATTCACGATTGAGGTTAAATGCAGCCTTGAATGATCCATGTTCTGGAATTCATCTGTACACGTTCGTAGTTCTTTTCACTCGCCTTCATGCAGCTTCAAAACATGGCCCTTAATTCATAGCGTGCACGTATCAGACATAGAGCTATATAACAATACTAGTGAATGATGGCTCGTTGGTGTTGCAATCTACCGCAATTTTATGCCCATTAAGGCATAACAAGTTTTGACCTCAGCAAAATTGCGGTATAATAATAATAATTATTACTATTATTAGTTCCTTTTAATAGTTTGTCACATATGGGTGACAGTTTTTCTCCTTCCTTTTTTTTTCTTTCTAGTGCTTTCCATTTTGCATAGTTTTCCAAGTTCTTGAGTAAGATTTTACTGAAGTCTTCGATACATATATGCTTTTGTGTAAAGTGTATATTATGCGTTCGAGACCATTTAAGTAGCACTTTCCCCTCATACACGGTCTTCTTTAAAGTTTGAACTCTTTGCTGATGAAGAGGAGCTGCAGATGGACACTGGAGTGGACAGAAAAGTCAGCGAACGCTCCCTTTTAGCCCTTTCACTTTCGTTAATAGTGTCCTTAAGCTAATATCAATAATTTCATAATTATGGCGTAGCCTCTGCTCTTATCCGGACTAAACACGAGTTGGCAGTGTAGTAGGAGCCGCGGTGGAGTACATCTGGTTTTGTTCGGACGAGCTGTGTGTAAAAGATAATCTTCGCCGTCTTCTTAACCTGTTACATCCAAGAATCTTATTAAACTCCTTGGAGAATTGTTCACTGAAGAACCAATAGATGATAGGATTGACGCAGCTGTTAAACCACGATATGATTTGGGTGTAGCTCAAAATTAGCCACAAATATTTAGCTTGTGTTCCTGAATTCAAACAAACAATATCAAAAGTCAAATATAACTACATGTTTAAAAAAAAGTTGCCTGATCAAATGCAACAAGCAAAAAGCCAAAACAAAAAAAGAGCTAGGATTTCGATACTTTTTCCTCGTATAATGGCCTTTTTGCAGGAATGCAATCACGTGGTTGTACTGGATGGCAAAAATGCATGAGATCGGTAGTGTTGTTAGCAAAACCTGTTTGTAAAATGCTTCTGATTTTCCACCTCCAATAGATTGTCGATCTTTCTAAAACAGTGTTTTGAAGTGTTTGCCATCCAGAAAAGCCTTCCCATGGGATCACGAGCATAATTCATTGGTTATTGAAGTGATATATCAGCACGTGACTATTTCCTGCAAAAGGCCGCTTTGATTCTTCATTTAGGGTCCAACCATTTAACTTCTTAGGGGAGGGGAGGGTGATCTAGTGTTTGCAAGTAATTTAATATTTATTCACCCCTCCAATGGTACCATTTTTTTTTCAGGTAATACGTATGCATGATATCTTTCCTCGATCATTCGGCCATTTTTTTCTTGCACAAAGCTACGTGCAAAAAATTTGTTGCCGTGTTTTCCATTGGAAGATTTGCTTTGCAAAAAGGAAGCGTGCAGGATATGTTCTTTCTGAAAACACCCTGCCCCCTCCCCCCCTCCCTCCCCCCAAAGAAGTTAAATGGTTGGCCACTTATCTTCATTCAGAATAGAATTGAACCATGAAGATTTGGATCCTAAACAGACTGGCTTGATGATGATTCTAAGGTCCTGTTTACAAGCATTGTTGTTGATATGCAAAACAGTTTCGATGGATTACAATACAATGAATATAGGTAGCCCTATTGCTAGGACCAGCAGAATTGTTAATTGTTGTCGATATGCAAAACAGTCTCGAGGGATTACAATACAATGAATATAGCCCTAGTGCTAGGACCAGCAGCATTGTTGTCGATAAGTAAAACAATCTCGAGGGATTACAATACAATGAAGATAGCCCTAGTGCTAGGGCCAGCAGCATTGTTGTCGATATGTAAAACAATCTCGAGGGATTACAATACAATGAAGATAGCCCTAGTGATAGGACCAGCAGCATTGTTGTTGATATGTAAAACAATCTCGAGTGATTACAATACAACGAAGATAGCCCTAGTGCTAGGACCAGCAGCATTGTTGTCGATATGTAAAACAGTCTCGAGTGATTACAATACAATGAAGATAGCCCTAGTGCTTGGGTAAACCTAGCTCCCTTCACGTAAACATGTCCTAAGTAACTGGATCAGAAAGAATCAATTCCCCAACGACTTGACATGGAAAACATTGCGTACAATCATAGAAGACTGCGCCTTCTCATTCATATCTCATGTCCGCGCGGGTAGAGGTCTGGTAACAATGGTATCAGAGCGAGGCCAGTTGTCCCAAGAATCGTACCGCACTGTTGTGTTCTTTTGTGTAGATTTGTCTCTTCCGGTGACAAGCTGGTACAACTAGCCTCGCTTTGATGCCTTATGAATAAGGTCAATGCAGTGGAGGGAACGTGTGGACTTAATAAGATGTTTGCGGCTATGATCGGTACACAAAAATACACAGCCATCAAAAAGAGACTTCACCACGTAAGTTCTAACTTAAATCAATCGGATAACAGTAAGTTCAAAAAGAACAACCAAATGATAATCTCAGTTGGGTTACCTGTGCCATAGTCCATCCACAAATATACTGCATGGTAAGGCATCAGACAGATCGCATAAGACACAACTACAATAGCCATCATCATCAGCACATTCTTCCTTCTCTTTATAGACTGGGGATCTTGTGATATACCACTTGATGCAACTGTTTGCTGTTCCTTGACCACCCACAGCTTAACTATCATCCGAATATAAGCCGGCAACAGCACTATCAATGGCACGAGGTATATTGCAACGAATAGGAACAGGGAATAAATCCTTTGCAGTTCGGGAAAAGGCCAAACCTCCATGCATCCATAGAGCCCATCTATAAGTTTATAAGCACCTATCTCTGGTAAGGCGACGAACAAACCAACCATCCAGGCTAAGGAGATGGCTAGTTTGGCTTGTAGGCGAGAGAGTGGTAAAGACATTGGCATGCAGATGGCTCGATATCGCTCAACAGTCATAGCAACCAGTGATCCAGTCGATGCTGAGATGTTAGTGATTTGCAAGGCTGTCGGAAGTAAAAGGGATTTAGTAAGGCAGATCACAAATGCGTTTTGGCCTTTAGTAGTGGCTTCGTATGAGAAGGCGTAACATGGGGGGAACCCAGGATTTTCAAATTTGTAGGCCCGGTCCAGGGGCGTAGTGACACGGTTTTCTTTGTTCTTCGTAGGGGAGAAACTCTGGTATAAACCCGTTCAACAATAGACTGTTACAGGGAGGTTTATATATAACTGTTACAGGGAGATTTATAACCCAGGTCTACGGGCATATAGGCTGGATACGCCATGCGTAACTTCATCAGGTTATCTCCTCCCTCTTCTCTCTCTTCTCTTCCCTCTTTTTCTTCCTCTTTCCACCCTCAGCTTTATCCCCTCCCTCCCCTCCCTCCCTTCCTCCATCCCTCACTTCCTTCCTCTCTCCTCCTTCCGCTCTCTTCTCTTCATTCTCCCTCTCCTGTTCTTTAGAGCCTGTTATATAACAAACGGCGAGAGCGTTCGAACTATTATCGTATCCACTTTAATCTTATCCTTATGACAACTAAACCACGTCACAATGCAATACCAATTGACATGTTTCCTGTCCTGTTGTGCTCCCTATTCATTTCAAGTGATCCTAAAAAGTCAGTACACCTTATCAGTGAAAATAAAGTAGCTGAAGTGGCGCCTTGCTGTCAACGGCTGTGACGTCATTAAGAGCTATTCAACTGACAATTAGCCACTTTAGAAACGAGTAGGGGACTGGGACCAAGTATGGAAAATTAATCTGAATTTGAAATGAATCTCAAAACAAGAAAGATCGCATCAAAATTAGTAACTTTACCAAATTTTAGGATGTTTGGGTGAAAATGAACGCAAGTCAATGGCAAGCTTTCATAAGTCGCTAAAATAAGAGAAATGTTATATAAGGGGGGAGAAACGCGCTGTAACCATACATTCTCTCTTATTGTTATATTAGCGATTTTTGAAATCGCGTCATATGCATGTTTAAAGTGCAAGTACAGCCATAAAACAACATTAACTCTCTTTGCTCCAAATTCTATTTCTGATATACTTCAGTTGTCTAACTTAGTTTTCTTTGAGAGGCAGGAGCAGAAATTAAACTAGAATAAACGCTACCCGAATTGCGGGATTGATTCATCTTGTGATGTCACAATGAAAGCATACGGGATTTTATTGTAGTAGTTTTCTCTAGGGAGGGAGTTGATTCATCTTATGACGTCACAGGATCCACGAAAAGGAACCAAAATTAGGGATTAAATGCCAGAAATGTTACAAAATTTGCAAGATTAAAGGAACAGTGCCACGGTAATGCGCACGCGTAACACGTGATTACTAATAATGAGAAAGACAATGGAAAATCACGCTGTTAATGACACGTCACGTCAAAACTCAACTGATCTGGAACGACCTTTGGAATTTTCGCTAGCACGAAATCTAGTTAATAGTTTTGTAATTTGCATCAGTTGAGAAGTTCAGGACTTAGAATCGTATAAACTTCCCACTGGACCGTGAGATAGTGCTTCGAAGATCTACATGTATGGTATTCGGGATAATAGTTTAGGAACCACTCGGCAATGCCGACTCATAAACAAACAATAACTTCTGTGTGAATTATAATATTTCATTCTACTGCAGTTTCGCGAAGTGAAAGCGAAACTACGGGGAAACTAACGTTCTGACTTCATAGCTTTGGGGCTTTGTGATTTTAGGATGAGTTATTGTACAATTATAAGAGCGCTTCCACTACAAAATCGGGTACGAAAAGAGTTCGATTTTGCTAAATAGCGAGGCCTTGAACTGTACCGAACGAAGGCCGTGTTGACACTTCAATAAACACACGCGAATCATATTCAGCGACTTACAAGCAGAGTAAATGTCTCCCCTACATTCTCACTGTCTCCAAGTTTCCTAGGCTGTTCATTGTCTCCCTCTCAAATGCTTTGGACGAAACTACCAGGAGACGGAAGATTTCTTCTGTAGCCATTAAAACCTCCGCTCGACGAACCGTCCAAGGGCACTGAATTCAGAGTCAAAAATACTCGCAAAAATTACGGAGACGAACGAAATACCATCTTAAATCCTAGGATATAAAACTAAATTACTATTCTAAATAGGTATAAGGTCAAATGAAACTTAGGCAAAGCCGATGGAAGAGGATTTCTTTCACGTATCAAATCTCCCCCCATCTTTTGATTTCTGGACAACCCAACCAAAATTCAAACATTCGCACATGCGCACTAAGGATGGCACTGTTCCTTTAATACCTTTTTATGAGAAACAAACACAATACTTTTTTTTTTACATGATACTTAATATCAAACCAATCTTCTTCAAACTCGGTAAACCTACTAATTTTGATGTGATGTCTTGTGGTGAGGTTCATTTTAAAATCAAATTTAATTTCTACACTCGGTCCCAGTCTCTTTCTCATTTCCAAAGTGGCCAATGGGCTGCTATCGCAGTTCGGCCATCTTGGATAAAACAATAGTTTTGGCCCCGGTAGCCTCGCACTGGTTGGTTTCAGAAAGAGTTTACCGGACGAAAACAAAGGTTTTTATTCTCCTGGGACTCAACATGGCCGTCGGGCGATAAAAGCCCATGGTATATTCCGCGCTCGACCGTGGTATCCAGGAATATACCCCGTGGGGGATATGTGCGGAGATACAGCCAGGGGATGGGTTTGAACCTGAGTCTGGGTTTTCAGTAAAAACATGTGAAATCACGTGGCACTAGTTAAGGCTTGGGTTCATTCACAATTTAATGTCAGGCCGTCTGTACGACGCTTAATTTATACTCTATCGACTGATCAAAGCAATTGCGAAAACAAGATACGAAAAGAATTCAGACTTTACTAGAATTAGTAGGTGAGAATGAACAATTCTTATCGAAAAGACAAAGATCTAGGATGACTAATGGTTTGATCGGTAAGCTGAATATAACGTATTGTTATTGTTATGGGCCACACACGCTCATGTCGATCCGCCTTAGAATACATTGTGTCAATCACGTCCCCCAAAAAAAATATTCTATTCCCGTCCGGTTAAGGTTAGGGTCAATTGCTTTGTCCCACAAAGTTATGAGAGTGCCCTCTGAATACCAGTACTTTACTTTAAAACCAGATCGCCAATATTGATAGGCTGTGCGCCTCTTACAAAGGGCTCGGCCACCGATTAATTTGAAGTGATGATCCTTAACAGAGATCTGAATTGCGATATAAGTATGGACTACTATAAAATTCAAAAAAGGCTACAAGGACCACTATTACAAACAAAAGTGTAGCCGGATCTGTGGAGATCAGGATCAGCAGAAGGAGACTTGCAAGGGTGATCATATTTAGGTATATATATAGGGTACAATCGAATAACATCGTACAGCTATCCGATCAGCCTTGCAGTCTTCAGCCTCATAGTCTTCTGCATCAGTACACTGAACAATAAATTTCTTTTAATGCTGCAAGGACCACTGTTACAAACAAAAGTGTAGCCGGATCTGTGGAGATCAGGTCAGAAGGATTGAAATATATGAAGACTGCAAGGCTGATCGGACGGCTCAGGCGCGGAACGAGAAAAAAATCTGACCGGTTTCCGACTTTCCAACTCAAACTCCAAAATTGGAAATTTTACTGAACCCCACTCCCCCCCCCCCCCCTTTCCCCTCTCTCAAAGAGAGTTTTAATCGAATGTTAAGGTTACTAAAAAAAATGGAAATTTTGACCTGTGTAAACCGGTCAGGATCCGCTCCTGCGGCTGTACGACGTTATTTATTGTACCCTATATCTCGGTTTGGCAGAACGAACCTTCTTCACGATCAGCCTTGCAGTCTTCATAATATGGATTATATAAGTATAGTCCATGTTAAGTTGGGCTTTTTTACAGTGTCAAGATAATAAGATGTTCCTACGACTATCAGGGCACGTCGCGGTTCAGTTGGCTCTGAATCGCGAGGATAAAATTGGTTTAGTTAAATTGGATTAATGTCAAAAAAGTTAATTTATAGTTAGTATACCTTGCCAACATTACAGAGTTCAAATGCGGCGAAGTTTTCGAAGTAAATAGTTTGGTTGCTTCCCGAGTCAACCTGAGTAATTATATTTTCAGCTTTATTTAGTCTGACAAGAGTTTCGTTTTGATGTCATCTTTCTTAAGTTACAAATACTATACGCAATACTCCTTACCGAGTTTCTCTGTAAACACTGAAGTGAAAAGTTTACCGTACGCGTTTGGGTGGAAGCACGCTCGAACGAGGCTAGAGTCTGTCGTGATCACGACATGTTTGACGCTTGCTGACGATCGTGAATTATAGTAAAGAGAAAAACTAATACCATAACAGAGCACATAAAATTTAGCCAGATTGACAAGTTTCAAAGGAATCGATTGTTTTCCCACAGAGTTAATTACGAGCACGCAAAGTTCGAAAGATCACCTGAAAATTAGCCAGACTGACCGGCAAGTTTCAAACGAATCCGTCGTTTTTCCAGAGTTACGAGCACGCAAAGTTCGTAAACATCGTTACAGTCGAATGTATGTTGCACCGCAACCCTTTACATGCCTAGCCTGCTTACATCAGACGTTTTTTTTTTACTCTCATAGTTCGAGTGAAAAAAACGTCTGGTGTAGCAGGCTATCCTTTGCCCTTCAACAGAACATCCCATACATTTGTCTGCAATGAAGTTCGAAATTGCTCAGATTACTAAATCCCATTATAGTTAACCGATAAGAGAGAACTTCTTCAAGGAGAACAGGATGTGACAATTAAGGATTTAATTAACGAGTGTTTCTACCAAAGAAATTAGGCCAGCTTTCAGTTATCAGTTAGGTACATTTTATCTAAATCATTCGACATTGCACTGAACTTTGAACCTCGTGCCTTTAGTTAGGTTCTTGAAGTGTTCAAGATTGGTATTTATTGTTCTAGTAAGTAGTTTGCAGTCTTCATAGATGTGAAATGAGATTTAGCTTTGTGTAAAAACTATGAGATGGGATTAAATCTGGAGATAATCGAGTGAATGATTGAAATAATGTAATTGCTAATTAAGGTAATTTAACAGCAGTAACCAGGGGCATGACAGGAGTTTAGAATGTTGTGAGAATCATCAGTGATGTTGAGCTAGGAGGTTCGAAAGGGTTGTTCATGAAATCAGTACAACTTTCTCTTGTGGCTCAGTTTTGCGTCCAAGCGTGGAAGAAATATCATAACTAAAATGATAGTACGATTTTTAATTGAATGTATTAGATCGATCGACCTCGCGAACCACGGGTGAGACATACTAATTTTAGTAAAATTATTCTAAAAAGTTGTAATCTGAGAAGAAAAAGTGATATTCGTTCTTGAAACAGAAAGATATGCAATTTGAGAAAAAAATATTTTGCTCTTGGAATTGAAACGATATTTTCTTACAAAGTATTTTCATTTACACCCCCTTTTTTGGAGTTGTATGGTTATGAAGACATTTAACCGCGCGTTTTTGAAACTCACTGCAACAAACTATATGCTCAGAATTCGAACAACTGGACCCAGATCAAGAGTTCAAGCGTGACCGACCTGAAAGCGACGAACATACCGCACGTAGGAAACTTCGCGACACCAATATTCGAACATTAACGCTGAATGCGATGACTACAGGCGCATGTATACAGCGTTAGCCTCGTTTTCATAAACACCAGCGAGCTGGAGAAGGGGCAAAACGTGAAACTACAACAATACGCAGAGTGGTGAATAGCCCACCTTCTTGCTGGTATTACTGATGAATGTTTAACGGCTAACTCTGTGACCTGCGTCTGTAGTCATCGCATTCAGCACGACACTGGGCTGTAGAAGGTTTTCACTCAACCGCAGAGATTCAAATGACAAAGGGCATGGCGGCCATGTTGGTGTACACAACAAAAGAAGCCAACGAAGAATCTATTGTTAACTGTACATCAACATGGCGGCTATGACGTCACGTGAATTACTCGCGTTTTTTCGCGATTTGAAAAATTTAGTGACGCGAAAAAAGAAAGTCGCGAAAGATTGTGCTCGCGAAAAATTAATTACAACACATATCGACTTTTATTAATTATTGGTTACATGCAGCTGGATAGGCCATTGTCATAACTTATAGTAAAAAAAATAAAAATTGAAAAACCTGTCTTTTTGTTTGTTTCTTTTTTATCCAATTCTCTTGAACTCTGATAGAATCGTTTTTGAAGAGTTTCCACGAAATAAATATCGCCCTTTCAAAATCGTTTAAGTTGTCGCGACAATGTCCTACTGTAACCTGGTAAAAAAAACCTTCAAGCCTCCTTGACTTTGAAAACACACTACCATAATCCACTACCATTGTCTTCATTCTGCATGAGTTCACTGTTTCATCCCACTTTGTTTCCCTTCTCTTTCTCCTTTTCTTTCACTCTTAGTGATTGTTAATGGTAAAGGACCAATATAGTTGCGATGCAATTTTCAAGGAAAACCAAATAAGAATACTGCCCTGTTTCATTCAGAAATTAACCTTACCTTCGAAAATAGCAAAAATACTGGACAAGGAGATTAATGTAGTTATTAACAAGGCTGAAGACGTGTTCCAAGTCAATTGAATACTTAAAGTGCGGACCTTGATGCTTTGCGCGCATCTGTTTTGTTTCGTTTCGCTTCAAATCGAGGCTTCTATTGTCTTGTCTCGTAAAACTTCGAGTACGCGGCGCGCAAAGCATCAAGGTCCGTACTGGGCCTTTAACCTCTGAGAAAAAGGAAACGTTTCTACAGCAGAAAAAAATGTGAATTCTAGTTTTGATGTTTTTGTTGATGGCTGAGCAAGACGATAATCTACAGCAGCAGTTGTATAGGCAAGTTTCGTATTCTTACGGAGGAGCTGGAACAATGCCAATGGGGGCTCATAAGCGGAAGTATGCTAAAAGTAAAAAATACTTTCCAATTTTGTACGCGTTCGGGCAACAGGGGTTCTAATAAAATATCTTTGTTGAATTCCTTTGTAAGTCTTTCTTTGTTAATTCCTTTATCGTAATGGGAACCAATTTGCTTATCTTTCGAATGTTAAGAAGTCGAACTTGAATCTAAATGATTAGGAAGACAGAATAAAGGAAATTACCCTCCACCAAGTCACGGGATCGACCCCACACGCGAGGCCCATCTGTTTGCACTTATATTATGCCTATAAAGGCAATTAGTAGATCTCTAATAACATGCGCATCGTTAATTTTCGAAATTCATTTGACATCCGCTGGAACTCTCGATAGAAAATGGGAAATTATTACTTTTCCCCAGGGGCTGGCTTTAATTATTAATGGTTCCCTTATGGCTTGCGCAAATATGATAGGGTAGCCTATAATGAGGCAACAGTTGGTTATCGCAGGAGCCCATAACTAGGAGCGTCCATCTCCCATACTAGGCCTATGTCACAGCGTTTTCACAAGTTAGGTTATTTTTAGAACAGTTCCCGCTATTGTTGAGTTGCAATTATTCCCGAAGGGAATAAAATCACAAAAGCGTAGCAGCCATGTTGTTTAGTATAACAAAAGTAGCTAATGAGGCATCTTGTTACGCCACGGTGCAACCCAACAATTGGCGGGGAAAGTAATCTAAAAATAGGCCAACTTGTAAAAACAGTGTGACACCTGTATAGGAGATATGGACGCTTCTGGACTCCTGGTTATCGTCATTACATTTCATAAAAGTCAGCACTTCATTTCATTTGGACTTACTTGGTAAAGCTTTACACCAGATTAATCCAAACGGCCATTTTTTCAAATGCCAGTAGATGAGAGTAAAGACGATGTTGAAGATACACACGAAGATATCGCAAACGGCAAGGTTGACGAGGAACATATTCATTGCAGTATGCATGCGATGATTCTTATATACCACCACACACACCAAGATATTACCGATCACTCCTAAAACAAAGAGTAATAACAAGAGATTTAAAACATGCCATTATAAACAATAACAGAACAAAGCTGCGTCTAATGAACGTGGGTTAAACTGGAATGTATATATAGAAGGATTCTATGGAAAATTACGATTAAAATAAATAGGCTTAGAAATCTCTGGCACTTTAGGCCTCACCGGATAGATTTTGTGCCGGAACAAAAAAAACTACCACGCCTGGCATAAGTTACCTCAAAATCGATCACTAAAAGCGAGCCAAAAATATATAAACCAGCACATCTTGTTTAATTCGCTGTCAAATTTAACGAAATTTTCGTATGTTAATATTAAAATGAAATAACGTCTTTAGGATCAAACACGTTTGTATATTGACGTTGGTGTGACGTCATAACGAACGACTCCTTTTAAGGTCAAATTCTGCGTTACCTATACGTTTGAAATAAAGCATGTTATCACAACAACATAAATATGTGTTTTTGATTGCCGCAATTTTAAAGTCTCTACGATAAATATTTGCTGAGTTATTAAGAACTGAGGTTTCCTGTGACGTCACATTTTCTGACGTCATGGGTCTGACATCAGTCATGCTTTCTATATTGAAGAAACATAAAAAAGACCATATTGCGGCTATTCAGTGTACAGTAAGTACAGTTCCTCTTTAAAACCCGAAAAATACTTGAATAGTTATTTTTAAAAGATGTTTTCAAAAGTATATGACGTCATAATGACGTTTCCTCTTTTTCACTGGGAATTTTAAAGTATTTCCTCTCAAAAATTAAAAATTCTAAAAACATACGGTTGTGGGTACCGATTTACTCTTTTGATTGCTAGATTTTCGTAAACAAATACTTTAAACTCTAAAAGATGAATGAAGAAGTTATTTTGTAAATGGTTTTGTATTGAATATTTCCCGCCAAATTTTGGCGGGAGAATTGCCAAAATTCAAAATTTAATAACTTTACTCCCTCTTAACCAATCGAACTCGGGTTTTCGGTTTCTTTGTTGTCGACATGATGGGAAATCGAAAATATAAAATTTACTGATGTTCAAGGTAATTGAAAACATCGAGAAACCTATTATAAATGGATACATGACGTAACTGTGACGTCATCAAGATGTGTACGGTAGATCAAATCATCGGATTTTGTTTAGGTCGTCGGTCTTCATCATCCCACAAAAATTCAATCTTCTATGTTGGAAACTTTTGAAAATATAGCAAAGTGATAGATTTTAGGGTCATTTGTGCCAAGCGTGTACCGCTATAGTGTGAACAAGCACAGAGCAAGTCGGTAAAAAAAACTACCGCTATAGTGTGAACAAGCACAGAGCAAATCGGCACAAAACCTATCCGCTACAAAGTATGTCACTTTCTGGAGCGGCGCAATATCTCTCCGGCACAAAAATCGCGCCGAAAAAGCGTTTCATGTGTGAATAGGCTAGGAGGCCAATCCGTTATGGTTCCCGTGCCTGCACAAAACATATGGCCGGTGGGTATCTAAAGCAGAATTTATATGCTATTAAAGAGATTAATAATTTATGGTAAAGGTGGTGTAATCTTTAAAAATGTCCATAAATTCATTTCTTTCCAGTACAAATGTGGTGGGGGGAGGGAGAAGATTGATTAGCCCAGTTAAAGTAAAACCAGTACTAGATGCTAGATAGAAAGAAAACTGACCAAGCAATAGGACAATCATTGCTGACGTCATTGTTTACATTTTTGCCTCATTAGCATAAATTACGAATCAAGCTACAAACAAACAGACTATATCAGTTGAAAGAGAATTTTAAACTTAGTAATCACCGAAAGTTTGATATGTTAAATATTTACGGAGAAATTGACTTCAGTTTCAAAACTGTAAAATGGGCTGGGTGCTGACAGCCATACATTCTTTGTAAATTTTGAGATTTTTAAACGCTCATTCCTCAAAATATATTTATCATATCACTCTCAAATTTTCGGTGATTATCAAGTGTGACAATCTCTTTCGATATATGGACTCTGTTTGTTTGTATGTACGTCGCTTGAAGTTTGATGTATGCTAATGAGGAAAAACGTTAACAAAGATTCGCCTATACGCTATAATGTTGTATTTATTATGCCATATCAGTCATGCAGGGCCAAGTCCCACGACTTCTCTGTTGGCAGTGATTTTGTAATTCCGTGTTTTAGCGATACGTGACAGCATTTTCTTCCCTTTTCTAGTGGACAACCAACAAGGCTCAATTTAGAGTTTGTCACAGCAAATTGTGGTTGCCTCATTTGATACTCTTTTCCGTTTGACAAGCATAGCATTCTTACCGATCCGGTCTGCGAACACCGGGGCTTATAAACAGGCCACAACATTCTAAGCCGTTGTGATAACAGCGAACTTTAAACAACATCAGACAACATTAAGTAGACATCGATCACCAACTTCCAAGAGAAGAGAAATCATAACAGCGTTAATCGGTCTAAATCGTTTCATTCTCCATTAGCCACGAACACAAGCGACTGTAATATCATCTCATTACTGTTTTGATGTTCTGTGCTAATAATTATGTGAATACATCATGCTTTATACGTTTGTATTGAAGGTCACTGTCAACTAGTCTACCAAACGATAAACTTTCTCGTAATAAAAGACAAACATAACTACTCATGCAGGCTTGCAAAGTATGCTTTCCAGATGTACTGGGGGAAAATCGAGACAATTTTGATGAACTGATGGCAAAGACCTACCTGAGTGAATGAACAAAACCGATGCTTTTAACAAACATTTAGAGCAACTTGAAATCAATTGACTGTAACAGAAATCAAGTTTCTACAATAAGTTTTTGTAATCCACTTTGATCTTTGCCACCTCTATCCAAAACATTGAAAACACATCAGAACATTCACATAGTATTTCTCGTCTATCTCAGGATGCAATCTTTGTAGATTTGTTTGACAGTGCACCTGAATTATTCTGTGTAACAGTTTGCCGTGACTCGCTGTCGTGTTGTTGAAACTGTTAAGTGGGAATAGTCATTGCAGATCGAAATCTTGATTATAACTTAATCTCAGCTTTAGACTAAACGAACATAAATACCGCATAAATATATTCATGGTGTAAATTTTCAAGAAACAGCTGATATTCCGCTGAAACGTTGGTGAACTCGGCGTACGAGGATAATTAGGCTGTTATGAATTAAAGTTAATTTGGCCGTCAGATTTTTGTGTGTATTTGGCAAATTTAGGAAAATATTTTCTGCTATAGAAACAAACCATAATGCAATTTTTAATGACAAGTTATCTATTTTCAATGTATGCATTCCGCTTAAGAGTTGATTGTAACTCAAAAGAACCGTGCATTTCATGACAGTTTAAACACATTGTTTTTATTGTTTAGTCAAAAAGCAGTCATCGTTGGTCGGTTTTGATCAACACCTAGTACATGTTAAGTCGATCGTTCATATTTTAATAAACCGGATCACAAAGTGATTTGCCAATTTTACGGATTTATAGAAGTAACAAACTCCTACCATTGTATTCTAAATGAGTGAGCTTTAAGGAAAACAGTATTAAAGTCTTTTTACAGAAACAGGTGGTGAACTGATAGGAAAAATGGCTGCTTGTTTGAAGGATCCTTGCATCTTTAGGGTCATCGACAAAGGGTACTCATGGAGTATAAAAGAAATTAGTCTAGAAAAACTATTCCAGTCGGATTTAGAGAGCATTAAACACGATCATGAAGTTTTGGCCTTGTTTGTTTGGGAGATGGTAAACTAAATAAAGCCTGGCGCGAAAACGCATAAACTGCTATTGAAGATGAAACACTTTGGTTGAATAGTTAACTATATGGTCGACTTTACACTTTAAACACGGAGTGGCTATTTAATTCATTATGACACAGCAATACGTATTACGACTTACCAACTACAAAGATCGCAGTAGCCAAAATCCATCTTATTACTGTAGATCCAAGTGGCTCTAATCCGAAACCAGGGGTGATTTGAGTTGTAGGTACTGTCGTACTATTGGTAGAACCATTGAACGAACTATTGAACATTGCGCTCGGAATCAGTGTTGTGAAGTTCATCTTTCTGTAATAATAAAAACACACAGGAGCCTAAGAATTCCTAATTCATAAGAACCTAAGAATTCCCTTCGATTTAGACTCCCCAAATTCCACAGATACCAGAGTTAGTTTTGGATCGAAATCCCGTCGATTTCTGCTCTATTATCTACAAGTTTCTGCTAGAAGCTGGTGTTTGCTGGCTCACCGGCCAGTTTTCAGTCATAAATGGCAGTCAGAAGTTTTCTTAGCATTCCTAGTTGGAGTAACGCGAGACTGGAGGGAATTCCAGATCTTGAGATAGCACAGAATGATCAACGAACCCATATCCTGTGATTGCCGCAAGCTGGAGAGGTCACGAAGGAGTTGGCCAGTGACCGACGCCTGATTACCTGCTGCGATATGAGAATTGTTACACACCACTTTTCACTGCCACTAGAAAATCAAGAACCTTGTCAATCCGTACTTTAGCAACGAGTTAAAGACATTGTTTAACACAGCGGCCTTGAGAGGAATTTAAAGAGCTGAGTAATTGAGGTTAGGAGCCAGATATGGCTGACATTCTGATAGCATATTGGGATCATTTAAGTGTGGTTTGAATTAGCATACAACTATTTACATTTATGTAAATATTTATTTACATCTGTAGATGGGTTCCAATCTTTGACGTCACTGAAGAAAGCGATTTGGCTTTTGTTGAAAGCCGATAAAGACAAAGTGGTTCTTTGGTTCTAGAGCGGTGAACTGGATCTCAACGCTTAGGAGACACTTAAAAATAGGTCAGAACTGCCCGATCAATGACACGAATTGCCATGTACCGAATAAAACTACAAAGCATAATCGTTGTGCGCACACTAATTCAAGATTCATTCCCACAGGTGACTTCTTACCACTCAAGAAGGACGGCCTGATTCTTTTTCGTGGATTCCAATTACTTTTACAAACAAATATAACTGACACTGTTTTCTCTTTGAGTGTAAAATTGTAATTTCTCCTTACATGGTTAATTGTGCCTCTTTGGAGCAGAGTTGAAAGAAAAAGAATGATGCTCATGAAAAAGCTATAAGCAGGAGAGGTTCGATTAGGGAGGTGAAAAATCATTTTTATAAATGAAATTGCAGCACAGCTGTTTTGTGCTCAAAAGGCTTTCAAACTCAGTGAAGGAACTTGCCACTGCTTCGGCAGCTTAGTTCATTTTTGGCGGAACGCCGTTTAAAGTTTACTCAACTTTAAAACCAATTAATTAATTTGCAACAAACCCTATCAAAGTATTAAACCTAAAACCATTATTCATTGTTCGTTGTTTAGTGTATTTGGGAATTTTAAATAGTTGTCACAGAACGATTTTCGCCACTGATCATATAAAAGGTTGAAAAGGGAAAGGAAAAGGTTGGAAAGGGAAGTGAAAGACTTGCAAACTGTTTCAGAACGATTGGATGTAGAAGGTCTAACAGCCGTTTTGACGAAATGAAGGCCTGCATGGGGCGGATTCAGAGAGAGAGAGAGCCGAGAGAGGGAGAGAGATAGAGAGAGAGAGAGAGAGAGGGGGGGGGGGAAGGTTATATGGAAGCCCCTTTCTCTCGCTCGCTTACAAAACTGGACAACAAAGAAATTACCAAATATTTTGGCGTATATCATACCCCCTTTCCGAATTACACCCAGCCTCACATAGAATCCTGGATTCGCCCCAGAAGGACACATGAATAAATCTAATTCGAACTAAACTCCGGCGCCAGCAAGGCCATAAGGGTTTCATGATCATTTCAGAGGTAATAAAATGCTCCATCTCAGTTCGATATCCTCTATATAGGTGTGACAGTAATATATACTTTCGTCGCATCACGTTATCTGCCGTTTTGAGAACATCATAAAGCGTCCTGCATACGCCACGACTCTATATGTAATGTATATAGATTCTTTATGTTATTCACATATGAGTTGAAGTTGCATTTGCTTTGGTTGTGGTGCAACCCTTAGGACTACCGCTCGAATTATATTTCAGTGGAAGTGCTAGGATGATTTCAATTCTGTCAACCTAACGCTTCCAGATTCAGTAGTTTGCAAAAATGAGCAGTGCATTCAAGTGGTTCAAGGAGTTAATGGTCGAGCTTGCAACCCTAAGTGCCGAGTTTTATTTAATTCAAATCTCAATGGGTTTTAAGTGCCTAGTTAAACAACTGTGAAATTTATGTAGCACTGATCTGTCGAATCGAAATATTTGATGCGCCTGTTATTAAAGCCCTCAAAAGCATGAAAAGAATGTGATGGAATTTGAGAGACATTCCCAAAGCCAAATCTGGTTACCGGACTCTCGAGTTTTATGGTTCAAAAATTACTTGGATAAAGTAATTAGCCGAATCAGCCTCCAATTAAATGTTTGTCACAACAATCATATAACCATAATAATTCACCTAGTTTCCATAATAATAATAATTTTATTGACACCTTATAGACCCATTCGAAAAATGGCGTCCAATTTAAAAAGCTATTGTCCTGTTAGCGTGAACACGAGGCTAGTCAGTACACACAAAAGCTTTTGAACGTGTAAGCGAGGCTAGTCAGTACTAAACAATAGTTAATTAAATTGGACGCCATTTTTCGAATGGGTCTATACCAATACAGGTACATCAGCAAACAATAATAAACAAAATGACAATCATGTACGAGATATTAACAAAGGCTGCTCGCCAATTTCAAAATATCATGATAATATTTAGCTGACAATAACATCATAGATTTGATTTTCATTGATAGAATATATAAGAACAGTGACCTCTTATCAAAGGAACGAAAATTATCATTTACTCTATATACATTACTAAGAAAAGACTCTCTTATGTATGCAAATTCACTATAATCACATTCCATTGTATAGTGAAACTCATCACCAACCTTATCACCTGCACACATGGGACAAACACGGGCATTATAAGGGATTTTCCTATAGCGTCCTGTCTCAACTTGTAATTTGTGTGCAGAAATTCTCAGTTTGGTAACAGCTTGTATCTGATGTATATTGGCAATATCATTCAGGTACCACTCATAACCCACATCTGATTTAACTAAACGGAAAGTGCGCAATTTTCCGCCAATGTTAGTATCATGAGGGTCAGACTGCCCACGTGAAACATTAGTTTTCCACGAAATTGAAAATAAATCCCACAACTTCGATTTTATGTGTTTCGCAAAATTATCTATTTGTTTTAATGGAATGTTAAGATGTGACACTGTCAATTCCGCATAATTGCAAAAGATAATTATTAAAAACCACACTTTGAGAATTTAGCTTAATACAAAATCGGCGATGCTTTGCCAGCCAAAGTATTACTGTAACAAGGATAATTTATAGACGTAACCAGAAGTTCATGCACAACTAAAACGGATACCTGTAAGATTAAGGGTGGCCTACCAAACTCTGCATATACTGCCAGATTCGTTGCTTTGACATGAACTCCTAAAACACGCTTGCAGAGTTTCAAATGGAGCCTCTCAATATCATTAACAACATTTTAAAAAAATTCTTAAAAATATCGAAACTAGAAATCTTTCCCCATAGGTACACGCCCCAAATTTCAAAACCGTACAACAAGACTGGAGCTACAAGCGAAGTAAAGAGTTCCAGCAAGAATCTAACCGGAACATTCTCAAGATTACTAAAACGTTTAAACAAACTGTGATACGCCCGCAATGCTTTATTATACAACGCCTTTTGGGCGTTTTGCACATTGGACGATTGCATAAAAGATAAAGGCCGGCGAACTCCATCTAATCCGACTGTGCATTTTTACGAATGACGAGTAAAATACATAGCCACTTCGCCGACTAATAAGTTGTTTATTATATAAACATTCTGCAAGAAGCGACATTTTCTTTCCATAATAACCAAAAACCTTGCGTGCTCGCTCAAAAAATGGGGGTACTTGAATATGTTTTAGGTGGGGGTGGTCCGCTGGTAGCTCAAAACCCCTACCCCGTTTCAGACCAAAAACGGCATTTTCCCTACCCCATCTCAGACCAAATGTTAAAAAATTATACCCCATGATTCAGGAGCCCATCCGAAACGAATGCTCTCTTTAATATACTGTTATAGAAGAGTCAGGCTTTATAATAAATAAGCGCTGCACCAAAGGTTGAAAACCTGGTAAAAGTACAAAAAAGTATACCTCATCTCAGACCACGGAAGAAACCTGGCCTTCCGAAAATTCAGGGAAAGTAACCCCATCTCAGACCCAGAAGGCTAAAATCCCGACCCCATCCAGCGGCACATCCCCGTATAGCGTTTGTATGCGAGTACCCTCCCCCCCCTCCGGGTTTACCATGGTGATGGGAGCCAGTTGACTCTAACCAGCTGATGGCCCGAAATACGGTCTCGTATTTGGTACGTTCTCATGCATATTTGGTGCGTTCTTGGGAATAAGCTGTAATATTTTATAGCCTTGAATATTGTACACAGTTTATAAGCAATATCGAAATGCATTCCAAGCCTATAATAGCATTTATTTACTCTTCAAGTAACCGATGGCCAAGTTCGTTAAGGATACCTGAATGAAGAATAACTGGAAAGGATTGAACACGCATTATAAACGACCAGTGATTGTCTGAGAACGAGGCACTACTGGAAGCTGCAGCAACTCCGATACTCCAAGAGATCAGTGCTCGCCTCGGACAGACTGATTTTCTGCTCACGGTATGACTCGTGATTTAAAGGGGCTTTGTCACGGTAATAGACTTTACATTCGCGTTCCAGGCCAAAAAATGGATATCTCCACCGATTTTGATATGAGCTAACGAACCTCTCGGCCATGTGGGATGCTTAAAATCGAAGCAAATATACAAAAATAACTAACAAACAGTGTATAAAACAGTCTCCAGGGAAAATATTGAAAATCCTTTCAATCAAGCATTGAGGGAGGGAAGTTTAACTGTTTGTATCCAATTAACAGCCAACAACCGAGCGATTACTCGATACATGCGCAGTACCATGACATAGCCCCTTTAACTGGAGGGGGTGATAAACGGAGTACTAATTACCCACGTCCGTTCGCGTTCTAACTCAGGGCCATATTGATGTTAGTATGTTAGCTATAGCAGGCATGACTAATACTATTTATAGAAATGGAATCGATTCCGATAAGTTCTTTATCTTTTATTACTTGCTATATCACACTGACATAAGACAGAGTCTGAGTTTGAGAACGCAAAATAAATCACGTTTAAAATTTTGTTCCAAAATACTGGCGAGTTGAGAACTCGTCAGAAGCAGACTTTTGAAACCCTTTGCCTATGCACTGAACTTAGAGAAGGCATTCTTCGATTCAACCTATAGAAATCGCTATCGTGCAATAAGTGATAACTAATACCGTTCAGTAATATGTTCCCTCGTACGTGCAGTAGCCGCCAGTTCAGTTTGTTCTTGACAAGTGTCTATATTGTCACATTTTATCAGTTCAGTCACAACAGAGATTGCGCATCACCCACTCGAAAAGACACAAGCTTACTGAGATATTTAAAACATGTTTAACACACAGCAAAAGAGCACGGCGATTCGTTTTGATCAAAGATACACGGGTCAGCACAAATATAGGCGATATTAGTGTAGATCTGAGAGAGGTGTAACCGATGCTGAGCAGTGCTTTGTTACATTTTGTTTGGTTTTCATGTCGTACCACGCACACTACAATTTACTTGTTAAACGACAACCTGGTTTAATTCAGATTGCCGCACGCCAAAAGACTTCATTCCTGCTTTAACACCCCACACGCGACGGAAGCGTGAATTGCTCATAACAACCGTCTCATCGCATTTGAGCAACGCGCGTTTTACCGATTAAACAAAGCACGCACCTCACTGGCGACAAATAATCTCACGGTTACCGCACCTCACTCGTAAAGATCCGGTCTGACGAGTTGAAGGTCCGGTCAGATCAATCTCCTGCCGGTCCGGGCAGCCGGACCAACGTTCACGTTGTCGGGGCTAGGTTGCATTTATAAAATCGAAATGGATTTCGAAATAGAACTCGAAGATAAATTCACAGCCATTCATAATTATAACCAGTTACTTTTTTTTGGCCGGAAAGACTCGAAAGAAATACAGGGAGTCTTTTCCCCGGCCAGCCTTTCGCACGGTACCCGGCTATATCCAAGCTGATCACGGGAAGGGAGGCCGCCTATTAGCACTGCGGCCGGAAAGATAAGATAAGAAAAGAAACGCAAGGATAGCGGGATTCACGCATCAAAAGGAATAATTCGGTATTGTTTTAAATTGAGCCACGCTTTTTAGATGTTCTAAACATATTGGTATTTCTTTCGATTAACTCTGAGAAAATACCTTCTTGTCGACCAAAAAAGTGCGCACATCCGTAATTGTTTTGATACATTTTTGAGACTGTTTACATTTCTGCTAGAGGCCATCGAACTGAACATGCTAGCTGGAGGCAAAATCATGATTACTAGCTTTGACGAAAATGTGTCAAAATCAACGGGGGTTCCATCACCTAGACATCAGATTTTCCTTGTCTTGTCCTCTTGTCATAATCACATTTCCTTTCATTACTGATTAAGATTATTCTCTCATTCTCCGGCCAACTCCCTCCACACTTAAAGGAGCTCTGTCATGAAAAACAGGCCTGGTTACTAAGACGCCAACGCTTTCAAGTTTGAAAAGCAAATATATCCGGAGGAGCTTTACAACATTGATTCAATCCGTCTACATTGCAGCCAACTCTCATTTTAGTATATAGTAGTTTATCTTTCATATTTAGTTGTTCAAGTTTTATATTTACCAGATGAGATTTTGGGATGGCATCGACAAGAACTTCGAGCTTCAATGGCGGCTCAACTGCCAACTGGCCGTGATGGACGAAGAAAACAAATCTGGCCGCAGAAAGATTTTGAAGAGCCCGAAAGAACACAGGAGAACGTGTCAGGAAAGCCCACAAGAATATAGTCCTTGTCTGGAACATTTACGAAGCCTGAAACGATTTCAAACACCGCTTTTGAGATGCGAGTTTCGTGTTTACAGTGCCCGGGTTTCGGCGGCCAGTAAAACGACGCTTCGGTCGTTCATTCCTGCTTGCATTCGTCCCCTTTAATACGTTTATGACTACAAGAACTCTTGCATTTGTAAGTAATTTTGTCTCCCTGAAAGTTGGAGAGAGAATAGATGAGTACATTTTGTAGGTTCTCATCGAGAAAGCACAACTCGCATACCTATAAATGTAGTTTACGGTAAAACACGGTAAATTCGACATCCGGTCACTGAAACTCGCCAGAATGTGTTTCTCTTCAGCCTGAATCTCCATTGCAGCAGTGATAACAATACAAAGATGTTTTTATTACTGAATGCCTTCGAGCAAGAGCCAGTTTGTATTGTAAATATAACTGTCGTTGTATCGCGATCGCAAGGAACTGAAACTCATTACAATTTTTCAAGTGTTATGCATATCATTAAATTGCTTGAAACCTGTTCATGCGCATCTCATAACAGAGCCCCTTTAATTCTCAATCTTTCCCAGACTAATCTTCACAATACTATGAAATATAATCACCTTCAGTAAGAAACCCGCGTATAAGAACCCGCATTTTTCCAAATCAGCCTGCAATCGGGTTCTAACCTCCCGGTTAGCTCAGTGGTTAAGCGCTGGTCTGTTGTACGGGAGGTCGCTGGTTCAAACCCCGGCCGGACCAACGACAATCAGGGTCTTAAAATAACTGAGTAGAAGGTGCTGCCTTTGTGGAACAATTTCGTTCACGAGCTGCAAATGGTTAGACCTTCACGTCTTCTCGGATAAGGACGTTAAATCGTGGGCCCATCAGTGGATGAAGAGCCACCTCTGGATATGCCACTGATTAAACCATTATTATTATTATTATTATTATTATTATTATTATTATTATTATTATTATTATTATTATTATTATTATTATTATTATTATTATTATTATTATTATTATTATATCTAATGAAAAATCCAGGTGTCAGGTTCTTAAATTAAGAAAAAGGTTCTTATAATTCTTTTGTCAGGGGAAAATGTAGTGCAATCGTTTGTAACAGCGCAATAATTTGCAATGTAATATGGGTTTGATACTAGTACAGTAGACAACAAAAACCTAATTATTTAATATTTCAACCTCGACAAAAACAAACATATAATCTATATCCTCCTTTAAAAATAGCCAATAAACCTATAAAAAACTGTCACAGTATCAAATATTTAGGTTTTTACATTGACACCCACCTTACTTGGTCAGAACATATTGAATCAGTTTAAATGATAAACTTAGTAAAAATATTAATGTTCTCATTAAGTGTAAAAAATATTTACCGTTCAATAGCCTTCTAAATTTATATTATTCTCTAATTTACCCATTTATAAGCTATGGCTGTATAATTTGGGGAAACAACTATGACAGTCCGTTACTATCCTAGCTAAACTTCAAAATAAGGTTATTCGTGTTATATGTGATGTAAGTTCCTATAAGAGAGCATATCACTCCATACTATATTAAACTTAATGTACTTAAACTTCCTGACATAGTTAAAATGAATACATGTCTTTTCATTTATGAATGTATGACCGAAAGCAAAAGCTGTTCAATTAATATGAAATATGTCTCAGAACAACATTCTTACCAAACAAGAAGCTCTACAAATCAATTTTTTTACATTGAACGATATCGGTTAAATTTGAGAAAATTTTCCCCCACAGTAATAGGTCTTTATTATTGGAATAACTTACCTCTTCGAATTAAAAGCATTCATTCCAGAAAACAACTAAAAAAAGCTATTTTTTCTCACTACCTTTCCCAATATTGATATTTATTATGCATTATTTTGGCAGAAATGTTCCTTTTAATTTTTCTAGTAATAATTATCACGAGCAGATTTAAGGGTATCGTATTTAGGTAACTATTTGATGCCCTTACACCAATGATTAATGTTGAGTGTGAGGTATCGTTTTTCCTAGTGTAGTATGTGTGTATTTCATTGTCTGTTATTTAATTTTATATTGTATAAATTTGTAAATCATGGTGTAAAATAAACTCAAATCAAATACAGTAGACAATTTCGAAAGAAGCTAAGTCTCGAAATTAATAATCCTGGTATAGTACAGTAATCAATGGTTGCAACGAGTTTTCGAATTCGATTGGCTGAGAGCAGCTGTATTTATGCTAAACACCAGTGCCACATCGTGCCAGTGCCGAATCATGTAATATCTGAGTCTGAGTGCCAAATCATGTAATACCTCAGATGTGAAAACCAGAACTCATGAATTGGATTGACTGAGAGGCGACGGTCTTTAATTTCCAAACTTTTGCAACAATCTAGAACAATAACAAAGAGAGATTTCCACATTTACAGCCGGGAGAAGTTGAAAAACTGAAGTTGAATAACGGATCACAACAAAAACCACAAATACGCGGATGAATATTATTAACAACTAAGTGAAATGTCTTTATCGTGCAATTCGCGGGATTACTGATTTTAAATTTTTGATACTCTTTGAAAAACTCACTTGTTCAAATTAATCCCGAATTGCACTCAAATCCATATGATTTATACAAATACAATAAAATGGCACATTTGAACACTATTATTTGTTTAGTACTGTATTCACTACAGTAACCTAAATGGTTAGTTATGTTTGAACTTAATGTTGAACCCGACCACTGACATTTTAATTAAGACCCTATTTCAAATATCAGGCTGAAATAGGTTCTTATCAGGCTCCTGGTTCTTATATATTGGGAGCCAAAATTCCCAATTTCAGCCTGTAGGTTCTTAATTTAGCAGGTTCTTGGTTTTTACTGTATCTAGTTACTTTTAAATACTACCACATACATGCAGGAGTAATGAGTCATGTTAAACACAAAATGGACCTCGTTTAATTTATAGCAAGACTCTTGTGCTTGGTTATTCACTTTTCTCTTTTCGATTAAATGGAAAATCAGCAGTTTATGACTTTCTCGCCTTTCTATCCTTTAAGTTCTTTGTTTGAGAACTATCCCATAATGTCATTGTTTGAGATGTCGAGATTTTTCGGGTATTTCTGGTCAGAATAAGTACCGCAACATCGTCCCAAACTCAAACTGCATGAAGTTCACGTTCATTTGCTTTGTAGCGCATTGAAATCCGTCCATCAAAAGCTCAGAAATACGGCCACTTTGAAAGTTTGTGCTACACAAATGGAGTCATGTTGACTGATAGAGACCTTCCTCATATGTTAAGGCTGACTGGAAAAACATGCATATTTAAAATTACTTATTCGTTTACGTAACGTTTTTAGCATTTTCTTTGAACAACAGGAAACTTCGGTACTCAGAAGATATTTGGATAGTATAGTGTGCCGCGGGGACCTCAAAACCCTGACCTATCCCAGACCTAAAAATGCCGTTTACCATACCCTATCCCAGACTTGAGGCAACAAATCTAAACCCTATCCCAGACCCAAACCATAGATTCATACTCAATTACACTACGAAAGCCGTTGTTTTGTTTTAATATGGTATTTTAAGCTGTAGCGTTAACGACAAGTAAATCAAAATCCATACCCTTTCCCAGGCCAAAACCGTAAAAAAGGATACCCTATCCCAGACCTCGGCAGCTCGAAAACCATACCCTTTGGGGCGGCACATACCTGTATAGCCCATATAAGGGAGTACCCTTTGGGGCGACAAATACCCGTATTGCCCATATAAGGGAGTACCCTTTGGGGCGGCACATTCCTGTATATCCCATATAAAGGAGTACCCTTTGGGGCGGCACATACCCGTATTGCCCATATAAGGGAGTACCCTTTGGGGCGGCACATACCCGTATTGCCCATATAAGGGAGTACCCTTTGGGGCGGCACATACCTGTAGATCCCATATAAAGGAGTACCCTTTGGGGCGGCACATACCCGTATTGCCCATATAAGGGAGTACCCTTTGGGGCGGCACATACCCGTATTGCCCATATAAGGGAGTACCCTTTGGGGCGGCACATACCCGTATTGCCCATATAAGGGAGTACCCTTTGGGGCGGCACATACCCGTATAGCCCATATAAGGGAGTACCCTTTGGGGCGGCACATACCCGTATTGCCCATATAAGGGAGTACCCTTTGGGGCGGCACATACCTGTATAGCCCATATAAGGGAGTACCCTTTGGGGCGGCACATACCTTTATAGCCCATATAAGGGAGTACCCTTTGGGGCGGCACATACCCGTATTGCCCATATAAGGGAGTTGGACAGTTGTTTGGTACTAAATGGCTAAATGCATCTAATCGAATTAGACTAAAATGGATATTATATGGCGTACCTGATGTTTCTTTCAACTTCAACGTTTCCTTTTTTCGACATGTTCAATCCTTTATTATTGAAATAAAACGGTTTAATTCCTATACTTGCTGCGTCTCTGAGTGTGTATATATGTCACTGCGGTATCTAGTTTGTTCTTTGCATAGTACCTTAAATGTGTGTTATATATATGCAGTCCTTTTGGTGTATTCTCATGTAAAAGCTATTTTACATAAGTTCCCTAGATAAGCTACCCAGCTTTTGGAACAAATGTAAAGAATAAATAGTGTTTAATTAAAAAATTAATACTGATTAAAAGACACGGCAAGAATTTGAGAACATAAGACAAATCCATAAGACAAATCCAGGCTACTTTGTCCACTGTGCACTGTCACTCCTATTTCATACTTTAATTTACCTTATCTATATATTATATATACGTTTAGTTAATCATATTTCCCTTATTGTAATTCAAAAAAAAGAAAAATAGTGTGAAATAAAAACTTGAACTTGTCGAGTGTAACACGTACAGGAGTATTATACGGGATTAATAAGCACCGAGTGATATTAAAGGTTTATCAAGTCTAAAATTTTAATTTTAATTGGCCGTAATATATGGATTTCATGACATTTAGAAAACACGCTGAGCTGGGCTGTTAAAAAATTCAAAATACTGTAACTCAAAAACGAATCCCCGCATCGATGTAAAATTTTCGAAGAATACTGAGAATACCGATATCTAAATCATATTAAAAGAACAGCTTTATAGATCTTATAGTTTAGATTTTAGAATGTTGATGTCGTCACGTGGTTTCCTGACATGTAGTCTCCTTCGCAGCCATTTTTAGGGTTGCGAGCTACCGGACGTTAAATAAATAAGATCGCTTTATGAAGTACCGAAGTATCAGTCGGCAACAGTTAGTAACAGTCTGCCGTACGTAGTGCAGGTGTGAAGAACCATTGTCCATCGAACGTGACCAAAGACGGAAATCAACAAGCCAGGATAGCTATATAGTCCTATGTTTTGTTCTTTTCGAATTCAAAGTATTTTTTATTTGAATCGGCCAGATGGGTAGCTTTTGAAATAATCTTGTAGTTACGTATAGAGTGTAGTCCGAATAGGCTAAAATATAAATAGAGCCGAAAATAGACATATCCTGAGAAACTATGATTTCACAGCTGCCTCACGTCGCGAACTCCGGCTTCCACCCCGGATAACATATGAATGGAACTTATTAAAATTAACTTTCCAGAATATTCAACGATCCCATATATATGGACGACAAAGCCGCCTTAATTATTGCTTTCGTCGCCAGACCTATACTGTCGTATTTACAGAAACTATTTTTCCATATTCTGACTGCCTGTGCAGACTTGGAATCGCTTTTACTTTGGTTTAGCATTTTCTCAGTTCTCAGTTCGATAAGCTAATAATTTAAAATGCGTTGATCAACAAGAATACATTTTAAAGTTATCTAAAAAACAAAGGTATGCATATGCAAGTCAAATTGGCGGATTTAATTTTGGATAAATGGTATATTTTTCTTTCATTTATGGTATTCACCCAAGCAAGCACGACAAAAAAAATCACCAGATCGAAGTTTTCCTTAAATTTAATTGATTTCTTCCCCCTCGTAAAAATACAAATCAGTGGGATACATCAAAAGCTAAAATGGGGAAAAGCTCTGCCGACTGACGTTAAAGACAAATCACATTCTATCGATAGAGTAGTTTAATTCATAAGACGTCACTGCTGATAAGATTGCGTCTTCACTATCGTCCGTATCAGATACAATGCACACATACATGCATTACATGCTTCGTCCGGTCGGCTACCTGAATAATTATCAGATAAGACAAGACACCTTAATTCACACTACTTATAGTTTTACGTTTACATTGGAGCAGTATTATGTTAAAAAAGAAAGACTAATAAACAATAAAGTAAAAGAAAGGTTTTTATGATAGAATTTGTGCGTATAGTGGTAACTATTTGGAGTCAGCATTACAGCATAACGTGCATGCACGTATAGTCGTGAGGCTGCTAGCACCGTTATCTTCAGTTTACTGAATTGCACATTGTACTGTCTAGTACGCCCCAGGGCCTAAACTATCCCAGTCGACGTCGGTGGATATATGTTTACTGATAATTAGGGAGTGGCGAGACTATGTCTGATCTAATGGAAACTCGCGTCTCAAAATGTTAGAAGACAAGGGGCAGGTTACAGGTACCTCGTATCCATATGAGATGTTAGGATCCCGAGTTAGGATCCCGAGTTAGAATCCCGAGTTAGGATCCCCCTAGAATCCCCCCCCTCCCCCACCAAAAAAAATAATAAATAAAAAACAGCAAATATACTAATAAAATTATAATAATAATAATGATATTTCTGAAATCTTATTCTGTCGAAAACTTTTTTAGGGTTAAAGATAGAAGCATCAAAGCATCTCGAGAACAAAAGTATGCATGAGAAAACTGACACTCTCAGTGAACTGAGAAAAACTCTAACTGGGTTCAGAAAATCCGGACAGAGTTTTGAAAACTTGAAGTTGTTCGGCTGTTTATATCGGTAATTCAGTTTATAAAATATCCCAATTGATAAATATTATATGATACAATACAATATTGTTATAGGTTGGCCTCCCGAAAGTAACGACAGTTAAAGGCTGCTAAAACCGAAGTAACGACCCTCGTTACACGTTACCGTTTCGAAACTTTACAGTAGAATTTCTCATTTCATTGAGCAGGCAAATGTTTCCGCGGTGCTACTACTCATACCCGAGAATGCGAATTTCACTGAAAATACTCGATATATCAATATACTGTGTCTGATTATTGCAGTTATTGACCAGTCATCATGCATTATCGCAAGCAACATACTGAAGCAATCACGACCGGCTGACTAGAAAAACGCAAAACCATATTCAGGATATGCAGTAAGCTAATATTTGGCTGTTTTGAAGTGATGGCGGTTCAGTGCGTTACATTACGTGTAGAGAAGAGAACTGGTCGGCGCGCGAAAAGTGTTAGCTTGTGTAAAGTCTCAGCGTCGTATTCATCTCGTGTTGAGCGGTTTTTACGAGGGATTTCTAGAACTACATACTCATACTCTCTTGGTAGTTTCCGAATCTGTTAGCTTTGGTTTGTATGAACTGTATAAAGAGGAGATGCTGCAGTGAAAATAACATGAGAGCTGTCAAACTAGTTTGATCTAAATCAAAAGCGCACTTCCTATTACTAGTGATTACATCTTGGGAATTTTGACGAGGTTAGAACAGCCCCCAAAAAAGAACATGATGTCGATCAGCAGGGAAAGAAAAGGATGCGAGATTCACTGGTTCGCAAAGCGAGCTCGACATGGTAAACAAATTGAAGAACTGAAAAACTATACTTGAAAATGCAAACTTTAACAGAACGTGTACTTTTTTTTGGGGGGAGGGGGAGGATCCTAACTCGGGATCCTAACTCGGGATCCTAACTCGGGATCCTAACTCGGGATCCTAACTCGGGATCCTAACTCGGGATCCTAACTCGATAAATAGCGAGACTCTATCCATATTAACTTGATTATAGCCATTTTGAAATCACTGGGGTTTTCTAGGTATACAATCTAATTGGTTTAAGATAGTGAGATTACAGCCCAGATGTCTGTAATCGCACACTTTGCTGAACCTTCGACTTTCCTCAATTTATTCGTAACTAGCAGTCAAGTACGTAACTACAACACTAGATCAGTATCCAATTATCGATCTCATGCCTGTCGTACTAATCTTAAACAGTTTACAATTCTATACCAAGGCCCTAAAATTTGGAATTCCCTGCCAACGTATATCACAGGTTCAACCAGTTTTCCTAGTTTCAAGAAAAAAATGAATGATTTCTTACTCAAATAGATGATTACTGAATCGATCATGCCGCACATATGCATCACTTTTTTATAAACTTATTAAGCTACGAGGTGACCTCTTACTATAAGCCTGATGGTTTCTCGAGGTCTCCTCGCCATACATTACATTCTACTGTATCTGTAATTCCCATTTCTGTGGCAAATAAACTAAACTTAACTTAAAAAAACACAAACTTAACCAATCAAAAGAGAGGAACCTCTTAAACCAACCAATCTCTATCCATCTCTACATCCATATCTATCCGTCTGTTTGTCGTGTTTTTCTTTTGCATTTGTCTGTTTCAGGAGCTACTCTCGTATTTAGCGTAAGCGGAGGACTTGTGACATACAATAGAATCACGATCACGATAACATAGCCTAGTCCTTGTACACTGTCTGAGTCTCCAAGATTAGAAGGTCATGAGTTCGATTCCCATCTGTGATCCCGAACGGTAGTGAATACGTGTATGAGTTGAGTATTCAATGGATAACTATATAGTTCCCGTAAAAACTAGCGTTGGTGGAGTCGGGGTGGCGCAGTGGTTAAGCGCTTCGCCTGTCACCTCTGTGGCCTGCATGTGTTCGATCCCCGGACGCGGCACTGTAACAGCGGATCGGTTCCGGCCGGAACTATTTCCCTAGGGTTTTGGTTCCCCTTTGGGGATATGGTTCCGGGGTCGTCATATTTCAGGGTTTTGGTTCCGATATACCAGTTTTTTCGTTCCGGTCGGAACTAAATCCCTAGGGTTGCAGTGCAGTTCATCACCATTAGAAGGATGTTTACAAACTGCACATGGAGAACCATAACCACATAAAACAAAATTTAAGATCACCCTTATTAGCTGTGTGACGTCGTCAGTCACGTGACTTTTAGCAAAATCGTTTATATCTTGCCTCGGTTTAGCAAAACAACAACCAAACTGCTATGACATAGCCACAGACACAAAACAAACATCACCCGTCCCTTTCAGTGGTGTGACGTCATCGGTCACGTGACGTTTAGCAAAATCGTTTATATCTTGCCTCGGTTTAGCAAAACAACAACCAAACTGCTGTCACATAGTCACAGACACAAAACAAACATCACCCGTCCCTTTGGGTGGTGTGACGTCATCAGTCACATGACTTTTAGCAAATCTAACACCCCGTGGTTCAGATGGGTTGATACAGTAGTACGACACAAAGCCAACTCAATTTTTTTATAATCAGCACACGCCTATCAGCGTTATGTCGTATAGTTGTATTTCTCCCACGCGTTTCGTTTGATAACTATATACAAACTTCTTCAGGGAGTATTGAACTAATAAACGGACTGAACAGGGCCTATAGCAAACGTGCTACGGAAATCTGTGGTAATACATACGTAAACCTGAGGCAGGAGAATCCTGTAGATAAATAAATATGCTAAAACAATATTTTTGGGGTTGGAATAACGTTAGTTCAGTACTCCCTGAAAAAGTTTGTAGTAATCAAACGAAACGCGTGGGAGAAATAAAACTTCAACACATCGCTGATACCGCGCGAATTATACAAATTTATTTTGTCAAAAATCGTTTGCGGAGGCCCTGTACACTCCTAGTCGCGACGCCAGACGGTACTGTGTTTCCGAGTGGCATGGCGTGAAATCAAAACTGACAAACATACTAATCACGGCAGATAATATGAATGTTACTGTTAGAAAGCATTGAGAGCAGTCATCTCCGCGGCACACTTTCCCAGATTTCCCGTTTACATCTTTGTGATAATCACAAGCGCCATGCTTAACGTTGATTTTAAATTGAATGTTTTCATAGCCTTAGAAGTGAAGTCTCACAATCATATTGGAAATACCAAAATATTTCCGTATTCGCAAAATATTCTTCCTCAAATCAAATTAAAATATCGAAAGAAAATCCTGAACACCGGTCTAAAAACGTATCCAGAATGCCCTCCTTTCTGCTAAAGGGACGGGTGATGTTTGTTTTTTGTCTGTGACTTGTTACACTTGTTTGGCTGTTGATTTGCTAAACCAAGGCAAGATATAAACGATTTTGCTAAAGGTCACGTGACTGATGACGAAGCACCACCCAAAGGTACGTGTGGTGTTTGCTTTGTGTCTGACTATGTGACAGCAGTTTGGTTGTTGTTTTACTAAACCGAGGCAAGATATAAACGATTTTGCTAAAAGTCACGTGACTGATGACGTCACACCACTGAAAGGGACGGGTGATGTTTGTTTTGTGTTTGTGACTAGTATGTCCTGTTTGGTTGTTGTGTTGCTTAAAAGAAAAGGTATAGGTATAGGAACCAAAACCCCAGAGAGGAACCACACCCCTAGCTGAAATAGGCCTCATTAATGAAAAATTCTAGGAATACGGTTCCGCCCGGAACCAAAACCCTAGGGATTTGGTTCCACCAGGAACCAAATCAGGTAGGAACCAAAACCCTGCTACACCGCCATATGTGAGTTGAGTTTGTCGGTATCTTACCCTTGCTCCGAGGGTTTTTCTACGGGTACACGCTAAATTTCAATTCGATCTGTGGATTAGCCGAGTCCTGGCTATGATCAGCCCCTATATATATGGTTGTTCAGGTCCCGTTAGAAATTAAGAGTCTACATCGGCGGGGAAGATTATATACTAAACACTTGTACACAACCAATTTCAATGTTACGTACAAAGACAGTGTTTCAAGTGTTCGAGTCAATCATTCAACATGCATACTCATTCGACATAATCATTCCGCACAAAGCAGTAGTTCCGCCACTCCTGATCGGCAACGCATGTTGGCGAAGTCAGTCGAGTACGTACTCGAATACGAATAAGCACCTAAATTATTCGATCCGATGATAAACTAGTGAGCCTGGTTACAAAGTATGTCGAATGAGTACTCGAATGATTGCTCTCTGCACGTATAACACTGAAATCGTTTGTAATCAACTGAAAATCGATAACTGAAGGTATGCTACACCGCCATGGGAAGCAAGTAGCCGCTCTGACGAAGGGCTAACGCTTGAAACGTCAGCTGCTACTTGCTTACTGATTCCCATGGTGTTTAACATACCTTCGACGTTTAGTTGATTATACCAGTGGAGTTACTTCAGGTTGATATTGGTCGATTTTTCAAGAATACAAAGCCAGCCTTACTAACTAAACTAAATGCCTCGTAGTGCATGGTGACAGTAAATTCCTAGCGCTTGTTTGTCGTCACATCATTAGCATATTGGAAATGTAAACCGTTATAACTCAAGACATATATACAACACTCAAATCAAAAAATATTGTACTATTCAACTATTAACTTGATGTAGAATCGATTTTAATATATTGTTATCAAACTCATTAATATTTCATGAAGCAAAAACAAAGGAAATCACCGACCGATAAGTGATCTTTTAAATCTGATACAGATTTTGGCCTCATAGTTCAGGCACTTTAAATCCCATGACGTCACGATTCCACTGAAGCAATATTTATGCAACATGACAGGAACTCTGTTGGGTTGAAAGGTGTTTACCCTAATACTATAATGGTACCATGTCTCTGATTGGCAATGCTAATGATCACGCGTGTAAGATGAATTTATGTGTTCATGAGTCCAAATACACAAATACATTTTGCATTTCAAGTGCATTCACTTATTAGTTATTTTATATATAGAGGAAATGGAAAACGTTTTTATTCGTGTTACCACAGAATAACGTGGATAATATACCCGTGGTAACTGGACTCCAGTCGCCACTTGAACTCGTCTTTCCAAGCCGGTTAAATATTTCTTTTTTTCTCAAACGTCAGCTTCTGTTGCCAACACGGAAACTGTTTTCAATTTCAGAAATCTTGAATAGAACGCGAACGACCATTCGCTCTCTAGTTTTTTGCAACTTAACTTCAGTTATTATTAAGTAGTTGGTTAATTTTAAACACGCGCCTTGTGGAAAACAGATCTTTTTGACGAGGCTAGCGTGCCTCAATAAAGCTTACACATTTAAATACCTACCCAACATTTTTTATCTATTGCATTATTTTGCGGTTTCTTGTTTCTAGGAAACGTGTTTTAGGTACTGAAACATTCACCACACTATCACCGAGTCTCGAAAGCCTGTTTTATTCTACATAAATTCCACCTACTATGTTTGATAGGGCTCTATTTACTGGTGCATGATGCGTGCAGTATTTCTATCAAAATACTGACGGATGAACAAGAAAATTTGAACAAAAAAGTTTAACAAGTCGAGAGATGTCCCCTTTCTCATCAAAACATGAAAAATTATTTATAGAACATAATCTTCAGAAAAAGCTATTAATATTTCCCAGTCGTTGATACTCTGGCCGATAAATTAGACTTTGGGATTTAGTGGGATTATAGAGCAATGAGGAATGTGGTAGTTAGGATCGGTTCAGCGTCAAACATCAGGAAGCATGCATTCGTGCTTCAAGGTAAGCATTCTTATGGGTAATGCCATAACATCCCAGTCACGTAAAAAGACAGGATTTCGTTTAAAAAGCATTGATCAATATCCACAATGTTTTATGCACTTACCAGGATTTGATATCCGTATTAACACAAGGAAAATAGGCGAACAGGTTGGATATGACGAACAGTTCAAATTCCAATATACCACGTCCAGAGATTCAAGATTGGACTCTCAGTTTACAGTCAACGCTGTTCCGTTGCTGAACTCATCTCTGAGTTGTAAGGTACGTCAAAGTTAAGGCTTTTAAGGATGTGTTTCTCGAGGGAAAAGCCTGGCAATAGTGGCAACTCGTCGATGGGAAGAGACGGTCTTCTCTGCCGAGACACAAGTTCTACTTCGTGAAGTTTTCATTGAGTACGATGGGCATTCGAATTCGTAGAACCTAAGCATCTACTGAGTCAATAAGCAAATATGTCAATGATATCCTATATAAAGGCTAACGGGATAACCACAGTATTGGACTTTTAATTAGCTATTCAGGAAATCCCGGTTGACATGCATATCCCATGAAGCAAGTGTCACCTCTTAGGGGTTACTGATTGTTGAACTAGCTTTTATTAATGAAGGCATCATAGCGTTTCATTCTTATCCTATTTTTACACACTGCGTATCTACAGGGAATACGCCTTAATAGCAGGAACGGGTTCTCACATGAGTATATCCAATGTTATTCATCTATGATCTGTTCACCAGCCACAATCCGCTACGATTGTTTCAGTTACTCTGAACCTTCTTGACTTTGCAAAATACCTTACGTCAGCACCCTTCCGTCTTGCAGTATACGATTACAGTGGCATTACATATATAAGCAAGGAAGAGAGATTCCTTTACCGATCAATAGAAATTAAAAGAACGAGAAAATAGAAAAAAATGTCGACAGTATTGGAAACGAGAAAACTCTCAAAATATGTCGAATTCAGCAATTGTTCTTAAAATCTGCTTCGATTCAATTGGATACATTCCTTCGAATTCCTAGCAGCGAACCGGCCAGTTGTACCAATTCTGAGGTTACCGGATACCTTCGCGGGTCTCTTTCGTTAATAATTTTGTACGCGCGTTGTTTTAAAGAAAACTATAGAAACCTATATACCTCTGTAAAGCTTATGAAGTGCAGAATACGCTGAATGAATTTGTTGAAAAAAATATCTGATTGTAAAGCAATGCTATGCCAACAAACGCAAAACTGACAAGGTTTATAAAAGTGAATTAGCAGCCTTCGGGTTAACGCATAAGAACAATTCAACTGCACAATGTCAATCAGCATATGACAGCCTAAAAAAGGGTGTGAGCATTTGTTAATATTTTACTTCATTCAAATGCAATTTATTCCTAAAGTTTTAGTCTTCAATAATGTTCGAGTCACATTACGCGGGATACTCTACGAGGAAAAATACTTTGAATATTGCTAAACGCTCACACACTTTTCTTTGTCAGTAACTTATCTGTCTTTTGGCCGAGTTTTATCGAAATCTGGCAAGTCTGCATACCCTATTAATTCATTCAAAGAGAGGGGATACGAAGAAAAACCTAGTCGGAGATTTGGCGTGTAAAGTTTTGTGAACACTTCACACCTCATCAAAGCAAATGTCAACACTTCGAACCAACTAGCCAATGACTACGCAAGGATCCCTGGAGCTTCAATTCGCGGGAAATTGGTAAATAGGTCATATTTCTTAAGAAACCTTTCGCTCGCACAACAATTTAACAGTTTCGCTGAGTTCGAGAGCCGATAAGTTTCATTCCCAAAGTTCCACAACAACTGCAAGTTGATGTCGAAGAAGGGAAGCTACAACAACAGTGTGCAAATTAATTGGATAACTGCTCCCGCTAAAAGCCCAGGGGGTGCCCGTGGCACGTAAAGGGATTATAACGCCTCGGTGATTTATTTAGTTTCCTTCTAAATACGTTTTTTCTAAATATCTCGCAAGCTTTTATATCGTTTGAAATAATGTATTTTCTAAATTGTAGAACCATCCATAAACTTTCCAAATAATCATTAATATTTCTTTACAAAAAAACATGCCTTGAAGGTATCCGGTAACCTTAAGTACTAGATAAAGTACGGTAAATGTCAAGGAGTTAGTAAAGTGAACTTCTTGTCTGACATAGCTACTGTCAGTTAGTGGAACTTTAATCCAGCATTTAGAAGGAAGAACAAATATGAGGTCGTGGGCATGCAATAAAATGTCATTTTGGGGCGTCATTGAATTCCAACATCATTCTGGTAGATATTGTTTTCACATACTCTCACCAACAAGTTTTCAGGACTCCATTTATGGAGAAATTATGAGAAAAATATAAGTGATGAACCATTTCCGTGCAGCGAAAGGGTTCAGTTCAAACGTGGCCCTATATTGGGAAATCGGATTATCCCAAGCCCAACTTAAAAAGCTTTTTTTTTTTTTTCGTAAACACAGCATACAATTGTGACTGAGTCGTGAAAGGAGAGAGAACCCGAGGATTATGAAATAGAACCAAATCAAGTATTGACGGACGACGTGGATATTGTTTCACGTACGTAAAATTTGAAACGTGCACCAAGAAAACGTCCGTCAATAATTTCACTGTGGCGTTTAAAGTTCGTATTAAACGCCGCGATCTTTTAATTTACGTTTTTAAAATAGGCGTTTACTCGGCGCGTACAATGTCATTTGTGCTTCCTTTTTTATGCACGTTTTACGTACATAGCTCTAGACGAACGCTACAGTGCATGCCGGGTAAATCCACATTTAGTTGTAGGCACACCGCGGCAAAACGGTATGCTCCGCTGGCCAAAAGAACGAAGGCGCTGCTATCAAATACAAATTACCGAGGGTTTCAACTTTTTTAGTAAATAATTTTATAACTAAGTAAACTCACAGTGACTGATTACAAATTAAGAAAACTTCAACCTGTTAAAGTCTTAGGCTTAGCTTTTAAGTAGTTTTCTTAGTTTTTGACAAAACAGTTCACATATAGATACTTTTAAGCAGAAATTTTAAAATTACGGGTATGTGCCTGTTGTTTCATTTCAGTTTTCGCGGGAAACTGGGGGCGGCCGCGCGCCGACAAGAAATAGCAAATACGCATGCGCGTAACGTTTTGCCGCGGTGTGAGTTGTAGGTTACATGGACTATCACGGTCACGCTTTTGTTGATGTGATATAGTAGTTATTGGAAGATATTGAAATAAGAGTTGTTTATCAGCATGCAGTTGCATAGTGAGTGGAAAAAAACGACCGAAACAAATTACAGAAGAGCCTCAAGCAGGCTATAACAACTTGTTCGAAAGCTATTCAGTAGCATTTAAACGGCCTTTGGGAAAACAAGAAAACGAGGCTGGTAAGACCATGACTGACTTGAGTACTCTGTAGCAATGAAAGCTATGACACTTAAATTTGAGAGGATTACTGTAAGTTTTATTCCAGTGTCTTATCTTCTCATGTGATCATAGTTGCTGACTAATACGCATGCGGTAAATAACAAATTAGAACAGACCAGTTCACGGTTTTTCCCGACATTTTGAATGAGTTGCAAAAGCGTTCGTAATTATTTTAAAATATATGAAAATTTTGAAGAGTTTTGGACTCTCGCATCTAGCTAGTAAATATTTACCCAAACAACCTAAAATTTCCTAGGCCTGTGTCTACATTTTATACATTCAGTCAACAAGTGTATGAAGTTTACAGGCAATTGCTTCCCTACATTCAGTTATATGAGAACGTTTCAAAATCTTCCCAGTTCCTGTGTAATTAAGTCGTCATAATTTACAGCAATTGTATGGAAAAACAAACATTTGTTTTATGTTTGAAAGAGCAACTCAATCCAGCTCAGACTTGAGTATCTTATTGACATTCAGTGTACGTGTCATTAGCGTGTACGTGTCATTAGCGTGTACGTGTCATTAGCATGTCATTATACCAAAAAAGTGATGTTCTTGTGTTGAATACACACTGCATGCGAGAGTATGTTTTCTTAAATTATGAATCGAGCAATTTTGCACCCATTTCAAAATGTCGAAAAAAAAACGCGAACTGGTCTACAGGTTTTCTATGTTTGAGAATAGACCAGTTCGCGGTTAATTCCTACATTTTGAAAGGGGTGCAAACATGGCGCGAAATACAGTGTTTGTATGGGAATCCGATGCCAAATAAATTCCGTCAGATCGAATTTCTGAACTATTCGATACCAGGTAAAAGATTAACTGATCGAAATTTGAGGGATGTAGCTGTGCTGGGAATCGTGTTTTCAGTTTCCCATAAATTTGTCTGTAAAAACGAGTCAAAGTTCGCGGGAAAATTTATAGATAATAATGTGTGGAAAATTAAAAACACGATTGCACGCTTCCCAGCACAGCTACATCCCTCACATTTCGATCAGTTAATCTTTTACCTGGTATCTTAAGTTTGTATCTGAAGAATATTTCAGAGATTTCTTATTTGGCTTCGGATTGGCCCTGAAGTGACAGTCACGACGTCACGGCTAAAACAAAGAGGATCTATGCTTATCATCACTTCAAATACAGAACTGAATGGCGCAGGCAACGATGTGAAGCCGAGGAAAGCATTATCAGATGATGCCTCAGGCAGCAATTGTACAATTCATAAGAGCTTTATCGAAAACTAGTTAATATTTGCTGGTTTCAGCAAAGGTATTCCTAGAATCTATAGGCTCAGTTCCGTCCTTCGGTCTGTTTAGCATCTACACTCTCTTTAGGCTTTAGTGTCGACACTCTCGACGACATTATACATTCCATGTTGTCTCACATTCTCTACGATAAATCTACAGTTAGTCTCTCTCTTTCTAGAAAGACTAGAAACTCTGACACTCCTTAGCTTGCTATCTGTTAAATACTGACCGGCATGAATATTTATGAGATGTTTTTTTGTTACTTTAAAGCAAACAAACAGCTTAATAAATATTAATACTTCCGTCCTTCCGCATGATTCGAACTGTCACCGGTTACTACTGATCATCCAGCGACAACCCGAACACCGTAAAATTCCACATCCGCAAATGTCAGACCACAACTTTCCAAAGATCCTTTTTTAACAGAACCTGTAGAATATGCGGAACACTTTAGCTGACGAACTTAATTATATAACTTCACCACAGAACTAACCTCCGATCCTTTAAATCCCTCATGCTTAAGTAGTATTTTACCTGTCTTTCTATACACATTGTGATCAGGAAGATCCCCAAACCTGGAAATCAGTCTGCCCTAAAAGTAACTATTCACGTAGCCTTACACGTCCCATTTTATGTTGCTTTTTAAGTTGTAAATTATTAGTGTATCTAATAACAGCATCGTAATCGTTTTTCTTTTTAACTATTTTAAAATTACCGCTGTTGCGGTTAACCTACCACTTTTTTTTTGTGTGATTTAGTGATATATATTTTATAATTTCTTTGCTTACATTATCCTCTTCTGCATTCTTTGTGTCAAAGCTGATAAAATATAAAATATAAATAAAATAAAATAGTATTGAAAGTTTCTACAATCCCTATAATATTAAGGAGACATCTTTATTTTCTCACCAGGCAGGTTATATTAGTTATTAGGGGTATTAATTCACCTGCTGTTTAACTCATTAACATATTACATAAATACATACAAATATAGCGGCATCCATACCGACTCTTCTCTTATCCGAGGAGCTTGTATAGCTTTGAATTCCCTTAAAGGGGCTGTGTCACGGTAATAGACTATACGTTCGCGTTCCGGGCCGGAAACAGTTATTTGCACCGATGTTGATATGAACTAACGAACCTCTTGACCATGCAAATATGCAAAAATGACTAACAAGTAGTGAATATAAACAGTCTCCAGGGAAAATATTGAAAATCCTTTCAAACAAGCATCGAGGGAGGGAAGTTTAACTGTTTGTATCCAATTAACAGCCAAAACCGAGCGATTACTCGATACATGCGCAGTACCATGACATAGCCCCTTTAATTGGGAGCTCTGTAAAAGAAGGGGATAAACTTGTGCACCGTCAGCCTCCTGGAAGAGCAGTCGGTAAGACTGAAGGGGCTACACCGACGTTAAATAAAGAACTTTACATTACTTTACACACACTCAGACACACCCATTTTCAGAACATACTTACACTATAAGGGAAAACCCGGCAAAGGAACTACATTATTTTGATACCAATACGTATGCCATTATAAGCGCGGCGAGCTAGGCCCTTAAAATATAAATATGCCGTGAACTAACTGGCGCTAACTTTGTGGGTATTTGGATTACGTTTGGTCTGCCGGATTTAGAATAGTTTCTGAGCCTGACAAAGCATAACTGAAAGCTAGCCAAATTTATCCTTCTATCTCGTAAGCGGCTTTGCTACCGCGAGATTACCGCTATCGGATAGACATGTAAAGATACCATTCATCGAAATCTAAGCAGTATAAGCATTAATAATAATAACCATCGCACTCTAATCACCTCCAGGCCAGTTCAGTGGCCTTCGAGCGCCAGGATAAAGTGCGGGAAGTTTTATTTGGCCGATTCTCGGAGTTGGATTCCGGGTCGAACCATGATTCGAGGTCTTCAGAAACTAATCACTGGGAATATTAATTAAGATACTGTCTTTGAGAACTAAGTTTGATGTCTACGAGTCATTAGTATAAACCAGCTAGTGGACTATAATTACAAATCCTGCATTCTGATTGGCTACCCTACCATAGGTCTATTTGTGATAGCCCATGGTAGAGAAAAACCGCACGCATTTTCACGAAATAATAACAGTTTTTCAACTTCAATTTGTTTCTTTCTATTAATTTCTACTGTCCGACTAGTTAGTTTATACTAAAACAATTAGACCTCTCGCCCTCATGGGCTACGAGTTAAATAGCCCATTCGGCTGCGCCTCATGAGCTATTTAACAATTAGAATAGGCTATTTAACTCGTAGCCCATGAGGGCGAGAGGTCTAATTGTTTTAGTATAAACTAACTATAGTCGGACAGAAAGAACAAAATTGAAGTTGAAAAAAGTGTTATTATTTCGTGAAAATGCGTGCGGTTTTTCTTTACCATGGGCTATGACAAATAGACCTATAGTAGAGTAGCCAATCAGAATGCAGGATTTGTAATAGTCCACTAGTTGGTTCATACTAAACGCAGTTAGTTTATAGTCCTTTAAGACGTCCCTCTCGGATATCAATGACATTTAATAATATTCAAGCAAGAGTCACAAACTAGCTCAAGAACACTGAATAATACTTATAACGATGCCAGAACTATAATTTTGTTCAACTATTGATTCATATTGATCTTCCGACTTGATTCAGCATTAAAGCCATCTAGGTATCTGACACATCGGCATGGCTTTTTTGAATTTCGGTAAAATCCAGCCGTTTGGTTCACTCAAAATCAGTGCAAGCTTGATGTCCGGATCGTGTTTTACCTTTATTATCACTTTCAGTTGAACAGAACGCCTCTAATTAATTGTACTGTGACGTCACTAATTAAAATAAACTTATTACCGGTTAATCAACAGCGTCAGTTATGGGTGTTCACATACTATCTATTGCACTGTTGATGTTTATAGTGATTAGTGCAAGGAATACTTACCAAAAATGATTTCAAGATCAACTGAAGTTGATACCACTGAGAAGGCGAGTCAGCGGACGTTAAACGCGTTAGCAATTCTCCGTATTACACACTGAAAGAATGATAATATTGATATAGACAGTCGAGTCCACGTGATCATGACGTGGTAGCTCTATAGAGGCTTCCCAATAGGCCATACTACTAAGCTAGTAGTATTCGGCTGTTCTAGTGGACACTGGAGATTAAAGTGTATGTGTTAATTACCAGTGACGGATAACCTATATAATGCACTCTAAATTTCATTTTTTCAAGTAGAAAAAAGCAATTCTAAATCTTGGCCTCCCGGTGTGCTAGAAATCGCTAGAAATCGCATTGTCAAAACTAAAGTTAACTGAATGCGAGGCTACTGATCGATTTTGTTGTACGATTGACAGCTATAAGTAAAGGCATGTACAGTTGACAGCCTAGTTACTTTATAGACATTAAAAAGATCTAGAGTATTAACATCCAACGGTAGAGCCATACGTTTTAGAATGGCTGGACAAATAGACTTTCAAACGGATTATCCTTTTAAAAATAATCTCGGATAATTCGGTCGAAAAAACCTATTAATTGCTGCAGGGGAGAACGGAAAATAACAGTTGATAAGACGCCGGATTACAACATTCTGAAGTGGTTTTAAATGCACTTTAACGCACTGAACTGATGATGTTTTCTTGCCATAAAATGCCATAATTTTGAATGCGAATCATAACTTAAATTGTAAGTATAAAAATGTTTGCATTTCTCATCCAACTGATACTACGATTTGGCCTAAACTCGACAATGCTCAACGGAGTTGCAGCCATGGACACTGAGCTTTTTCGACCTTGTTAGGACTCGCTAGCATCGCATAGCCAGCGTTATGACCTCCGTCTTCAGTAAAACGTCATGGTCATCGGGCCGATACTATAGAATCTCATTCGCATGGCTAGCATTTTTGTTGGTTTCGTTTGAAGGTGGAAACTCCTTTTAAATCTCGCCCGATAAGCGCATACGTACTAAAGTAGTTCTTTTACTGAAAATAGTCCTTATTTCAATTCAGGCTACGCAGATATTCAAACATTTTATCTGGTTGCCGATATACCCTGATAGCAGGTTTCTCGTCTTATCTCGGCCTTTTCCCCGAGTCATGCATTTCGCTCGAAAGCCAAACAGCGAAATGCCCCGCGGGGAAAAAGGCCGAGAAAAAATGAGAAACGTCTGCTAGCAGAATAGGCTGCCGAAAAGTGCTCTGTCTATAGTTTTGCCTCATTTTTTAAATATTTACTAAAATTCCACTTGTTCAAAATTCAGGTTGTTTTCATAACTGCCATCCAACATAATCAGTACTATCGCACGTACAATCAGTGATCCAAATATTTTATTCATTACAGCTGTTCTTACGGCTGCTCGACTCTCTAAACTCCCATCTAAAAATAAATAAAGCTCAAACCACATCTACCCGGCACGCCCTATCGTTTTACTCGCTGCTAACTAACAGCCTGGCTGGTTATTCTTCGCGCTAGTCGACGTGTAGACTATTCGGTGTGTGTTTAACCCTTGAAGGGTACTTTGATAACATTTGCTGTCGGTTGAAAAATATGTAATTCTACAACTACATAGTTACTCTGACTGAAAGTGCCACCAAATTTACAAAGTAAGAAAATAATAGTTGCCATTATTACGTTTATTAGATATGTTTGTGGCCATAATTATAAGGAAACCGTTAGATGTTCAGTTTGACAAACTAGGGTCATACGCCTTTAGCTCCGATCCTTAGCATGATAAAAGAACCAAGGCGCAACTTCCAATGTTTATGTAAGAACTCAAGTCACGAAGTCAGCTGTGTATTGTTTTACAAGGCCCTCGGGTCGGTTATAAGAGTTTTGTTATGTTCAACTCTCCTCTTCGACACCATAAATATGTTGAGTAAACCGGCAACCGTTCAGCTTTTATACAAAGTGTACATTACTGGTACAGAACAGTCGAGCTTACGGCTCCTTGCGCCGTTGAAATCATTAGTAACGACCTCGACGATTTTTATAGCAAAACGCCAAGATATCAAAAACATTAATAACAGTCATTGCATATATTATGCTCGAACGCTACACCAAGACAAGAAGTTGTCTTACCTTCAATTGAGTCGAGCGATGTCATCAATCTTTATGCATTAGTCGTGCAACACAACTGTTACGGCGAGAGAGCGTCTGGAAGTCGTTCTCGTCGATTTGCTCCTCTTTATACCATTAATTATCTGGAAGAAAAATCGAAAAATGCAATGAGTGTAAATTACGTGCTCAGGTCGTTCCGGCTGCCATGCATAAGTACGCAGATCGTTTATCATGGAATACAAAATAAATCAAAATGAAGGTGGGAGGGGAGGCAAGCTGACGGTCATGATTTATTCACTGGGACATCCGTCATCACGTCTAAAACGTGTATTGCGGAATTGGTGAGCTGTTGGAAGGCACGAAGACAAATACAAAGGACAATGATGTTGTTTAAGTTATGGTAGGTCAGCCGGATGCTGTCGGCGCCTGGAGCAGAATAATTGACGTATGTAACCAGTTTTCTTGCTCGAAATATAATTTACAGTATCTCTTAAATAGTCTCATAGTATTTAACGACAGCTGTCATTTTCCTCGCTCTCTGATAAGCTGATTGGCTACGTTTTATCGTCAAGATATATAAGAAGACATACAATAATACTGACGTGAGGCGTGCACGTGACCACACAAAGTTTGTTGAAAAAGCAGAAGTAAAAAATAAATTGAGGTAAGTTTTTTGAAAGAAAGAAATTAAAAAGAAGGGATCAGGAATGACACCACCTCCGTTTTTCGCAATTCGGTTGTTAACTTAATGTCGAAACGCATCTGTGAAGAGATTCAATATGGATCAAACGAACGAACTGAGAAACACTGAAAATAATCCGATTATGAAGACACACTGTGCTCAGATCGGAGTTTGGGAGGCGAGTCGTACAAATGTTGTCTGTGTGGCCGTTTATATAATAATCAGTCCGAAACGCACACTCTGATTGGTCAAGAGCCGTGTGTTATTAGAGGACACACACATGGATGACGTCATGAGCGCGCGCAACCAATTTCTCAACTCGTTTTGATTGGATATTTTCATAGTTCTTAGTTTCGATTATTATATCAAACAAATAGATTCCATTCTGCCGTGCGCCTGTCCTCTTATAGATGCACAGATGACGTCACGACGTGAAGAGAACATCAGTTACGCTGAAGCGTCTCGTGGTGCACTTCTTTGTTCTGTTCACGTTATGACGTCATCTGTGCATCTATAAGAAGACAGACACACGGCAGAATATAATCTATTTGTTTGACACGGTTTGCATACAAATCACGACTGAACTCGGATTCTTAAATCTTAAAACATAGTACGAAACAAATCATAATTAAAGGGGCACAGTCATGAGCTGCGCATGTGCGGGTTTGGGCAATTTAATGATATGCAAAAATGCTTGGAGTTTAGTTCGCCGATACACGTCGCAGAACAACAGCACTTGGTCGAAGATTTTCAAGAATCCGACTTAACACTAGAGTGCACTAACATGTGAGATTGCTGTGATATCGACGGTTTGATTACTTCTCGTTCCTCACTCAACTTGAAAACGTCCGTCGGACGATTTCAAGTTTGGATGGATTAGTAACCATGCCTGTTATTCATCACCGTGCACCTTAAAGTTTCTACAGACTTTTCATCTCTAATTTATAGCCTGGGTTCGCATCAATTGCGAAACCTCCCAGTGATACCCCGGCATGGGCATTGTTCAAGGGTGGGTACTCGGGCTGCTTGGCGCTCACGTGACTGACATGCACACGAGGGCCCCCTCCCATTCTCATACACAATCCTTCCTCGGCCTCTGGAGCATTATGCATAGTTTGATATGCTTAGCTAATATAAGTATTTTATTATTTGTTTGCCACAATGTGCAATAACATAAACAGTATAATTTGTGGAACAAAATCAGTGACGAGGAAGCCTAAACGAGAAACCGTAAGGCTTATGGAAGTTCAGGCTTCCTCTTACATACGAGATTACAGATAACTAAACTATTAAGGTAGCGGTCGACAACTCCGATTTACTGTGTCGTACGTAATCGCCAACTCCCAGCATTCAGGTCTTCGTGGGTCTTTAACATGAAACACATGGTACGCTCTTTCGTCACATTTTTCAGTCTTAAAGGGGCTGTGTCACGGTAATAGACTTTACATTCGCGCTACGGGCTGGAAACAGCTATTTCCACCGATTTTGATTTGAATTAATCTCGGCCATGTGGGATGCTTAAAATTGAAGTAAATATGCAAAAATTGTTAACAAACAGTGTATATAAACAGTCTCCAGGGAAAATATTGAAAATTCTTTCAATCAAGCATTGCGGGAGGGAAGTTTAACTGTTCAATTCTGTATCCAATTAACAGCCACCAACCGAGCGATTACTCGATACATGCGCAGTACCATGACATAACCTCTTTAAGCTAAGTTGGCTTCCATTGATCCGTGATATGCCGATAAAGTTATGGTGTTTGGCTATGGCAACCAAAATAAGAGTAGACGATCCCGTACGCGTGAAACTTTGATGTTCCTCAGATATATTGAAACATTATTTTTGAAATCTTAAATTATTTCGCCACTATTAAAACTAGTTTTGTAGCCTTCTTTTCTACCATAACATTGAAGTGTACATTATTTTTATCTCTCTATTTAGCATGTACGAGGGCCACAGGCTTGTTGGCGATGCACAGAACTAGTCAGTGCTAGCGCTCCCCTCCAGTCGTAAATCAGTGAAGACTTTATAATGCACAGACACTCACACACACAGACTGAGACAGACACAACCCCTTTCCCATGCATGGTCAATACTTAATAAATCCTGTCATCTCGGTATCACGTAGACAATAGATCATTAAAGTGCCCCTCAACCCCATTTTTATTTTCGAAAAGAGAAGATAATTTTGAGTAATTCTGTGAAAAAAGTTTCGAATTTTCGTTAATCCCTCATTTTTTTGAGCGATTGTAAACGCGATCTGATGGCAAAGCGCCGCAAATTAGAATTGTGACGTAGTTAAGGATTTTTTCCTTCTGAGCATGGATGAATACGGACGTTTCGCTTTCACAAAGTCAACCCACTTGCGCCCTTTTTTGGCTAACGAACTCTCATTTCCCCAGAATGGAGTCACAAGACTCATTACAATAATTAGGATGTGCGCCACTACATGCACGAGATTTTCTCATCTTTAAACACTCATAAAAAATCAAGGATTAATGCGAATAATTTTTTTTTCGCAGAAACGCTCAAAAATACTTCTTCTTTTCGAAAATAAAATAAACATTTTGGTGTTGAGGGGCACTTTAAGATGATATGAGTATTAAGACTCTTTACCAATACTTACTCATTTTATATCGGCTACGTATAATATAGATTTATGTTTAGTCTATTCAAGGGTTCCTGACAAGGATTTTACTTCCCTTGCTCTCGAGCCTAGGTGATTTCTATCTCTCTACACACTAAGAGTATGTCTCTGGGCAGTGAAACCCGTTTAGTTTTTTTCAGTATCATTTCTTAATGTTCAATTCTATAAAATGATTCCAAGTTTATAGTCTACAATATCGACCACTGCACCCACAAGGTCTTTGAGTGTATCAAAGTTACTCAGAATCGATTTTATTAAAACGTTATTCATATACATACCTGAGCGCTGACACATGTAAACAGTTATGCGGCACTTTACTACAGCCTCTTTTTGAGTACTGTTGCATAATTTGGTCAAATAGTGACCAAACGGTTGCTTAGACTTCAGAAGAGAGGTGCACGCATTATCCGGCTCCAAAAAGAGAATAAGAGAGAAACGATCACCTGAGTTACATAAGCAGCTAGGTTGGATTCCTATCAGTAAACATTGGATGTTCCATAAATGCATACCAGCATATAACATGGCCTTTTCCCCCCGGGGGGGGGGGGGGACTCCCTTATGTGAGGGGTACATGGATGCTCGTCGTACCTTTTAGGGGTCAAAATCAGGAGTTTGGTACCACTTAGGGTATCCACCATCAAACACAGACATTTCTATGTAAAGCGGTACCTTTTAGGGGTCGGGTGTCAATTGAACAAAAAAGCTGTTATCAATTTACATTTTTATTATCTTTTAGGGGTCAAAATAAGGTTGAGCCACGCCCATTTTAGTACCTCTTAGGGGTCAAATCGAAAATGTCCGACGAGCATCCCTACTCCTTTTATATGCGAGTCCCCCCCCCACCCCCGGGCTTTTTCCTCCATATCTATCAAGTATTGTTAAAAACAACTCAGCAATACATAATTATAATAATAGGGCCGGGATAAGGATAACCTCACCAAAATTACATCTATAAATCTGAACAGATCCTTCGCTTATTCTGCGGCAGCACTATTTAATAGTTTCTTCTTCTTCCAATGAAATTCACCTCCTTCTATACTAGAAGATTCTAGTGAGTCCATGCATCAGGACATAAAATCAGCCGTATCAATCAAAGAATTCAGATCTAGATATTGGAGGCAATATGTCCTAAATAGGTAATACGACAGATTGTATCTGTTTAGTATCACGCTACATATAGTTATCTTGACCACATTAGCATTTAGTATAGTTTTCTATAGTTTATTTCGTATTATATATTTATTTGTGTATATATATTATTTGTATTTTAGTTATTATTATACAATTTATTATTATTATTTTACTGCACAATCAGCGAATGCTGAAGAGATTACTGTGGATGATAAAGTTCATTATTATTATTATGTATGTGTTCTAAAACAGTATTGTAGACAGGCGAAAATTATAACCTGTTTCACTTTTAAAACCATTTACTTGTTTAAACTTACTTGTTTAAACTTCTACACGTAGGCAGATTTAATAAAAAACAGAACTTTATTGGTAACAACTGTCTACATACAGCTACGAGAGAAAGTTAGACAAGGCATGTGTGTTCCTTTATCTCAGGCCCTGCTTAAACCTGATACTGACTATCATGACCTCCTGATTTCCATGGGCAATGTAGTTTCGAATTCCTTCATGGCCAGTTCAGCCCCATTTCATTTCGATTGACATAAATAAATAAATAAATCCTTTATTTGTTATAACATGCTGAGTATTACAGCTGGTGGGGGACTGCTTCACTTCTCACACACTCCCTAATACATTAACTGTTTTGGATACACTACACTCGACTCACGGTTGATTTTTACGGAGGGAGGAAAACCGGAGAACCCAGAGAGAAAGCCTCGAATGCAGATAAGGAATCAACAACAAACCTAACTCACATATGGTGCCCGAGCCAGGAATCGAATCCGGAACCGCAGCGGTGAGAGGCGAGTGTTTTACCACTGCGCCAACCTGCATTCCCAACTAGCTAGTCTTAATGATGACCACTCTTTTATCAAATCAGTACCTACCTTAACACAAGACTCGACTGCTGCTATTTCGTATTTCCTGTGAATTCCTGTTTCTTTCCTGATCACTGATCGGTACACTAGTATTTGTGTAGCTATAGCCACTATGCTATCGCGAGGCAATGGAATGTGTAAGACATTATTATGATCTAAACGTAGATATAATTGCCATAGATGTTAAAAATAGTTTCTATAACCACTGTCCAGTTTCTCGTTTTCCGATTGGCTGATTGCCATTGGAAATAAAAGGACATACAGATTGATTGCGTGATAGCGCGCGCCATAATTACTTTCCCTCCCTCTTGGCCTGTTCGCTTCACTATGTTTAGTTTGTTGTCATACAAAACATGGCTAGCGCCTCGTGAATCCACAACAATGTTGACCATGCGCTGACGTAAAACGTGGTAAATAAGGGGACATACCACGGTAAACTATCGTAAATTAGTTAAATTATCAAGACGTGTTCACGTTGCCTCAGACAAAAAAGGTTGTAACACGGGTTATGCGCGTTGAAAGGCAGTGCAACAAAATAGCTAGCTATATTATTAAACGAAAATTTTGTTTCTATCTTTGGCACGTACGTTGCCTGTCATGTCAAGATAACTAATGTAGAACTGCATGTGTAGTTACAGAGTTTCAAAGAATCTACAGTGCTTAATAGGACATCATAATTACATCATTTAACTACAACTACCAGAATCTTTTCCAATTCTTCTTCTCGTTCAGATTTTTTAACTCTTTTGAGAATACAAAGACAATGGTCTAAATTAGAGCCGGAACAAAAGGATCAGCGCGCAAGGAGTTCTGGTACTTGTAGTACGTGACGTCACCATGCAAATTTCCTTTTACAGTCTATCGTTGTGTTCTTTCTCGGACTCGCCATTCAGGGGCATTAAAGCATGGGTCTCCAATATGGCTGCCGCAAATCAAGAGGGTGTGGTCTGTATTTCCGTGCTTGTTAAATCTATTCTTGAGACTTTGACAGATTTGTTAAAAGTCACAATCTTAACACATTAGTTGGGTATTTTATGGAGAAGGCTAATTAAACACGAAGTTCCGGTATAAAAAGGGGAGCCTAGCGTTCACGTTTTATGGCTTGTTACTCGGGCTGCCTGTGGCAGCACCGAGTCTTAAAATGCAAGTCGTTTTTTTTTTTTTTTGGGTGTCGCAAAATTTCTGCGCATGCGTTAAAGGTCAAATTCACACCAATCAGATTGCACTGTGCTGATCACGCAACAATCGCCAGGTTAATTTATTTACATAATTTAATACAGTAAAGCAAGATGGCGGAGGACCCGCGAGCAACTTTCTCTCTAATTTGGAGTCTCATCTCTCAAATGTAAGCCAGTTTAATGTTTTATTTAACTTCACTCGTGCGAAAGCCTTCCAACAGGCTCAGGATATTTCAACTGGCACTATTGTCGGAGCCGAAGGACCGCGTTTTTTACCCAGATGGCCAGTGATTTTATTATACGACACGTACGACGACCTGAAGCCAGTGAACTGGGGCCAGGATCCGGAAAGCTAAAATTCGAGCTGAGATCCGACTTTCAAACTTTAAAAACAAAATCAAGAATACAAAAAAGAAGACAATGAAAGACCAAGGTCTCCAGTGTTCAGTATTCAGCTGTTTCGTAGATTTAAAAAAAGCATTCGATAGCGTGCCGAGGGACAAACTGTTAAACAAACTCTATATCTCTGGTGTCCGAGGAAATATTTTCTCAATTATAGAATCAATGTATTCAAATGACACTACTGCCGTGAAAATCGGGCACACAGTATCTGAAGATTTTGGTTGCCATATTGGTGTGAAACAGGGGTGTATGCTCCGCCCCACACTGTCTAATTTATTTTTAAGTGACCTACCGGCCTTTATGGATCAAACCAAAGTACCAGAACAAATTAACATACAAAACAGACCAGTTAGTTGCTTGCTATATGCCGATGATCTAGTGATACTTGCAAATTCTGCAAATTCTGCTTGCAACTGCTGCCTCAATAATCTGACAGTTAATATGGATAAAACTAAAATTTTGATTTTATTTTTAATAACACGGGGAAAAGCATGAATAATTATACTTTTAAATTTAATAATATAACTCTGGAAAACGTGACCTCATATAAGTACCTTGGCCTAACCTTTAGTACATTCGGAAACTTCACTTTAGCTAAAGAGGAGTTGAAAAAAATTGCGTTAAAAGCCTTATTCAAACTCCGCAAAGAAATGGGAGATCACTTTAGAGCAGATATAAAGCTAACGCTCAAACTTTTCAACTCCTTAATTCAGCCAATTCTACTATACGGGAGCGAAGTATGGGGGGTTGAGTCCAACAACACATTAGACAGAGACCCTATCGAACTAGTACATATTAAATTCTGTAAATGGATTTTAGGAGTGTCCAAACATGCCGAGCCGAATTAGGAACTGAAGATTTCCTCTTAAAACAGAAGCAATATCCAGGAGTTTAAAGTTATGTCTGCGATACCGACAAACTTGCAGTGGACGGTTTTTTGGACTCAAGCCTCTTAAATAATCCTGCAAGTTGGTACAAAAAAATAAGTAAGATAGTCCTCAAGCTCGGATTTGGAAATATCTTAGTCCCCTCAAACACTATCGCCGATAACACATCAATAATTTGCAAGAAACTTAAGCAAAGGCTATGCAACATAGAGTTCCAAAATTGGCACAGTGATATTTACAATGATACAAGAAGAAATGACAATCAGAGAAATTAGCTAAGGACCTACAAATTTTTTAAAGTAAATTACGAGTTTGAAGACTATCTACGCATAAGAAACTTGAAGCATAGAACGGCTCTTACAAAGCTTAGGATAAGCAATCATGATTTAGAAATTGCAAAAGGAAGACATGCTAGACCATTTAAAAACGTCGATGAAAGACTTTGTAAATTATGCTTGCCTAGAAAGGAGATTGAGGATGAAGCTCATTTCCTCGTAAAATGCAATAAATATAACCATTTACGAAATGCGTTCCATGCTTCAATGCAAAATGAATTTCAGATAAACATAGAAAAGTGCTCCGAGGAAAGTAGGCTAAAAATAATGTTAAGTCCCAACAATAGGACAGCAGCTACAGTTGCTGTCATATACGAATGCTTTATGTATAGAGACAATGGCCTCAAAGAACTCTGATCGATTCTGCCTCGACCCTCATAATTCTGAAATACCCCAAACACTTGTAGCCCAGTGAAGTGCACATTTATTTGGATAAATGTCTATGTACAGATGTATACGACTCCAAATAAAAACTATCTATCTATCTATCTATCTATCTATCTATCTATCTATCTATCTATCTATCTATCTATCTATCTATCTATCTATCTATCTATCTATCCATCCATCCATCTATCTATCTAACCATCCATCCATCTATATATCTATATATCTATCTATCTACATATAGCCATTTCTAGCTTCCCGGTAGCTTCAATCCGGCTAGCAACGTTAGAATAAAAAGTCTAAGAGAACTCAGTTTATACCCAATATTTCATGTGAAAGCCAAGCGTTATTGGTTTTGTATAGTTACTTCTATAGCTATGCAGAACGTAGAGGACATCTCGTCAATATGTCATAATCATAACAGTTTTCCCTGGAAGTCAAATTTCCCTTTCTCTGTGGCATTTTGACATCATCACGTCCGCCCTAACGTTAAGTCACAAACGTAAAAACAAGGATCTTCCCATCCGTGTTGATCGGACAGAAACATGTAACGAGAGGTTGATACTATTTCAACAAAAATAATCCTTCCAGTTTTCTCTAGGTCTTGTGATGTACATGATGGCAAAAACGTCTCACTAGTTATTTTTTAAATTAAACTCTCTATTATTCGGCGAACAAATACTATTGTACTGTATAGGCAGTAACAGCGTGTTCGACTGGAATCCACTGGCAGTCCTAGCTTGTCTTCAGATGCACCGATATAATTGTTCTAATTATCTCAATTGTAATCGGCTTATTTGGAAGACATCGCAGTAGCGAAATGATTCGTTCAACAAATCCTACAGAGTTACAAAGTGTTATTTGATTATTTTTCTCGTAGTTTATTTCGGCCTCCTGCAATTCTGTGAAGGCCATCATGGGGATATATTTCAATGCGTTCTACAGCAATTATATTCAAACCATGGGGTCCCTTCTTTACAAAGACAAAACTAAATGCAGTGAATACAAAATAAACAAGACTGAATAACTGAGGTGCATGGTACAGCGCAGGTTATCAATGTGAGAGTTCGTGGGTTCGAATCCCGGCCGCGTCATTGGGAAGGAGCCGCTGGCGCTGTCTTCCAATATTTTCTCTTCATAAAAAGATGGATGTAAATAAAAACGTGTTGTGATATTTGTGATAAGAAGGGAAATGTGCTTCCGGTTCGCACATAGTAAATGGTTCAAGCCATCATTGTAAATTTACAATTGTAGGTTAAACCCAATTTGATATCAATATGGTAAAACAAACCGAACACCAGCGCTATTTCTCTCGTGTGTTCTAAATGGTAGGGTTAGTGTTAGTAGTGGATAAGCCATTAATTGTTTACCGTTGCAGTCAGTTAAATCCTCGTTTGAAGGTGTTCTTTTCCCCCGATATATATCCTTCAGTTTCTATAAAAACAAGTTTGTATTTAGGCCTAACATTTATGGTTAGGGTTAGTTATATTTATAATGATGGCTTCAATAGATTTACAGTATGCGAGATGCGGGTGTATTCAGCTACCCCAGGCACACAAGCCTGCTTTCATATAGTCTTCCACGGCGTATTTCAGCAAGACATTAAATCGTACGCCACGCCGGACTAATCTCGGTATAGGATTAATAAGCTTACAATCATGTACAAGCTAATCGGGCAAGTTAAGAATCATAACCCGACTAAGAAATACTGAACTATACCTAACATCACTGTAAGTTATTAATATTTGTAAGAAAGTCTAGAAAGTAATTCCATATACATCAAAGCCCATGAAACAATCTGTATCAACAAGTAATGGCTTTAACCGTGGTGTATGATCTCAACAACGTATTTAAATAAAAAGGCTCTAAGTTACCGAGCTGATGAATATAGGTTTGATTCACGGCTTTGTCAAATGCGCCATACAGTCATCACTGAAACTCTACCAAGTCTTCAAGTTTGAAACCTCAATACAACCTCTTTATGTAATAAAGGATCATGATGTCCTTCTTACCTTCAACGGCCATCAGCCAACCGTTCATCGACAGTCACATGCAGTTGATGAAAAACTTGTATGAGTTATTTTGACTTCATATTAGTTGAGTCTCTGAGTGGCTTAAAAAAGCCGACAAACAGAAAAAACGCTCAAGCATCCAGCTTCGTTTCAGTGATGAATATTGTGATCTAGTGAGGCTATCAGGTAAAATCAGAGCCCAAAGGGAGGATATCACAAAAAAGTGACTATGAAGCCGTTATCAATCATTTTTCGCATTCGCTTAGAAATGTTCTAACAGTGTATCTTAGTTTATCCCCGATTTGACTATTAATGGAGAGGCGGCCACTTAGCGTGCTCCACCCAGGAGATAAAACTGCAGCGATTTATTTGAAAACCCGTGGGAAAACAGTTGTGCTGTTACACACTTTGATGTCAGTCGATTTACGAGCATTGATGCGAGTCAAGATATTTCTTTGTGCTAAGATATAACCCATTTTTGAAGAACACAGTCAGTCGTTTCACTTACTTTTCATCGCTTCCTCCAAATAATAAATACGATCTGTACTTTTACCCCTTGACCACTGAAACCTTTCATAAAAACAAAAAAGAATAACGAAGCTCAATATCACACCAGGAGTGGCATGGCAATTAGGGTGGTCGATAGCGAAGCTCTTTGGATCCCGATAAGAATGTTATCAGCTATGACTGCACGTACTCTGCTGAAAAAGTAGGTGAAAACTCAACAAATCGTGTTACTTAATTCATTTACTACTTTGTGAAACACGTAGTTGAAATGGTATGTTCGTGTGTACATGGGTTTGAAGAGCCGTGTATGATCCACACTACTTAACGAAATTCAGTGAACGGATTTAATAAATGTATTCAAGCATATATAATCCTATCTCATTATGTGGAAAAAAGGTTTTAATACACGTCTTAACCGGCCGCAATTCTTGTTAATATATTTATCAAATTAACTGCTATTAATAAACAAATGATGAGTTGAATAACCAGTGTTCTCAACTGCATATACAGCTGTTTCAAAAGAGGTTTTCCCGGAATCAAACGGTAAACGACAAGCGGCATCTGGCCCAGACGGATTGTGCGTTATATAGCTGAAAGTCGGGAGAATTTCGCGTTTGTTTTTGGGTCAAAACTGTAAGACGAATATTAATGGTCTCCTGCGAATCCGTGATTTTCGAATTACATCATAGTTTATCCGTTTCGCACAGCTGGACAGTTATAACCACAATCCATTTCGGTCTGGGAATGTCGCTTGTCGTTTGTCGTTTGTCGTTTGTCGTTTGTCGTTTGTCGCTTGTCGTTTGCCGCTTGTCGTTTGTCGTTTGCCGTTTGTCGCTTGCCGCTTGTCCGGAACAACCTCTATTTAAATAAGCTTCAAACAATCCACCGCACCAAAAAAGATTTTCGTCCACGGTTCTTTGCCGTCAGCTCAAGTTTATCCGAAAAAGATGGCGGCTATACATTTAACCACAATTCCTTGCGAACCTAACACGGTCAAAATAACGCGTAGAAATCCTCTATTTCTCTTCAATAACAGTGAATTGGTAACATCACTTGTACTGGCTCGTTTTTAAGATTTAAAACCTCTCTACCGCGATTTTATAACGAATTTAAAGCTTTTCGTGAGCAAAGGATTGTGGGTAACAAGTACAAGCCGCCATCTTTCTCGGTAGAGTGGATTAAAGTGCCTATGAAGCTTATTTTATTTTATTTTAGATATCAATTCTACATCAAATGAATAGTAGAATTGTACAATATATCTTGTTTTGAATGCTGTGCCGCTGAGTTAAGGAGGTTTTAATATCCAAAATGCTAATTACATGACGTCAGGGGAGGTATCTGCAATCACTTCTTAGTGGTTGTGAATGTGCGTTTCTACTGATATAGGAAAACAAATTTCTAACATCATTTTATTTCAACCATGGGTATAACACTGATAATTTAAAAAAATGTTTAATTGTAACAAAACAAATTGTATAATAATTGATGCCTCCCCTGACGTCATGTAATTAGCATTTTGGATATTAAAACCTCCTTAACTCAGCGGCACAGCATTCAAAACAAGATATATTGTACCATTCTACTATTCACTTGATGTAGAATTGATATCTAAAATAAAATAATAAGCTTCATAGGCACTTTAAAGACATGCATGTGCAAGTCTGTATTTACTTTAGAATCTTGCCCACTACACAAGTTGCTCCTTTCTGAAAAAGTTATCATTGCAAAGTTCTTTTTTCGCCAGTTGTTCAAAATATACCCTCTTACTTTCTAGCTAGTCTTCTATATCTAGCTAATACAATTAATATATCAGTTTTCCTGAACTCTTAGGTTGGGCCTGCTCAGGATACTTTCTCTAAAGGATGTAAAGGTCTCTGTTCGCTATCGCTGATGTATAACTCAATGGAACAGCCGCTGACCGGATCTCGTCTTCATAACATACATACAGTGCAGTGAGTTTCGATCGGTATTTTTGTGAGAAATATATATGCACTTTCCACTAAACTTTATATTCTAAGTTGTGATATTTTTCACTTATCTGACCTTAAGTAACTGAAAATACAACGAAATCTGGCTAAGATATCCGGGCTTCACTAAAAGATGAGTTGCCTCAGAAATAAAAAAATATAAATTTTCCGTTATTTACAATAAATGTTTTAACCATGCATAAATCCGGCTTTTGTAGCAAACACCCCTCTCCCTCGAGCCCTCTTGTTACACGTTATACTTTCACACACTGTAAGGACTGTTTACCATATATAATATTTCGCTTATTGCTTTTAATTATGTTTGCTTCGCATCCCTAAAAAGCAAAAAAAAGCCCTAAGATTTCTCAGTCAGGGTTTTATATTAGTTCATTCACGCGTCTGGACACTTGAGATTTAGCACTGAATCTTTCGAGCAGCCTCAGTACCTATTGGTCAACCATACCGGAGATCTATTTACATCTCGTTGTCTCGATCGACTTCTGGCCGTCCAACCTTTTCACTATCAGTCTAGCGCCTGTAATATCTATTTTGTCTAGTGTCCCAGTTTGTTGACAATCCCTGTCCAAACGCGTTAGCACTTTTGGTATCGTTTCGATACAAAATTATTTTGATGTCCCCCATCACATCTCTCATTCATTATTGAATGAGAGATTTGGGGCGAGTGCCGTAACATTAAATGGTCGAAAACTCTTGAGACTCGCAAAACTTTCATTGAGATACGATGTAAAATCTATTGTAATTGTCATGACAACAACTGAATCAAAAATTAGCCGAGAGAATCGAAAGAGAAAATAGGTGAGAGCGTGATATAAACTGATTATATTTTTTGTAAATGCTACAGGAAGTCCACATCTAACTGGAAAGTAGCAGGGCGCTCTCATGTTGCTTGGAGGGGCTAGATCACCTTTGACCCTTGATTCGTTTAAAATTCAAAACACTACTTAACCGTTGCCACGGAGATCGTAGGTAAATGTGATACCACAGGAAGCCCAAGCTCTAGCTTATAATAATGATTTTTTAAATTATTATTTATTTATTTCCTTATCATGTAGATCAATACAATAGTAAATACAAGTAGAGATTATTAGTCCTTACATAATAAGGAGAACTAAGTAAACCCATAGAGGATTTTCTAAATAGTCCCCCTATAAATGGATATCACATAGAGTAACATCAGGTTTGATATGAACGTCAACTTTTACGGTTTGAATAGTAATACAATGTGTAATTACATTTCATGTTAATGTATATATCCGTAGCAAGTACAGTTGTATTAAAGATGATGATCAAATATATATGTACATACTAATTATTCATAATATTCATTACTAATCATATTAACAATAATTATAGGAAGTTTGTGTATAGCATATTATCAGGGTATATTAACGTTGTAGGTACAGTTTCATTTTCCTTTTAAATTGCCTTTTTGTATACGATTCTTTAATTTCACTGGGGATAATATTCCACAAGTTACTTCCTTTCGTTCTTGTTGACAGTTTCCCATAGTTAGTTCTATTATAACATTTATGTATATTGTTTGAATTTCTTGTATTGTAATTATGTATATTTTTATTTAAAACGAAAAATTCCTTGAAATAATTTGGTAAGTTACCTTTTTTGAAATCATACATAAAAACACTGATTGATAGATCATTAATTTTATAAATGTTTAATAGATTTAACTTTTGGAACAAAGGCGCAGAGTGTCCACGATATGAAGAGAACGTTATGATTCTTACTGCCTTTTTTGCATTTTGTAGATCCTATCTAGTCTAGAAGGATAATTATTTGCCCATTCAATATTACCATAGTGAAGGTATGGGTACATAAGTGAATTATATATTGTTAAGAGCATGTTAGTATTAAGGAAATGTCGAGTTTTGCATAAGATACCTATTGTTTTGGATATTTTGTTAGCAATATAATTGATATGCTTATTCCAGGTTAGATGCTGAACTATGATAATACCTAAAAAATTTGTGTTGTCCACATTAGCCGGCTCATAATTGTCAATTTTTATTTTTACGCACTTATGTAATTGCTTTTTTTTTTACCTGAAGATTATGTAGTTAGTCTTTTTTAAATTAAGTGATAGCTGGTTATCTTCCAACCATGTTGCAATTTTTGTTATCTCTTTGTTGACAATTAGTTCTAATTACTCGGGCTGCCTGTGGTAGCACCGAGTCTTAAAATGCAAGCCGTTATTATTATTTTTTGTTGGGTGTCGCAAAATTTCTGCGCATGCGTTAAAGGTCAAGTTCACCACCAATCAGATCGCACTGTGCTGGTCACGTGACACTCGCCAGGTTAATTTATTTACAAAATTTAATACAGTAAATCAAAATGGTCGACCCGCGAGGGCGAAAGCCTTCCAACAGGCTCAGGATATTTCAACTGGCGCTCTTGTTGACCATAAAAATACATGAACAACCAGGAGCCGTAATACATTCGATCAGCGCTGTCTGGACAGATCCAATGTACATTTAGAAACGTAAGCGAAATACAATATCCAAACACGTTTGGATATCAACGGGTATCGAATTATAATCAAAGGTTAGATTTCGTCAGGCGCGCTCAGATAAGAAAGTTCAAAGCTCTCAGACTAGGCGAGACAAGGAGATATCAATTTCAATGAGTCATTGTCAGAAATCTATTCCATCGTGGGCAATTATGCAATACAACCTAAATTTGGGTCAGGTCTTGTACATGCAGCTAAAGCATGTTTTACGACAGAATAACCAGAGTCTTTCTACTGGATTGAGAGCTCGAGACATTATACATGTGTGCTAATATGGGGAAAACTGAAACGAAAAAAATAACTTTGACGGCAGAAACCCTCATTGAGCCAAGCGGAATATTTACATGTTTTCAGTGTATGCCAACTGAAATGCTGTGCTCGTTTTCTGGTTACGGCTCAGTGGGGCAACTACACGAACAAGAAGCATGAACTGCCAGCAAAGAGAGAGGAAAAAGTACTTGAAATGCACAGCGCTAACTGAAGTAGGGAATATATATAATATCTGAGACGTTAAATTACGTTACTCTGAAGAGGTTCAAAATTCAAGTTTTGTAGCTTGAGACTGTCTTCTGCCGTGACTCGTGAGAGAAATTGGAAAAGATCTAGCTGTTTCATTCAGACACTGGCAAATTTATTGAAAGCTACGGCCTTACTTTATGAGATTATTATTTATTGTGGAATGACCTTTCAGGTTAGCTGAAAGTTAAGTTCGAGGTAGGCTTCGACTTTCATTCCGATTCAATGCACATTTGCACGAAGGTGGGATGCTGTAAACAACACTACCAAAAGATCCAAAACGAAAGATTGAGTTACGTAAGTACTGTAAGTAAACTCTTTTTAACTTGAATAAATTTCCTCTCAGTTTGTCTGTTAATGTACTTTTTCTTTTAATTATCGCTTTATTTAACATCTCTGTGATTTAGAGTATGCGTAAGGTCAACTGAACTCTTGTGTCGATAAGCGCAAATGTTTTTGTAAAACAGTCTGTGAATTTGAGAAGCGGACTTAGAGAGCTTTCTTATTAGGAATTACAATTTTTTTCTTGCTATGAAATTTATGTTTAATTTCACATTTATTCATACAGTTTTAGCCGGACATTTCCCCGAGTTTTTGATCTATTTTCAATCAAATTCAAAGTCTGAATATGTCACTGTATTGCATTTATACACTTGAATTGCCAGTATTCTGTTGTTCAAATCCTGCGTTATCATAGTCATGTCATAAAAGCAATTAACAGACCAGACGTTTTTATGACGTTCTCACTGGCGAATTAAAGCACGACTTGTTACTAAGAGGATTTCAAATGAAAGTGTATTTCATCAATCTCATGTGGCCCGAGTGAAAGCCCAGATGGGCTCTTGTTCATTAATATTTTTGCCCGAATAGAATAAATTTGTGTCATCAGCAAAGAGGATAAATGATGTCATACTGCTAGTATGAGCGATGTCATTAATATATATTAAAAACAGCAGTGGCCCCAATACTGATCCTTACGGCACTCCACATTTTATAGACATTTCTTTAGGTTTAGTGTTATTATATTTCACAATTTTTATTCGGTCTGTCAAATAATTTTCAATCAATTTATTACAGTGTCCTCTTATTCCATAGAATTCAATGCCTTTGATAAGTCCATAAAAATTCCTACTGTGTACTCATCACTTTCAATTGCTCTTTTGATTTTATGAATTAATTCAATGATGGCCATATTTGTGGATCTATTTTTTTCTGAATCCATATTGATGTTCATATAAAATGTTATTTTTCTCAATGTATTCAATAAGTCTTTTATACATTATTTATTTCTATTTTCGAGAGAAGCAGGGAAGAACTGAAATTGGTCTGTAATTAGTAAATAACATATTATTATCAGATTTGTAAACAGGTGTTATAAGAGATATTTTAAGTTCATTTGGTATTATTCCAGATTTAAATGTTAGATTAAATATGTGGCATAGTATCTGACTAATATATGGTGCTGTATGTTTGATTACTTTTGGGTGGATTTCGTCAATTCCACAACTTTTATTTGGGTTTATTTGATTAATTATGTTTAGGATCTCTTCAGTTTCTACATCTTTTAGAAACATGGAATTTGCATAATTACCATGCAAATGTTTATTATAGTTTCTTGAATTCTTGTCAAATTTCTTGCCCAGATTCAAACCTACATTTGAGAAAAATTTATTGAAGCTATTAGCAATTTCTAGAGGATTAGCTGTGTTCTTGTTGACTTGTGTAAATGATTGTGGAAGAGAAAGTTTGTTTTTCTTGTTTTTCAATAATTTATTTATAACTTCCCAGGTTTTCTTTATACTACTCTTTGAGTGTTCAATTCTTTCATTGAAGTATTTCTTTTTTGCTATTCGTATAACATGATTTAGTTTGTTTCGGTATTTTTTATACTTAATCTGATTTTCAAGGCTCGGTTTTATCAAATACTTTTTATATAATTTGTTTTTATTGACTGATGAATTGACGATGCCAATGGAGATCCAAGGACTTTTGGTTTTTCTAATTCTGTTTTCTTTGATTGCTTTGAGTGGGAAATACTTGTTATAAATTTGCATAAATATATGTATAAATGCATTATAAGATTTTTGTGGTTGATTATCTAGAATAACTTTTTCCCATGTGATATTTGCTAGATATTTCAAAAAAAGTTGTATTGATTCGTTATTTATCACGCTTATCATTTTTTTCTCAGTTTTCTTTTTCTTTGATAACTCCTCTTTGTTAATCAGGAAAATTGGTAGATGGTCTGACAAATCATTGAACAGGATTCCACTCAATTGATTTGAGCTTAAATTGTTTGTGAAAATGTTATCAATAAGTGTTGCAGTCGATCTTGTTATTCGAGTTGGTTTTGTTATTACTGGAAATAACATTGAAGACATCATTTGATTGATGAATCTTTGTGAATAATTACATGATTCGTGTTTAAGAAGATCTAAATTAAAATGTCCAGTGATATAACATGTTTTTGATTCCCTATCAATTTTACTCAAGGCCATCTCCATTTTTTCTTCAAATTCATTATATCTATTATTTGGTGATTTATATATTACGCCAATGATAGTATTCCTATATCTCGATGTATAGGCTTTCAATATTCTCAGAATTACAATCAATGTTTATATCTTTTCTGAGACAAGCGTCAAGGTCTTCTTTGACATATATACAAACCCCTCCACCAACTTTTCCCTTCCGATTTTGTTTAAATAACTTGTAACCTTGGATATTAAATCTCTCATTGTTTTCGTCATCAAGCCAAGTTTCCGTTAGACATATTATAGAAAATGGCATTTTTAATAACTTTAATACTGTTAATTCTTCATATTTGTTACGCAAGCTTCTTATATTTAAGTGTAATATTGACAGCTGATTATTGGATATGTGTTTATGTTCGATTAGGTCAATAAAGTCGTTTGTTAAATAATATTCAGTATTGGTTGCTGTTTTATCTAAACAATAATAGTTCGAGTCAGGGTTCAACGATACTAATTGTTTGTCAGTATGGTTGTTTTCAAGTTCGTCAAAAGGGTTAAATATTAAATTATCTAATCGATGTTTATCTCTATCTGTCATGTTAGTTGTTAAACTTGATATTGCTTCATCGAAGTCTTGGTTAATTAGTGAGTTAAAGGGCATATTAGTTCCTAAGCAGTTAAAGCAGATGAAGTCTGTTTTCAAATCAGCAATATTTTCTCCGGTTAATTTTAAACATTTATGACTTAAGTGAAAACAATTGTTACAGCTACCGCACTGAATATAATTTTCTCTTATCAAGCAACTGCAAGAGAGACATATTAAAGACCCTGTGTCCGAGCCCATGGTGCTTTGCGCCAATGTTATGATTAGTTTGTTTATCAACGGCCGCATAAATTAAAGGCCAGCTTTTAGGCGAACTAAAATGCTCTCGATTGTTTATAAGTTTCATAAAAGAAGTACACATACACTTTGGATAACGAAATTCATAATTTCTACCGGATTAAAAACCCAATCGAGCCCACGAATTTCCCCCGGATGCTTCGAATATGATTTTAACACTACTCGGCAGGAAGCCAGTTGTTCTCTCTTTAGATTCTAATTCGGTTTTACGAGTGCGACTTTTTCACAACTCTACAAGCAAACAAACACATACTCGTGTTACCTTGTTTTCATGTCTCCAGTATTGCTTAGCTGTATTTGAAGATCTCTACTTTCCTTGCGAATTATATATTTTGAGTGCAAAATGAAATGTCGTACTCGCACTCGAGTCAAACTCACAGCGAAGTAACAGCTGAACTCGGCAGATTGGAGTTTGACCCGCGATCGTAGTTTTGGTAGCAAGACTTTCTGGACGTACTGGAGGATGAAAAAAAAAGGTTAAGGACATTGCTTTCTCTGCTAATAAAAATGCAAAACATATACAGATACAGATAAGTCGTAACACCTCATGTAGCTTAGCCGTGCGAAGTTATAAGTACGAATGTTCTTGATGCCAGAAGTGGTTGCTTTGTGCTTTGTATTTCCAACGAAGCCCGCCGGTCCCTTAGTGCAGCAAATCCCCGGGAAACTCACGTAGTCAGTAGTCCTTTTGAACCACAAGTGGTCTCTTGTAGACCTAGAGAAAGTAAAATGTGGACTCCTGAAGGATTATTTGTCGAGTCGCTTCGCCTCGCTGTCTCGGTCCTTTCTCCGGCATTCCTCTACTCGCCACTCTAGACCGGGATTCGAAGAAATATTCGAACTAAAGTTTCATTTTAAAAAGTATATATACAAAAGTTAAGATAAAAGAAAGTCAGTTAAGCATATATACCTATGAATAATTACACGATGGCCCAAACTAGGGATGGATTTCGAAAGATTCGAGAGTCACATAACAACAACAACGATCTTTCTGATTTTCGTAGCCTACGAAAATGATTTGAGCGCGCAAAGCACCATGGGCTCGGACACAGGGTCTCTAACTTACTAGAATCGAAGATTGGTACTTATCTCTTAGAACTTGTCACAAACACTTTATGAAAGGTAAAGATGTCCATTGATATAAAGTTTGCTTTTCTTCAGAGAAGCTTTATGACCGTCAGCCTTTGCTTGTTTCAAGATGGGATAAAACCGTTTTCTTTCATCGCTAATTTCCTTTGGAAACTGCTCGCTTATTCCAATTCCAGTTCCTTTCAGCTTATATGCGGCCTTTAGTATGATATCTTTGTCTTGATGGCGAAGGAACTTAGCAATGAGTGGACGTGGGGATTCGAAAATATTGCCTCGTTGTTTGCCCAGTCTATGGGCTCTTTCAATTTCAACTGGGCCAGCTGTAGGGTTGAATCCAAGCTTGGTTTCCAGAAGAGTACGGACTTTCTTTGTTGGTTCGTCGTTTTCGTGTTCTTCGGTTACATTGTAGAATATGAGATTATTGCGCATGGAATGCGCTCTGATGTCCACCATCTGTCGCTCGAGTTGAGTCTTGGAAGCCTTAGCTTGATGTGTTCGATGTCTTCTTCCAGTTGTTTGATCTTTTTACTGTGAAGATCCTGTGTGTGTTTGATTTCGTCAGTGGTGTCTCGTTGGTAGGATATGGAATGCTTGAGGTCAGTGATGTCTGTGTCAATCCTGTCGAGTCGTTCTTCAATCACATCGAGTTTATCTAGCTTCTCTAATTTTACGCATTTTAGCATCGATTGCATCCAATATTTTTTTCAGATTTGGTTCCTGTGTTTCTTCCATTCTTGGTTGTTTAGTTTTTGGTTTCTGTGGTGTACTTGCTACGGAATTATTTAAGTTTTTAACGGAGCGTTTGTTTGTTGCGGCCATACCTGATACCTGTGCCCTACCTGTGAATAACAAAGCGCTCATAGATGTGGACTCCCTGTGTAAATACTAGCACAATAGCCCTCTTCCGAGATATGTTAGCCTGCAGAACAGGCGCTTTTCCGATACGAGCGGAGCGAGGTATGGCAGATACGAGCGAAGCGAGTTCTGATACCGATCCGAGTGAAAAAAATAAGCGCCTCCCGCCATCTTACGGAAATTTGAATTCCTCCCCTTTTCTACATGGATTAACGTAATTATTAAACATGGCAATCAAACTTTGTGTACCCGTAACTTTGTCGGTATCTAAGATATGTAGTCAAAACATTGCACAGTTGATTGTTATTGCATTTATTTCTCCTGTACAAGTCTCTACAGTGTGGGATTTATTCACGACCACGGCCTCTATAAAGTCGCTCAGTCCCCGCTCAGTTTTTCCTTCATCAGTTCATTTACTCGACCCTGACTGACTCTTTCACTCGAACAGCCTTTGACAGCAGAAGCGAAAATTACTTTAGGGAACTCCGTCATTTCCTTCAGTTCTACGTCTAGATCGTAGAGGGAGATGGCTTTTAAGTCCCAGTGTATTTAGTTTCGATAAACTGATCCTTCACAATGCTATGCAAATAGGACAATGCCGAAGCGCTGCGTCCTGTCTGACTCGACTTCCACGGCAAACAGTTGGAAAATAAGGCTTTCACCTGTTGGTAAAACCGCCAAAATATCTCGCCTATAAAGTACAAATGTAGAGTATTCACTGCCTGCTTTGTTCTTCTAGACTTTTCTAGATTAATCAGTGCTCAACCGCTCGATCACTGACTTCTCTCTTGTCGCCGCCATTTCAGTCAGTTCGTAGGAGGAATGTGCGACATTTCGTGACACATGACAGCGATGACAGCTAATTGACCAATCAGTATTTCCCGTACAGAATCTGTACGGGAAATGAAAATGTATAAGGGATGGCTGCAGGCCCTCCTTCTTCTCTCTCGTGCCAGTCTCCTTTTTCCATTTTCACGCGGCCAAATCATCACTTCCTTTGCGTTGAAATAACACTGAGGGCCTGTTTCGCAGGCTAGAGAGATGCCTCACTTCTTCCTACGTCTGAGCATTATGCACGGAGCCTCGTATCGATTCCTTAGTATGTAGGAAGTAAGGCATATCTCGGAAGTGGGCTAGTCTGATCTCACGACCGCTCGAAGTTTGCTTGTGTTTAACATCCGGCATGCTACGTAACTCATGTAACTTTACCTTCAGTTACAACACTTTTAATTAACATTTTAGTTAAAATACTTCATACAATGTGTAATAATGTGAAGACACTGTTGAAACTAGAATATAAATTATATTACGTCATACTGAACTTCGTAGTTAATCCTGGGAACTAGTGAGTTACCCCCGGCCGCGTATTAAGAACCCTCCACGTTGTGTAGCCTCGTGCTAATCTGATTCTTGTAAAATGAAGTAGTCTAGAACGAACAAGTGAATTGCAATCGATTGAAATCGTGTCGGATTAAAACAAGAACTCTGAGCCCAGCCGATTATTACTTATAATACAGACACTATCTGACACTCAACCGATGAAATTCATCTCCTTGTTCCTACATCTTTATTAGCATGGGGATGTTCTTTAATTATGTTAACTCGGAAAGTCTATTCCCCAATTTCTGAGTAGACTTCTGCTTTGAACAGGGAACAAAAGTTACAGTTTCTACCTTAATATTGGAGAATCATACGTTGCCTTGGAAACACGCTTCTCAGGCTGAAAACACGCTTCTATGTTCAGGTTACTTTAGTTAAACATTTCATTTTGTTTAATTAGTTTTGGATTTGAACTGAGGACAAGCGTCTTGTGTATTTAATTGCATCTAACTGATTTTAAAAAGATTTAAAAAAATTATAATGAAGACAGATGAGCTTTTACAAACTTCAAAAAACTTACATGTATCATATTATGTTTTATGCACAAAATTAACATAGCATTTACGTTTCTTATTTTAATTGTCATTCGTTGGAACAGCTTTCTTTTCAAGTTCAATTTTCGTTTAAAGCCGCCACCTCACCGTCAAATATTGAGATACGATGTTGCATATTTTTAAATTAAAGTTTATATTTTTACGTACTTGTCCACACCGTTTTTTGAGACGACAAAGGAAAGTGTTATTCTTTTTATCTCCGAATCTTAATTCTTTATAATCCACAATTATACGAACGCGTTCCCGTGCATGGCCGAATTAGTGGCGTCATATACTCTTGTACAACAATTAACACCTTCGCGTGAACTAATAGTCAATAGGAATAGCTTTTACTATTTTCTACGAAGAAAAGAAAATAACGAAGTGTTGAATAGAAATGTACCTTCAAGGGCGACGTGTTGAGAAAATGACGTCATGACAGCAAACCGCTGAACGAAAATCGTAGGCTCGTGGGAACGCACTTCAGCAATGGCGGACGTGAATTGACGGTAAGCTTTCACCATGCAATATTCGTAGTCTAATTTGGTCCTTTGGCAACCTATTTCGCTAAATTGGATATAGGCGCCACTGTGCTAAAAAATAATGGTCAAATTTCGCCGAAGTGACACTTTAATATTCTAATGACAATGAATGTAAGCCTTAATTTTACCATTTAGAATATATATTGTAACCGCACTTGCATTGATCTCAGTTTTTATTGTTTATTAAGAAAATAAATATGTACAACGATAAACTTTGCAAAATACGATAATCTGAGGCTAGCCAGTTGTCCAGTGCCAGCCTTTATAGTCATTGTCAACTATAAATGTCTTGTAACGTACAACTCAAATACGTCTCAAGTCAATCTTCAAGTCACTGTCAATCTCCTTGTTAATATTTAGAAGCTTGGCGGCGCCTCTCTCGTGAATGTCTAATATATCGTTAATCTAACTTTGTACGTCAGATTTTGTCCTGTTGAATCAGTCCATATAACTATATTTTTGTCGTTCCTTGAAGAGGCTACATAAGTGCATCTCAACTGAGAATTTTTCCTGGCTGTGATAAAGATAAGGCGGAGTCTGGATCCTCTATGTCTAGCATGTAGTCCTTTTGAAAGAAATAATCCATGAACATGTTTGTAAATAGATTAATCTTTAGATATAACTTGGCCCTTTAATTATAGACAATTGTTACATTTATATTTACTACACTTATGACTTATTGTATTACTAATATTTCTTGTATTATTATGACTGTAAGACTCGGTACGTATTTTACCGTTTGAGAAATGAAGACATTAAAAAACACTAAGTTGAATAACTTATTAAAAGTGAGAACTGTGTTACCGGCCATGCATGCATTAGATATAGTCTAATATTCAAGTATTGCAAATCTTAGCATGAAAACGCTAAACCGTATTTTACTAGCTCTATCATTGTTATCATCCGACTCCGTCTCATTTTCGCTAGCTTCCTCGTATTTCTTAATGTAACTGTTTAATCTAACTGCAATACTAGGCTATTATCTTCATGTTTCTCAATAATAGTTTGAACTTTTTAACTGAGACCTTGATACTAAAACTATATGACACCGCATTTTTATAAGACAGATTTTAACGTAAAAAATGAAATAAAGCCGTCACAGAGGGAAAACAACCCGCTTGCTTCTAATCAAAACATCATGTCATTGGCGTCAGTTACGATAGCCTGAGACTTGACAGTCATGTGTTTCTTCTATAGTAGTGTATACTACACCATATAACAGTGCATGTAAATGTAAATTACGACTGATGTATACCTATCAGTGCCCATGCAAACAGGACCTCTTAAGACCTGTCTACATTTATATGACTATATAATACGTTGAAAGAACTCACTTCGATGCAATATCTTAGAGTGAACTCCTTTTGCCTGAGTCGTTCCCCTAGGTGTTTTGTAATGCAGCATTTGTTTTGTTCGTGTTTTTTCATTGAGTGACGTAAAACGTTTTTCCCGCCATTATCTTACGTGCCTGAAGCGGTAAGGTGAAAAGTTATAGTGCATTTGATGTATTTCACAACAGTTAAAATAGCAAATAATATTTCCTGTACCGATAGCGTAGCACCTTCAAGTATTTATCGCCAGACCGTAATGCTTGTCAAGATCCGCTTGTAATATACCACCACAATATTGACTCGGTATATTGTTCCTCTTAGGATTAAAGCATGCAGATGTTACTCTGATTTCAATTCAAGATTATGGATCTGTATTCTAACTTCCAAGTATACTCTTCCAGCTAATGATAGGTGGTGGACTGGTCCTCTGTTGGTTCTAATCAGCAGATTGCAAGGGAATTCTAGTGAGGTCCTTTCATGCATACTAAGTACTACATAACTGTTCTATGAAAACTATATATATATACTGTATACTATTCATACTAAATAGTTTTCAATCTACTCTCTTATATAAACTCTATACAACTGTTAAGGGATTTTAAGGATATTATATATGTTTACTTTAGTTATACGAGACCGCGTGGTTTCGATACCAACAATCAAGATCAGCATCTGCGAATTCGCCTCAAAAGACTATAACAACAACCACAGTCGCATACTAATACAAGGAAACTGAAAAATCGCGAGATTAAACTAGATGTGCGCCTATTAACCAAACCATTCCTATATTCTGACAAATTGGTACACACATTTCACGTCCACTAACTGAAAAAAAATATTGGTAAAATAATAATGTACTTTCAAGCTGTGATAATCAAGAGTAAACTGGTGGATATAACTGTTTTTTCAAAGGATTGATATTGTTTTCTTGTTCAGTTTAGCCAACCGAATGTTAGCCCTCACAAGAATTCGCCGAAAAATAATTAAGTGCGCCATAAATACTAAAGGCGTTGGTTACAAAAAGACATCAAACAAAGCCTAAGGTATAGAGATTGAAGAAAGGACTTTATTGTCAACTTCGATGCTAAACTGAACAACAAAATCGAGTGATTTTTGTTTTTGTTTTTAAAATAAGGTAAGAATCAGGTAAGAAAGGCGCCATAATGTCGCATTCAGTAAACCTGCATGAGGTTCTTACGACATTATAAGACATTATAAGGGCCAACCTTAGAGATAAGGATCTGGAGAATGTTCCCCTTATTGAGGTATAAACACCTTTAGCAATTCAAGAAAATGATTTAGTGCACATTTCTGATGACACTGTTTCAGAAATACTTCAGTGGAAACACAGCTCTTATTTGCATCGAACAGCATGGACTCATAAGCGATGTTTATATTCCGCAACATTCCACTAACATTTCCTTCAAGAGGAGGACCGATAGGATGAAAAGAGGCTGATTTAGAAAAGTAGACAAATACTAAGATCCCCCAAAGAATCTTACCTTGGTTGACGCCTTTCTGAAAATGCTGGTTTCTTTTCTGCTTTGCGTTGAAGATGAGTGGCATCTGCTCTGAACATTGATAAAGTGAACAGATGCATAGATTTAACAAGGTAAAGGTCTTCTATGTTCGTCATTAGAGATGTTTTTCTTTGTTAATTAAAGATACAGCACTGATTGAATACCTTGACCTAATATATACACCGCAACAATACACAATTACTGCGAATGTCAAGTCCCATTCAAGCAATGTCAACCTCCAGATTTTTTCTAGTTAAATGACTTCCTTTCTTCGTGGCGCGTTTGATGGAACAATATTGCTGATTTTATTTAACGCTGCACTTTTTACGAGAATCTCTGAGGTAAAAGTGGGTATGATCAATATCTATTGACGTCTAAATATTTTAGCACGCCGTGAAAGTATAAACTTTCTTGAATTACAAACGCGCGCGCTCATACAACAGCAATTTTAAATACCAAAAACGGGGGTAAAAGAAGGTAAAACAGCTAAAAAGAAGAAGACAAAATAACTGGTATAAAAATGGTATACCGTAGTATAACAAATACTTTTTATTTGAAATATTAAAACATATTTTTCCGTTCAAGAAATACTCGTTTCCTGTCTACATTAAATAATCTCAACAAACGTGTCAGATCCGCATGCAGTAATTCTATTAAAATATTTTTGGGGGGATATAAGAGTGGTTTAATTATTGGCTATAGAATGTGAGTAAAAGCAAGCATTAAGGAGTTTTATGTTCTGGTCATATTCTTCTGTCATTCACTGATGCAAAAAAATAACTAAGGTGACAGTATTCAACTATGATTTGTACCTCCCGGTTCTCTACTGCAGGTCAGAAAAGTCTTATATTCTTCCTGGATTTTGTCCACACAAAATCTTTGTTCATATATTATCATAGTACTCCTATGCGGTTTTCTTTGATCTTTCTTATAGCAAAACAACTTCTACATCAATTGTTTTTATTTACAGAAAAACGAGGAGAAGGTAAGCTTTTGAGAATAATTATCTGCATTTCCTAAAATTATTCAAACCACATCAGATCATTCAGCATATACCAGCTTTTATAATTCAAGTGCAAACATTTGTTCGCGTTGGACACAACCCTCTTTCAATTAACAGAAAGGCAAAATCTTAGCTCGGCACTCTCTCCCAATTAACGCTTCAGTCTGCCTATTAGTGGTTAGAAGACTCAGCGCTATGAAAAAAGTAATTACAAGAAACTCTTGTGTTGAATTTGCGTGGATTAATGTCCAGCGTTTGGCGTATATCTAGATAAATAGAAGGCGATTCGGTTCCTCCTTTTCCTTGTTCTCCTTGCCATGTGATTTATTCAATGTCGTTGATCAGTGTTTATCAGAACTACTATTCATTTCTCTCTTTTTCTTCATGCGCAAGATTTTTGTTCTAAGTGCCCGTTGTCGCTGATCTGAGAGGAAGTAGAAAAGTCAAGCCTGTCTGAATACATTATACGAGGTTGTTAGAGTATAATTACCTCCGCCATGTTACGTACATTTTGTAGACATATTCCTCGACCTGTGTATGTACAATCACACCACGGCTTGAAGTTTCTGTTTACGGATGGCGATGACGTTTTTAATGATCTTTGAAGAGACAACTGGCATACGATAATTGCCTTAACGTCATATTGACCATCATACATCATGGGAACTAAATATACGGTGAGATCAAACTATAAATAGACTGGGACCCAAGGTGAAGATCCAGGTTAGTTTACGAATTCATACTGCATTTATCTCGACAACTGATCGGACAATATCGATACATCATTACCTCTTGCATTTTTACTGAGCACTCTATCCTTTTCTAAACACTCCCTTCTGTGTTCGCTGTAATAGCCTCAAATTTAAATTGTGTATTTGTGTTGGGTTAGTTTTCACATTTCGTACAGCTGTACGCCAGTCGCGAATAATTAATATCGGCTGTCACGTTTAAGACCAAGTTTATACTTATCTATGATGTCTAATATTAGTCTCCATGGAAATATCGTTGGAGAGGACGAGGCAAGATCAGCAATAGAAAAAGAAACAGAACTCTTGAACACTCTTAATTCAACAGACAAAATGTAATTTCTGACGTTTGAGCAACGCAGGAGCCGATCAGTATAGTCAGAAATGGGTATTCTGCCGGCACGGTAAAGAGGTTTGGGGAGGAGACGATAGCATTATGGGTAATGCTTCTAGCATAATTATATAATGCTACGAGCGGGAAAAGTAGTCATTCTAGGCCAGTCAGCTCCACGTTTGTTTCGAATTTATTTTATATATCTTATTGATTATAGCACGGTTACTTTGTAAAACTTAGTAAGTCGATAGTTAGTTCTCTAGCCCTCGTATAATTCGGGTTGCTGCATTAGGTCGAGGAGTACGTTTCCGCACATTTCCACGTTTTTTGGCCACAACCCCAGGGTGTTTTTTTCGTGGTTTTAGCGGTTTTTCGTATCTGGCAGTTTCCTATTAGTTTATAATACAAATTTATACTAATACTTAATTGTATTAGAGTACGGAGTTGTCTGGCGACTATCCCATAATAAACTATACTTATGAAGTCTCTTGTCAGTGTAGTCAGAATGCATTAAAGTGGCTATGAAATTAAAATTAGGATTTTCCCAATTTGACAAACTATCTTCAACCAAGATTAAAGCGGCCGTCTCACCCACAGTGCTTCGCGTGCTTTGTTATTGTTTATATCCGGAACTTTGACCCCTTGTTCACGGCGGGAACCTCACGAACTGAGCATATATTTCTGTATGTTGGTAACAGGATAATTTTGCCTTGAACATGGATGACCTTGATGAAACTAATAGTACCTTACAAATTGAATGTGAAGTCAGCAAAGTGTTATACAGCAGTATTTGGCTGCACTATAATATTTACCGCTCACCCGTCGCTTCCCTTCAGTGCTATAACAGAGAGCACACTCTCCGGGACGTCCGGGTAATACTAATAATTAATTTTTACTTGCAGGGAGAGATATATATATATAGCAGGCAATCTCCAATCCCGTTGCTGGCCGAGTAGCAGAGAACCAGTTCAAGAGAGAACAGTGAACGAATTACAGCTCGCTTCAATAGAAAATTATTTTCTCGGCGGCTCTGTTGTCAAATTTCGTGCGAGTATAAACTTTGATCCGAAAATCTCGGCGAAATCACTGCGTGAAAGCCCTTCGAAACCAGAGAGCCAGTTAAACGCCGAAGCCCGGCCTCAAAATGATTTTAGGAAATTGCTCAGTTCTTTTCGGGTCGACCAAGCGGAGTTTCGTTGCCTATTATAGTTTGTTGACTATTACCGCTCACCCGTCGCTTTCGTACTATCTCAGTGCTATAAACAGAGACACTCTTTCTAGGTAATACTAATAATTATTAAAGCGAGAGGTTTCTCTCCTCGATTTTATTTTTCCCTGCAGAGAGAGAAAGAGAGAGAGAGAGAGAGAGATCTACTAGCAGGCAATCTCGTTGATGGCAGTAGCAGAGAACCAGTTCAAGAGCTCGCTTGAATGGGAAATTATTATCTCGGCGGCTTTGTTTGTCAAATTTCGTGCGAGTATAAACTTTGATCATAGTTAGTACTAACTATGCTTTGATCGACACGGTGAATCCGAAAATCTCGGCGAAATCACTGTCTAAAAGTCCTTCGAAACCAGAGAGAGACCTGTTTCCACAAGTTAAACGCCAAAGCCCTGAAAATGATTTTCGGAAACTGCTCAGTTCTTTTCGGGTCGACCAAGCGGAGTTTTGTTGCCATATGGTCGCGTAAGCCAGCCACGGTGTCAGTTCAACAACCCAAATCGGCTCAAAGATACTAGATACTCCAACTAAGCGCTAATATATCTTTAAATATAAAGATTAATGGTCAGGATAGCTTCTCCGTGTTGTAGGTGGAAATCCTGGACACAAACGGACAATTGTTTCCTTTAGTTGAGGACGAACGAGACTCAGGCATCCATCAGAGAACTACGGCCACCTGAAATAAAACTAAAATTTACATGACCAAATAAGTTAAAAGACTTAAATAAGAGGCTCAACAGGAAGAGCAATATAAAAGGTTCAACCTAGTGTGATTTTTTTATGATAGCTGGAAGGATGGCAGAGATGTAGAGAAGATTAAGACCACTGCCATAAAACTCTGGATTTCGATGGCATCGAAAATGGCCGCTATGCTATGTGAGCGCGCTAAGCACTGTGGGTGAGACGGCCCCTTTAAGAATAGCCTTCCCCTTGTCAGAACATAATTGTATTCCCTTTTTCAGCTTTGTATGAGATCGAGCCCATAATTTCTTTATTTGAGAGGCCGAGGTTAGAGTTAGGTTAGAAAAAAAAGAGGCAGTTCTGCTCAATATCGATGCTCATATGAGTTAAAGTGCCACCACGACGAAATTTTACCATTTCGATTTGCCACTTTTTCAGTGTCAATAGGTCAATCAGTATTAGAAATATCCAAAATAGTAAAAGAATATTCCCAAATGAGCCTGTTAAACCACAAATTTTAGGAGAGTTTACCGGTAAAATCCTGTCCGCCTTTACGGAAAGCCGTTCTCAGTATTCAGCGGAAGTGATGTCATACACTTAACACGACAACCTCGTGGCGCGAAATAGTGTGCATAAAAAAGTAGCGAACCTTGCAAAGATAAATACTAGTATACCTAACAGGTAGTGAATACTGCTCCGCTCAGTTAAGGAAGTGTATTAGAAGAGAACCTACAGTAGCACTTCGGCAGGAAAGATATATTACTAGGTGATAAAAATGCCAAGGTGTTAGATGAATATATTTTGTAGTTTTGGGGCCGGTGCGACTGAATCCTGTTTGAGCTGTGGTGTGTTTTGTCAAAAGTTGACCCGATTTATTTTCATTTTGTCCCGACATATCAACGATCTCCCAGTAAATTCCCTGAGCTTACCAATTCCCGACATTTTCTTAAGATTCCCAGCACAAAAAACTGCTGTTCTCCCCGGTGAAGTTTAAACACCGGAAATCAACTGTAATTGAGAATGTAATTGTAAATGCTAATTGTATTTGCAACCGGCTGCTTGACTTTATCGAAGCCAATAGAAGAAAATTATTTTCTGCTCACTATCTTGATAACAGGAGAGATCTTGCTCTTTGGAAACTGATAGTTCACACATAGTTAGAAAGAGTTCGCCTACACGTCTACACTTCAACAAATTCATGATTACACAAGGTCGCACACACAGAAATGCATTAAAGAACGGTTGAACGTAGTTAGTTCCAATAATGCAGATTCTACCTCGTGTAATGTCACGTGACGATCAGATCCGTACAAAGCAGTGTGGTAAAAAAAGACAATAGAAGTGATGCATTGTGGTAAAAAAAGAAATCGATATTTGGACCCGCTTACAGATTAGAACTGCTGCCTTGCTCGCTCGCTTCAGGCTCGCTCGCTGCGGCAGCAATAACTTTCTTCTTATGTCCGTGAAGACGTTTTCAGTAGAAATATGCCTTCAGGCGTTGTGTTCTGCAGGCGAGCGTTAAGTGTATGACATCACTTCCGCTGAATAAACCTTTGTTTAAAACTGAACAAAGGGAACGGCCTCCAGTAATGGTGGACGTTTAGATTCAATATCGGAGCTCAAAAAATAAGACTTCCTGTCGTTGTATCGAAAAACAGTTTGAACTGGTAATAATATATCAACTCTACTTTATGAATCAGTGCAAAAACATTGATACGTCAAAATTTGATCGTAGGGGCACTTTAAATGAAAAGAACTTTGTTTTGCCGTATAGCGCATTGAAAACCATTAAAACGGCGACAAATGCCGCCACTTTGAAGTCATGTTAGGTTACACAAGTTGAGGCACGTTAACAGGAAAAGGACTTTAGATAGGAAGACCCCTTTCTTGTTAACATGCTTCATATACTTACTTATAGGTTCAAATTGTTCTTCGTAGACAATTTTAAGACTATTCCAGGACTTTCTCGTGCCGTTATACCAACTGATTTCGAAGCGATTACTTAAGTTTGATCAGTTCATAACTGCGTATTTCTGTTTTAAAAGTTTGTTGTTCGAAGCAAGGGTAACTTTATCCCTAGGATAGCGCTAAATCTGTAAATGTAATCTGTACAGCTTAACCTTGAGTTAACGATTTAGTAGCGCTTACCATTGCTTCGAACACTCCCATATATGGACTATACGGGGATGATCCGCTGGACAGGGTATGGTTTTTCGAATTTCTGATCTTAGACAGGGTATCCATTTTCACTTCGACAGATCTTGAACAGGGTATGGTATTTATCTAGTGCTGTTATTTAGTCTAGTGCTTGCTGAAGACTTATTTAGTTATGACACTCATTATACAAGATCACAATCAAACACTGACATCCAAGGATAGATAATTTGTTATTTGGATTTCAGAGCCCCATTGAGATTGTACATATCAGATGTTGCAAATGTAAATGAAGGTAAGAAGGCAATATTAAAAGCTATCATAAAATCATGCATTGATATATAAAACAGGACAAAACTTGAATTAAGAAACTAGATTATACTTAACTAGTTTTTTTATATATAATTCTGCCAAGAACCACGAAATATGTACAAGACGGCAACAAATATGAGACGGTGTTTGTAAAGGTAATCATATGGATTCGAGTGCAATTCGGGATTAATTTGAACGAGTGAGACTTTCAAAGAGGATCAAAATTGATGAGCCGTAGGGTGAATGCAATTTGAGTTCTTTGAAAAATCTCACGAGTTCAAATTAATCCAGAATTGCACGGGAAAGCCATATACATGATTACTTGTTAATACTAGTATACCTAATAGGTAGTGAATGCTGCCGCTCAGTTAAGAAAAGCGACAACAATTTATTGTAATTGTAAGAAGGATTGTATATAATTTTCTTACATATTATAAAAGTGTTTTATTCATTATTCCGTTGAATTAGGAAACACGGCTCCCTGGAAGAGCATTTTTATAATGAAGCGACAATACCGTGTATAAATAAAGATTATGTATGTGTGTATGTACAGTAGCTTTTTGCCAGGAAAAATATATTACTGGTGGTAAAAATGCCAAGGTGTTAGACTATTTTGTAGTTTTGGGGCTATCATGCGACTGAAGCCTGTTTAAGCTGTGGTGTGTTTTCTCAAAAGTTGTCCCGATATATTTTAATTTTGCCCCGACATATCAACGATTCCGCCCAGTAAATTCCCTTAGCCTATACCAATTCCCGACATTTTCTTAAGATTCCCAGCACAAATAACTGCTGTTCTGACCGGGTGAAGTTTAAACACCGGAAATCAACTGTAATTGAGAATGTAATTGTAAATGCTAATTGTGTTTTAAACCGGCTGCTAAGATTATTTTCTGCTCACCATCTTGATAACAGGAGAGATCTTGCTCTTTGGAAACTGATAGCCATTATCTCCGCCCCAAACTATCAAACTATATGTACTCACACTGAGTCCGACCACCTACCAGACTCCAGTGACTCGTCAACTTAGCGGCATGCATGATCATCAACTTACAAAACATATTTGTGGGTTAAACTCACTGTTTTAGTAAACTTCACGTCAAAACACAAGACTAATAAGGAGCACTGAAGGAACTGTAGTAAAAATACAAACGAAGACGATCAGAATTAGCCTGAAGTACAGCGTACGACAAAGCACTTGCGAAGTTGCGTAAATCGTTCTCCTCCAGGGCCGGGTTGTTCAAAGCCCGATTAGTGTTAATCCTGGATTAACTCTGCACAGAACCTATTGGTTGTCATGGAAATTAACCCTGGATTAGCACTAATCGGGCTTTGAACAACCCGGCCCAGATGCACACCGCGGCAAAACGGTATGCTCCGCTGGCCAAAATAACGAAGGCTCTGCTATCAAATACAAATTACCGAGGGTTTCAACTATTTTAGTAAATAATTTTATAACTTAGTAAACTCACAGTGAATCATAAATTAAGAAAACTTCAACCTGTGAAAGTCTTAGGCTTAGCTTTTAAGTAGTTTTCTTATTTTTTGACAAAACAGTTCACAAATGGTACTTTTAAGCAGAAATTTTAAAATCACGGCATTTGCCTGTTGGTTCATTTCAGTTTTCGCGGGAAACTGGGGGCGGCCGCGCGCCGACAAGATATAGCAAATACGCATGCGCGTGACGTTTTGCTGCGGTGTGGCCCAGATCACACCGCGGCAAAACGGTATGCTCCGCTGGCCAAAAGAACGAAGGCTCTGCTATCAAATACAAATTACCGAGGGTTTCAACTTTTTTAGTAAATAACTTTATAACTTAGTAAACTCACAGTGAATTATAAATTAAGAAAACTTCAACCTGTTAAAGTCTTAGGCTTATCTTTTAAGTAGTTTTCTTATTTTTTGACAAAACAGTTCACAAATAGTACTTTTACGCAGAAATTTTAAAATCACGGGTATGTGCCTGTTGTTTCATTTCAGTTTCGCGGGAAACTGGGGGCGGCCGCGCGCCGATAAGAAATAGCAAATACGCATGCGCGTAACGTTTTGCCGCGGTGTGGGCCCAGATGAATATGAAGAACATACACCACAGGGAGCCCAATCGTAGTTTCTGTATTATCGGTGTAATCAAGAGAGGATAGTTCTCCTATATGAAATTGTAAAAATAAAGTTTGAATAGTCTTTAAACTGTGCCTGCATGGTCATTATTCATGTTAGTTTCGAACTTTGCCTAAAACATACTCCCTTTCATAATGAATGGAAAGGGTGGAGAAAATCGATTCCAGCAATCACAACAAGCTCCACAAAATGACAAATTTTACCAAGAAATTCGCGTCGAATCGAGCGCAAACTTATGCAGCACACAGTACGATAATTATCTTACCTTTCTATGCATATAAAACGGTAATATCACAGGTACTCGCGAAGCGAAGCTCAAACAAACTCAAATCAACTTTATCATAGCAGCCATTTTGAATGTAATTCATCCAAATCCGTGGCGGTGGCGCGGTAGTTCCTGGAGCCAAGGAGCATAATTGTTAACACTGGGAGGTGTAGCACAATTGTTGACCCGACAAAATCATATCCCGACACCACACTAGTACTGACAAATTCACGGACACGAGGTCTCAGGTAAAGCCTCGCTACCTATTTTTAACACATGCGAAGAAACGAGAAAAGCCATTTCTGTTTCGAGGATAGTCATTATTTACTTGACAATAGGGCCATTTATACGAGAGAAATAAGACGCGGCTTACGTATGACGCGAACTGACCCATTTATACGAGCTAGGCTTGCATAAGACACAAAGTTCTCATATAAATGGTTCGCGCCTTGGTTCGCGCCCAGTAAGGTATATGCCTTGTTTTCGGGTATGGTTGTCATGGTTCAAAATGTATCAAAATGGCGCGGGTTGGCAAGAAGGCAAAACGTTTGGCGTTGTCAAAGAAAAAACGACGTAAATGTCAGTGTCTGTTCTGTTTCAAATTCCTTGCACAACTGCAAGAATTGCTTCTCTCCCAATAAGGTCCAAGTGTTCCTCTTAGCAGGCCTCTTGGCTCTTTTCTTTTCATCGCTACCAGCTTCGTCTGCCGACTCAACAGAAACAAAAGTAGCCGCCATCTTGTCCTTCATTTCCGGCCGGGAAGACGCAACAACACAATCTCGTTCCCAGAGCCCGCGATATTTTGGCCAGTTCCAAGATAACAAAACGTACGCATGCGCGGTAACTGTTCCCGTCTTCAACAAGACGCGAACAACTGTTGACCCCGTTTATACGTGAGTTTTCGCGTCTTATCTTAGACGCGGTAAGAACAGCTCAAAACCCTAGTCCAGAATAAGCCGCGTCCTATGTTATGCGCGGCTTGTGTTAGTCGCGAACAGAGGTTTTGTACCTTTTATACGAGCAGTTCGCGTCTTATGTAAGCCCTGATGTTGTCGACAATGAAGCGAAGATTTGAAAATACGGATAACTCTTTCGAATTCAAGCCAAGAAGACTTGCGACCGTCTCTCCATTGGCTCCTGTACTAGTTTAAGAGCATTGGTAGGTTAAATCTATATTGCGTCAATTGATTTAACTTTTATAACTGATTCCTGCTCGGCTGTTAATGTTAACATTCTCAAAACAAAACTCCACTCGACATATCTTGAATGCTAACGTGAATAATACAAAAAGAAGCCAAACGATTTGTGAAAACAAAAGGATTCGGATCACGAATTTTCTCGTGCAGTATGTTGTACGTGTAATATTTTCGCATATTATTACGGGTAGTGATAGTCAAATGGTTTCTCGAGCGCGCGCTAGTTTTTTTTGGGGACGGCCAGGGTGGCGCAGTGGTTTAGCGCTTCGCCTCTCACCTCTGTGACGCGGCGCCATATGTGAGTTGAGTTTGTTAGTATCTCGCCCTTGCTCCGAGGGTTTTTCTCCGGGTTCTCCGGTTTTCCTCCCTCCGCAAAAACCAACACGCTAAATTCCAATTATATCTGTGGATTAGCCGGGACCTGGCTTTGATCAGCGCCCATGGTTGTTTCAGGTCTCGTTAGAAATTCAGAGAGAGTTTGAGTTATTATGGAAAGGAAATTACACGGAATATGCTTAAAATGAATAGGAGCAAAGCTGAACTTATGATTCTAAACGCTCGACATCGTCCCCTACCCTCTATAACTTCCATTTCTATCTGTAGCAAGGTTATTGAACCCTCTGCTACTGCTAAGAATATTGGTGCAAACTTCGACTCAGCCATGACCATGAGTGCCAGATCAATGAAATCTGTAAATCGGCATTTTTTCATCTACGAAACATATGGCGAATACGAAAATATATCTCAGTGCACTCGGCTGAGATATTAGTGCATGCCTTTATTACATCACGGCTGGATTTCTGCAATTCATTACTTTGTGGACTGCCAACACAATTGATCCAGAAACTTCAGAGTGTCCAAAATTCAGCAGCTAGATTAATATGTATGACAAACCAGTACGACAATATTACACCCGTTTTAAAGGGGCTACATTGGTTGCCAATAGAATATAGGATCAGTTTTAAGATATTATTACTTACATATAAGTGCCTGAATGACACGGCTCCTATTTATCTGAAAGATCTAGTCCGTCCCTGCCTCTAAGAACCTGTTAGAATTCGCACCATATACTCTTGAAAGGGTATGGCTATAGAGCCTTCTCTGTGTCCGCGCCTAGGCTCTGGAACTCACTTAGAGATAGCCAAACAGTTGAGAGCTTTAAAATACATGTTAAGACTTATCTTTTTAGACAGGCATATTTTTAAATGTTTATTTTTTTATTTTTATGAATTTTTCTTAATATTTTTATTTTTATATTATATGTAAAGCGCTAATGGACTGTAGGGAATTGGCGCTATATAAATGTATTATTATTATTATTATTATTTATATTTAAACAACTAAGGGCTCGCCAAAATACGTATGACTCGTAAAATACACAGCAGTATTAGATGCTTAGCCGACTGATAACCTCTATTTATTGGCCTACCCTAAAACAATACAAACAATAGGATTCAGTCAATAGGAACATGTAAGTGATGTAACGCGCGCGGTTAATGACGTCACAATAGTGTGTCTGCTTGCAACGTTTGCTAAGTGAAGTCCACCCGGAAACTCAACAGCATGCAGTTCTGCGTTTTGTTCGAAATCTGAACACAATTACTAGTTTTAATATGGTCTTTCAAGGGTATCATTAGTTTTCCTCTAAAGATCAATAATTCAAACTATGCAAATTAGGAGTTTAAAGGGTTTAAAGGGTTCTAGAAACAAAGTAATTAAATTAAGGCTGAGAACTTCTACGTTGCGAATGAGGAAATATAAAAAAATGGAGACGGCTGCACCGGATGGCCGATTTGCGATGAATCAATGCTCCTTGCAGTAAATACATTTTTTTACCGTTGAAAACACTCAGTAGTCCTCAGAAAAAAAAATACTCATCAATAGTCACCCGTTCAATAGCACTGAATGTATTTTTCTTTGAGTTATAATCACGATGACGCAAAACCTTTAAATTGTGCTTTAAGAAAGAACAAATATTGAACCGTCTTGGTCGAGTGACGTAAGATCAGGCAAAAGCCATTGTTCACTTGTTGTAGTTTATATTTCTATCTTGCGTCACACACTCGACGAGTGCTTCTAATTTATAGTGTACTGTCGTTCGGTCATGAAAAGAGCCCTGTAGCTTTACGATTTTTTTGCAAACTTCAACAGGTTGTAGACCCTCAAGGATTCAAGCAAAAAACCCAGAATTACTCTAAATATTATGAGAATGTATACAAAGAAAAAAATGGGGTTAGCGGACGGTAAATAAGAAAGACAAGAACAAGGACTACGTACGGCAAAGCTGATACAATGTTGATTATATTGAATACAATATTTCAGCTGTCCAAACCAGCCTTCTTCAGGGAGCAGGAATAAATGTCCAACATGCTGACTTTTTCAACTCAGGGCCGGTTAACATTGCGGCCCGTGTTTCAAGTTTTGGAGCAATTAAAAGTACTATTAACTCAATCTCACTCCGCATCATTCAAACATTCTAATCTGTGATTAAAATGTCTCCTAGCGCTGAGGCCAGTCTGCAAAGTAACTGCCAAGATTACACTGATGGACTCTTGGTGGTACCATGGCATCCGATTAGTTTAGTTATCACAGTTCCTTAAATCAGTATTATTTTTCGTAAATGTCAACGAGTTTGTTTCCTGGTAAACAATATAATATTCGCTGCTTGCTAGCTGGAGCATCCTTTTTGCCCTAGGTTCCTCATTCCCAGTCCACCCAGCCGTGCGTAGGCTACAGGATCACGCATCAGTGTGCGGGTCTTGTGAAGGGCGATGAAAGTGAAACATTTTCACGTCTCCGGGGGTGGTGTTTACTCAATTCTGCCTTTATTCTCTAGAGCCTATCGGTTTGATGTTAAGATTAAGAAACCGTTTGTATCACTCCGCAATTCCTTTTTCTCTTTTTCTACTGATTTCTATCTAATTTTAAAATTAAAAGCATGGTCGATGACTTTCTGCGTGCTTCTCTTTGGAAACATAAGTCCTTCGACTTGGCTAACATCCTGGATCAGGGCCGTTTTAAAGCAAACTGGAGCCGTGAATTGTTAGTTAGTCGACGCGAGTCTTTGTCTATATATATATGTCGGCGGGAATGGGTCAAAATACTTGGGCAGCAATCGACTGCTGAAGAAGAATTGATGCTCTAAATAATCTGCAGCACGCAAGAGCATTGGTTCAAGTCTGGAGCTAAGTGAGTAACGTTTAACTGGTGACAACCCCAAAGCATGCCTTCTAGAACACATGCACTGCTCAAAGCAACACAGTTATACACATGCACAATATTGAATGACTTACTCTTTCTGTTCGGCTGTAACAAACCCTAGCTATAAACAGCTTTAATCCAGTTCCTCTATTGGAAGTCTCTGTCCAAATGCCAGGATAACAGTGAGAGTTCTTTTTTTAGGATCTAGAAAGAAAAGACAAACGCAAACAAGTCAGTGTAAACACGCTCGCTCAGTCAAGCCAATGATGTAACTGACTTCGTTTCCCTAAATTGTCTAGGAGTATTGACGATGGCATGCAAAGAGCTATCACCAGTTAATCTATTTTTACTCTCACCGAATGCAAGTCTCCTCTCCGCATTACGTCCTCGTTTATCCTTATAGCAATCTTATCAAGACAACGTAGAGAAATATAGGTTTCGATGTACAAGGATATACAAACTCAGCCGCGCATTCCCTCGTCTGTAGTGAGATGTTCCGTTGCCAATACTCTTATCTGTGATAACGATGATATCCTGGGACGAACACAAAAGAGAACTGCCATATTAATGACTGTTTAAAGCTACAATTCCTGATAATGTCCACTGACATACCAAAGTCAACACCCAAATGGGTTTCTTGGTAAAGAGAAATGTTTAGCTGCCCCGAAAGGTCAAGAAATCTGCCATGCTGTGTATTTTTCCCTTAGTCTTAGTCTTTTTTGTAGTTCTTTCTGAGTTTTTGTTGTTCTTAAGGTCAGTTGACCTTCCATTACTGTGGAGGCCTTATCATTGTTCATATCCTTGTCGTCAGTTCTATCGTGGCCGCCCTAACAGGAGTATACTAGCAAGGCTATTATCTATCAGATAATACTCAAAAACCCATCTGAACCTCCATATTGAAAGACAGGTTTTTGGAAACCACTAGTAAGATTGGTTACCGGGAAATTCTGGTGTGAAATTATTTTGGTTAAATCAAGCCCATGGACTGCTGGTTAAGCTTAACTGATCTTGATTGTGAAGTTCAAAAGTACTGTGACTCCCAGTAGTAAATATTTATAGAACAAGGAGTGAACTGTACCAACTCTTACACAAATACTTTTAAGACTTGGACGCACATAGCAAGCTTACGGTATTCTCAGAACACAGTTGTATAGCGATTTGCCGAGTACCGCTGCTTAGTTTTCATTCGTGGATTAAAGAGAGTGATAAAAACAAAGTTAATCACGCTATACGGGTCCTAATTGTTAGAATATCACGCGAACTAACGTTAGCAACATCAGACACAGTAGTAATGCACTGATCATTAGCGGCTTGATCTTATCTCACATCTCTGAGTAAAACAAGTACCCGCTAATAGACCAGTTTACGGTTCATGCGCAGTCGGTTAGACCCCGTCCACACGAAGCCGTCTTCATTTGAAAACTTTTCTTTCCGTTTTGCTTCCCGTCCACATCGGACACCAACGAAAACGATGGCGAAAACACAAACTTCGCCTTTTAAAGTGGAAACTTTTGAAAACGCATACTCTTGACAACGGTTTCGTGTGAACGGCTATCGTTTTCGTGTAAACGGTCAGAACTGACTGAAAACATTAACGCAAACTTTTGAAAATGATTGGTCACATAATCTCATGTCCGTGTATAGATTAGACATGCGCAAAAGACAAACTCGTACACAGACTCCAGGTGAAGCGTTTTCGTATCGCCGTCGTATGGACGGGGAAAACAATGGTGTGGACGGTACTGGGTTTTTTAAACGCAAACTTTTGAAAAGAGCTTCAAAAACTCATGAATAATTAATGAGCATTTTGTCCAATCAGATGAAGCAAATCAGTCACGTGCATGCTCCTTTATACCTGATAAAATCTCATCATTCTAAAAGGCCCGCGGAGGGATTTGAATTCTGTCCCAGAGGGAAACGGGGTTAATGATTGAGACAATGGAATTTCTATTGATGTTTCAGCTTTCTCACTGAATTGCTAATTAGGTGAACGTTTTAAATAAAGAATATTAATGAACATGAAATATTATATAAAGTTTCATCCTAATTAAGAATTCACTGATAAAGACCCAAAGATAGCAAAAAGTACACGGAACATAAGGTACCTAGATAATAAATTTTGCACTAAATGTACTAATATCAGCAGACTACCGAGATACACAGATAATATTTTTAAAATGAAGTTATCCAACTACCATTACTTGTTTACCGAGCCACTGTTTAGTTCCAATTATTAAACCAAACTCAAAGCCGTAAAATTATAAAAACGTGCGATAAACTTACATATTTTGTGCCGGAGTCAAAAATTTAGAGTCTGCCGTCATGTCAGTCACATCGCTTTCCAAGTCTTGAACTTTATCGAGGTAAACCACGACACCAAATCCTTCAAGTGCAGATTTTTCTTGTATTGCGAAACGCCGCTTCAAACAACATAGTATGGTAATTTCTTCATGTCATTTCCTTGAGATGTTCGTAATTGCAGGCGGTGATTACTCGAATATTTTGCATGGCGTTGTGAATACAAAGGTTCAATGGTTCATTAAGTAACCATTCCCTTGAGATGTGCGTCTTTCTTTCATTGCATCCTTAAAGCGTTTTTGAAGCCGTTTAAAACACTCACAGCACGTGTTTTATCAAGTCTAAAAATTCTCGGGCTTCGCCCTCGAATTTTTAAACTTGATAAAACACTGCTGTGAGTGTTTTAAACAGTACTTAAAGGAGCAGTGTCACGATTAGTATTCATGCCCAAAGTTTTGAAAATGTGTCAGGCGGACAAGAAATCAAAAGATGTGACAGAAGTAGAAGTCCGTGAGTAATCTGCTTGCATCGGCGTATTTGCACGATATCTCGAGCCGAAATTGCTTTAAAACTATACTTCAGTATTATATGGTTAGGTTTGATGTTATATTTTATAAAGCAGCATTATATTTATTTCAATCGAAAGGGAAATTTGCAGCGGCGCGTGACATTGCAACTCTTGGCATTTCTATTGATGTTTCAGCTTTCTCATTGAATTGCTAATTAGGATGAACGCTTTATATAAAGAATACTAATGAACATGAAATTTTATATAAAGTTTCATCCTAATTAAGAATTCACTGATAAAGGCCCAAAGATAGCAAAAAGTACACGGAACATAAGGTACCTAGATAATAAATTTGGCACTAAATTTACTAATATCAGCAGACTACCGAAATACCCAGATAATATTTTTAAAATGAAGTTATCCAACTACCATTACTTGTTTACCGAGCCACTGTTTAGTTCAAATTATTAAACCAAACCGTAAAATAATAAAGACATGTATTAAACTGCCGTCATGTCAGTCACGTCGCTTTCCAAGTCTTGAACTTAATCGATGTCAACCACGACACCAAATCCTTCAAGTGCAGCTTCAGTTCTTGCCCAAGCTTGTTCTTTGCCACACAATGCTTTCAGCATTGCGAAACGCCGCTTTAAACAACATAGTATGGTAATTTCTTCATGTCATTCCCTTGAGATGTTCGTAATCGCAGGCGGTGATTACTCGAATATTTTGCATGGCGTTGTGAATACAAATGTAAAAGTAACATTTTAAGTTTTTGAAGCCGTTTAATAAACTCACAGCACGTGTTTTATCAGGTCTAAAACTCTCGGGCTGTGCCCTCGAGTTTTAGACCTGATAAAACACTGCTGCTCGTTTATTAAACAGTACATAAATTACTGAAAAAAATCATGGTACATAGAAAGGAATGGTTAGGAACTGCCGGAAAACTTCAAAGGGGCTAACAAAGGCGCTGCGATTTAGGTTGGAAGGGGGTAAGATAAAAGGTTGTGCACGGTCATAGTTCATTAGCGTCCCCTGAACGACTGAACCACACGTTTCTATCAGCTGATTGATTATAACATATTCTATTGTGTTTTGTGTTCAGTCACGGTTGAAAAAAGTGAATAAAGACCTATAACAAAGAATGGCTTGTGATGGCTAATCAAGTCTGGCAAGAATGAGCTGTCCTGTGACGTTACAAACTAGTACAAACCACAGGGATGTCATTAACCCTTCGAACTCACTCTGTCTTCGAGCTCTGAGAGAGAACTGGGCCTGATCCACCCGATCCACACATCAAATTGTTTCCGGACGGGTGGAAAGGCATTGATTGAGTGCGCAATTCATTCAAATACACGACGGAAACTTAAAGCATTCTTTATAAGTACTTGAATTAAAAAGTCGCACCTTTGAACTTACCAGTCCGTTTTGAAAGATAGGATCACGGTTTGCGTGAGTCAGCCCGGGGCATGGCTACCGCCCGGGGTCAGCGTCGTAATAAGCCGTTAGTTTAAAAAAAAATTCGCAAGCAGCAAAGAAGAAATTAATACTCAACATTTGTATATGTCTTCCTTTGACAAAGACACCCAAGAGGCGAAGTAGTAGACAAAACTCCTAGATCTACGGCGGAAATCCGTCAAATTATGAACCAGGCAACCAGCCGGAAATCAGTAAACATGCAGTTTAGCATGTTAATATATACCGTATATATTGTAATATTATGTGACAAAGCAACGATTCGGCTGTACAGCTTTTAGCGCCCATAAATGATCGCACAAATTACCGAAGAACGAGACGATTCATTATATTCATTTCTATAAAGCTCTCTGTCTTACGATTAGGGACCTTACGCTACCAGGACGGCAACGTCTAGGACGACGGCATAAAATACAATAACTGCACGTGAAAATGCACGCAGTCGCCTTCATTTCAACCGTTGTCTGGAAAAACACAACGTCAAAACCCCAAAGTTTACGTTTACAAGAGAACGCACACGTAAGAAAGTAAATCACTCTGTTTTTCGTTCGGCGTAAGCAAAACTTGATGCTTATCATATTTTTCGAAGACCTGGATGTGAAACGTAATTATAAGCGAATAAAGGAACTAGTAAACACCAGATTTCGTGAGAAAACACTTTTCTACCTCCCGTCGTCACTGCCGCCGCCGTCCTGGTTGCGTAAGGTCCCTAATGTGGCGGACTCAACGTCACGCTTTTCGCCCTCGAATTTTTAAACTTGATAAAACACTGCTGTGAGTGTTTTAAACAGTACTTAAAGGAGCAGTGTCACGATTAGTATTCATGCCCAAAGTTTTGAAAATGTGTCAGGCGGACAAGAAATCAAAAGATGTGACAGAAGTAGAAGTCCGTGAGTAATCTGCTTGCATCGGCGTATTTGCACGATATCTCGAGCCGAAATTGCTTTAAAACTATACTTCAGTATTATATGGTTAGGTTTGATGTTATATTTTATAAAGCAGCATTATATTTATTTCAATCGAAAGGGAAATTTGCAGCGGCGCGTGACATTGCAACTCTTGGCATTTCTATTGATGTTTCAGCTTTCTCATTGAATTGCTAATTAGGATGAACGCTTTATATAAAGAATACTAATGAACATGAAATTTTATATAAAGTTTCATCCTAATTAAGAATTCACTGATAAAGGCCCAAAGATAGCAAAAAGTACACGGAACATAAGGTACCTAGATAATAAATTTGGCACTAAATTTACTAATATCAGCAGACTACCGAAATACCCAGATAATATTTTTAAAATGAAGTTATCCAACTACCATTACTTGTTTACCGAGCCACTGTTTAGTTCAAATTATTAAACCAAACCGTAAAATAATAAAGACATGTATTAAACTGCCGTCATGTCAGTCACGTCGCTTTCCAAGTCTTGAACTTAATCGATGTCAACCACGACACCAAATCCTTCAAGTGCAGCTTCAGTTCTTGCCCAAGCTTGTTCTTTGCCACACAATGCTTTCAGCATTGCGAAACGCCGCTTTAAACAACATAGTATGGTAATTTCTTCATGTCATTCCCTTGAGATGTTCGTAATCGCAGGCGGTGATTACTCGAATATTTTGCATGGCGTTGTGAATACAAATGTAAAAGTAACATTTTAAGTTTTTGAAGCCGTTTAATAAACTCACAGCACGTGTTTTATCAGGTCTAAAACTCTCGGGCTGTGCCCTCGAGTTTTAGACCTGATAAAACACTGCTGCTCGTTTATTAAACAGTACATAAATTACTGAAAAAAATCATGGTACATAGAAAGGAATGGTTAGGAACTGCCGGAAAACTTCAAAGGGGCTAACAAAGGCGCTGCGATTTAGGTTGGAAGGGGGTAAGATAAAAGGTTGTGCACGGTCATAGTTCATTAGCGTCCCCTGAACGACTGAACCACACGTTTCTATCAGCTGATTGATTATAACATATTCTATTGTGTTTTGTGTTCAGTCACGGTTGAAAAAAGTGAATAAAGACCTATAACAAAGAATGGCTTGTGATGGCTAATCAAGTCTGGCAAGAATGAGCTGTCCTGTGACGTTACAAACTAGTACAAACCACAGGGATGTCATTAACCCTTCGAACTCACTCTGTCTTCGAGCTCTGAGAGAGAACTGGGCCTGATCCACCCGATCCACACATCAAATTGTTTCCGGACGGGTGGAAAGGCATTGATTGAGTGCGCAATTCATTCAAATACACGACGGAAACTTAAAGCATTCTTTATAAGTACTTGAATTAAAAAGTCGCACCTTTGAACTTACCAGTCCGTTTTGAAAGATAGGATCACGGTTTGCGTGAGTCAGCCCGGGGCATGGCTACCGCCCGGGGTCAGCGTCGTAATAAGCCGTTAGTTTAAAAAAAAATTCGCAAGCAGCAAAGAAGAAATTAATACTCAACATTTGTATATGTCTTCCTTTGACAAAGACACCCAAGAGGCGAAGTAGTAGACAAAACTCCTAGATCTACGGCGGAAATCCGTCAAATTATGAACCAGGCAACCAGCCGGAAATCAGTAAACATGCAGTTTAGCATGTTAATATATACCGTATATATTGTAATATTATGTGACAAAGCAACGATTCGGCTGTACAGCTTTTAGCGCCCATAAATGATCGCACAAATTACCGAAGAACGAGACGATTCATTATATTCATTTCTATAAAGCTCTCTGTCTTACGATTAGGGACCTTACGCTACCAGGACGGCAACGTCTAGGACGACGGCATAAAATACAATAACTGCACGTGAAAATGCACGCAGTCGCCTTCATTTCAACCGTTGTCTGGAAAAACACAACGTCAAAACCCCAAAGTTTACGTTTACAAGAGAACGCACACGTAAGAAAGTAAATCACTCTGTTTTTCGTTCGGCGTAAGCAAAACTTGATGCTTATCATATTTTTCGAAGACCTGGATGTGAAACGTAATTATAAGCGAATAAAGGAACTAGTAAACACCAGATTTCGTGAGAAAACACTTTTCTACCTCCCGTCGTCACTGCCGCCGCCGTCCTGGTTGCGTAAGGTCCCTAATGTGGCGGACTCAACGTCACGCTTTTCGCAGATCAAATTCAGCTACCCATTTAGAAAGCGTTGAGGCAAGGAAGAAGAGCGTAATTACAAAACTTTGTAATAACCCTCAGGCTTCAAAATTACGCGCAGTTAAAAATCGTTGCAGGTTCTAATTGTGGATTACAGCGCCACGTGAACTTCCCGTGTGCTAATTACCCGCCCAGTATCAGTATCGATCGAGCGCATAATTGTATTTACGTTATATATAGATCGGTCTGTGATTGAGTGTCGAAAAACCACAACCAAAGCAATTGCATGGCAAATTACCGGAGCAAGTAAAAACCCAATGAGTCAATCACGAAACTGAAGTGATTGGGTTTCCTTGAACTAATCACGAGGAAAAGTAAACGCAATCGTGGATGACTCTCGCTAAAACAAAACTTGATTGCCTGACATGACGGACGAAAACAAGTTTGGTTTTAGTATAGAAATTGATTGGCTGATAATTTCAATACAATTTTTACAGCTAGTAGAAAAGCTAAGCAAACGCAAAACCAAAGCAATCACCGCATTACGTTCGACCAGGATCTCATTAAAAGCCGCTATATTAACGAAACGTTGATTTGGGTATGCTCGGACGGTAAAAAGACGCCCGACCCCATCTCTCCTATCCAGCGGCACATACCCATATAGCTTTTACATGGAGTACCCCCACCCCCAACAAAGGGCGCAGCGGCTATCGCTTCTTCGCAGCCTCTTATCAACTTCCTTGCAAATTAAAGATATTTTCTCTCCCTCGTGATTCGCTTGGAATGCGTCACACGACCGGCCGAAAACTGATCTGATACAACGGATACCTGTTGGCTGCCTGTCATTGGAAAGGGGATGGAAATAGTTAACATCGTGGTATTAATTGCATGGACTTCTGGTGAAGGTCAGACATGGTGCATCCATGTGTCATCCAATTTTTGTCATTTGCTATATTTTAGGGGAGTGGGGGTAGGGAGTAGGCAGAACCGGATGCGTTTATACGCGCCCACGCGATGCGGCGACACGCCAGGTGTGGCCAGTTTCCCTTTGAAATCTAAGTAGAGCTCACCATTTCAAAAGGAAGTTACGTAAAAATATGCCGCAACAACTTTGCAAAAGTAATATATTTCCTTTCATGTTGTGAAGTAATAAAGTTAAGCATTTCCGGGCAGTATTTCCACCCAGCCTTAGCCCTTCGGCTCAAAGTTTTACTTTCTTTACGCCAGACTCGATTAGTTTTAATTAAACTACTTTTGGCATATCCCAGCACTCTATCATTGCTAGAAATATGAGACAAGATGGCGGCGAACATGCGCATCAGTGTCCAAATGGCTGTCGATCCGTATAAGAAAATGTATGAAAAACATAAGACCTTCTAAGTTTGATTTCATATTTGTTCGCATCGAGAACAATAACTTACGGATTAAGCTGTGTGTTGAGGCCACAAACAATCCCTCAAATCGTCGGCAAAGTACTTCCCCGAGAATTCCATTTCGCCCTCGATCTCCATGTTGTTGTCTGTAATCTGGCTGAACCCATGCACAGTTTGAGGTACAACAGTACGCCAAGTCTTCGGTGAGGCTTATTTGTTCGTATCGATGTCAATAAAGCAGTATTAAATGCATCCATATCGCCAATAAAACGTACAATAACACTCCTCCAAAGTACTTCCAAAGACGTCTGAGTTTTGTCGAAATAATGTAGTGCCAGGACGCCATATAGGATTGCATTTTCGACGAGAACTCGACGACACTGAGCCTGAGGAGAGAAACTTTCTGTCCGCCATCTTGTTTTGTTAACTAAATCCTGCAATGCTTGCTGGGATATAAACTGGGATTCAGGCCTCTGGAACATGGACAGACAGACGCCGGAGAGATGACAAATCCTAAAAAGATAGCTTTTTAATCACAAGAGGCTACGTTTAAACTAATATAATTAACTCTCGTTCCGCTTCTCTATTCTTATTTCATCACACTAAGTTTCGGTTTTCTTTGCGTTGGAAGGTCTATTTTGAATCGGCTAGAAGCGCGCGCGCACTACCTTTCCGCTGATAACCAAATTATATTGTAAAATCGTATTGTTATTGTACGGCTAGTTAACTTTGTGAGCTATGATTGGTCAGTTTCCGGTCCATAATGACTTCCCGTCACTTATCGCAGATCATGTTACAGCTCTCCAGAGGATTCAGAAATAGGATACAGAGGATACAGGGAAAAGAAGGTGATATGAAATGGAGCGACAGAGGCGAGCTGAATGGATGTATAGACATCTTATTTAAACTCCCGGACGACCCAACCGGATCGGAGTACGCAGTAATAAATGTAGACTTGCTCCAAGTCGAACTCGCTGAGTCACTTGGTAAGCGATTACTGGGTCAAAAAGCGAGTGCGAGAATCGAAGCGAGAAGGACTTTGAGAAAGTCTATAATAAATGGAATAAACCTCTCTGGCTGGCTCATCTCGTTGATGCGCATAATATATGGCTAATCTAATACTGAACGCATCCGCTGAAGTTTAACCGGATATAGTACTGACTTAGCCTGATTTTCAGACAGTTCGAGGCCGAACTGCTTACTTCCTGAACCGATCTGATGATCAAGCCAAGTATCAGTTTTTGAGCCACAATCTCTTTTCGAAGTCGGGTTAGCGAAAGTGTTATGGTTCGGGTAAGGGTCATCTGTTAAGGGTAATCTGTTATATATTCTCTCTTGCAAATCTAGTCTACCCCCATAAGTAATATTTTGACCTCAAATCGAGGGTACTTTACTGAAACCACAGGTAACCCGACACAACATGGATAACACAGGTAGCCCGACAACACACAGAGGATACGCACTGATAACACAGCATGTAAACCGAAACAACTATTTTAAATTATTATATTTTTTTGTTAATGAAATTATGAAGTGTTAGTGCATTCGTGTTCCCTATCGTGTTCACCCGTGTTCTGACTCGTGAAGAGTTTTAAATCAGATCCTCATAGTATTTTGGATCCTAGTATTTTTGGGCTACCTGTGTTATACTAGGTACCCTCAGGCTTACTTGAAGTCGCTCGTGTTCACTCGTGTTTACTCGTATTCTACTTGCGTTCACTCGTATTCTGACTCGTGTGGAGATTTACATCAGATCGACTGTGCGTGTGTACTTTCGTATCTGAAGTGCCAAACACGCAGGTGTACGGCGATTGTCTGCGTTACACCTTTCCAAAAGATACGCCGGAGTATGGCGGAGTTCAGGCTGCGTGCAGCCTCTAGTTTTTAAATGTTGTAGACAAATAGATAGACAGATAACAGAATTTTCCGGGACTGATTCACACTTATTCTATCCAAGAGTTGCTAGCCTCGTGGAGTCTAGGAAGCATGTGGTCGAACCAATATTTACTTCTTATTAGTCTGTTGGGTTACCTGTGGTATATCTGTTTAGTTTCATATAAACCGATATCAGAAGAGTATATATAATTGCTCTATGTGAATTCTCTTTTCCGATTCCAACGAAATGAATCTTCAAAAATAAAAGATTAATAATTAATGAAATTGTGTGGGAGATTTTTTGGTGATTTTGGGCCTATACTGAAGCAGATATCTTACCTTCAAAGACCCAAAAAATACCGACACTTTTCTTCGTCGCTCCCTATTCAGATTTCGGTACAGGAGGGAATAGTAATCAAGCAACACCCGAGATTTAAGAAAATCCATCACATTTAGCATCGCGCCAAAAGGCCTCCTCAAGAACCAAAAAGTGCTTTGTTCAGGACTATGATCTGTACTGAGAGTTTATGAGGCTGATTCCTGCTGATTGGCAAGCCGTGCCAGTCAGCCTCACAAACTCTGTTAAATTATAGAGTTTTCAAAAATTTAGCTTTCCTTCAGTTTTAAAGATATGAACCTAAAACTTGGGCTTTTTACTAATTTTGGCTTGCTCTTTCCATTTCTGGTCACGTGACCACGTCCTACAAAGGGCCTATTTAAATACGAAGAAGTTGGATAAGTATATACAAGAGCCCATTACTCGGAGAGTCCATACGTACTTTATATGTGAGTTGGCGTACTTTTACACCTTGCGCTATTTTTAGAGTTTTTTCCACCAATTAAATATGTTTCCTAAATGTTTTTGTCTGCGAATAAATGCTTTCTTCGTTAGAAAGAAAACCAATACCGGCGGAGATAGTGTTCAAACTCTAGCAAATGAAGGTACATTATCTATAAAACAATGAAACCTGGTTCTATAAATAGCGCAAGGCGTAAACACGGCTCCTCCTGGTATAATATGGTTAGGCAAGTCCCAGGCATTCTGGCTGGTAATTTTTCTGATTGGGTCAATGGAATCCCTGTGGTTTCTACTCAGGCGCTAGGCTTGTGACGCGACGGCTCGAATGAGCTGTGACGTCACAAACCCAGTATAAACCACAGGGATCCCATTAATCCGAACAAGAACTCCTGGGACTGGTCCCCCTCCCCTGCGAACATACAAGTGTTAGGGAGCTTTCAGTATTATAAGATATCGCGGCACAATGGATCAGAGTTCTTTGAGGCCATTGTCTCTATACATAAGGCACTCAGATTCAGATTCAGATTCATTTTATTTTGCACTATTTTTCCTTTTTTTAAATAAAATTTACAAATACGTAGGAAAAAGGAATGATAATATAAGCTATTAAATTTAATGAGCTAGGTTAAATGTGCGTAGTGGTCAAAGTAGCCGCTAGGCTTTCGAGTTGATCACTACCATAGGTATAATAGTCGAGGAAAAAAACAAAGAAGAATTATATAAATAGGAAAAAGTGCAGAGGAGAAATTGAGGAAAAAGATTCCAGAGGAAGTATACAAAAGAAATAAGAAAAAGAGCAGAGGAAATATTGCTATAATTAGTTTACATAAAAACAATTTCAGGAATATAATAATCCTAATGCTAATGTTTCTCAAGTTTCATAATTTCTTGAATATAATAATCCTAATACTAATGTTGAAAGTTATGTTAATTATTCTAATGCTAATACTAGTACTAATTATAATACTAAGTACTGTAACAATACTAATACTGTAAATAATACGAGCAGAGGAAAAGGGTGCTAATAATACGAAAGGAAATATTGCTATAATTAGTTTACATATATATAATTTCATAAATATAATAATAATCTTAATCTTAATCTTAATGTTTCTCAAGTTTCATAATTTCATGAATATAATAATATAATGCTAATGTTGATACTTATGTTAATTCTAATACTAATACTAATTCTAGTACTATTACTAAGTACTATAACAATACTAACGCTGTAAATAAGTTTCTCAAGAATGTAGTAGTCATATATGCCAACTTTATGAAAATAATATTAATATTATAGCTGGCTGTCAAAAGTAGGAACAGTTTGTATTCTTTTTTAAAGAATATGTATTTTAGAACTGTAGCTGTTGTCCTATTGTTGGGACTTAACATTATTTTTAGCCGACTTTCTTCACAGCATGTTTCTATATTTATCTGGATTTCATTTTGCATTGAAGCACGGAACGCGTTTCGTAAATGGTTATATTTATTACATTTTTACTAGGAAATGAGCTTCATCCTCAATCTCCTTTCTAGCCAGGCAGAAATTGCAAAGTCTTTCATCGACCTGTTTAACTGGCCTAGTATATATATTTAAGCTATACGAGTATGTGCCGCTAGATAGGGGGGATAGGGTCGGGCGGTTTTTTGCCATCCAAACATACCATTTTCGCCGATTGAGTGTCGAAAGTAATGTGGTGATTGCTTTGGTTTTGCGTTTGCTTGGCTTTTCCACTGGCTGTGAAAATTGTACTGTAATCATATCAAAGTCATTGCGTACAAAAGCCTACATATCGAAATCCGGTGACTCACTTCCGGTATCGGTCCAGTCAAATCACTCGAAAATACATGGTTTTGGGAGCTCTTTTACCTTCTAAAACAAATACAATGACTTATAAATAATGTCTACCTTCAAATCAAAGTTCAGTGACATGAAATCTGCAACTGGTAACTATTTAGAGTGATTATGTTAAGATTTCGACTGAGCAAATTTGAATTTTCTTTCGCGAGTGAAGTGAATTTTTACAAGGCATTACTCGTTTATGGACCACCAAGCAGAAGAAAACTTGGTTTAGCTTGAATACGCATGTCTGAACTGACTTTCTACCGCTGAATTCAGATAGAATGATAAATTGTCAGTGTTTTAATGTATAGAACATCGAGGTTTCTGGAGTTTAGAGTACAACAAATCGCTGTTAAAGTTCCATTTCGTGCTATTGTTTCATGTGCCGGATCTTTGTAATGGCGGGAGCTGCAGTCGGAAGAGATTTTGGAGCGGTCAAAACGAAAGCAGAGAATTCTCCTTCGTATAGTTTTGGTATCAAAACTTGTAATGCGACTGAAGTTGTTATCTCTCTCAAATAAAATCGCATTTACTTCTCGATACTTCAAAGCGATGACCAATACCAAATGTCCTCTTCTGTGTGCAATGATTTTGATACGCCAGCCAATCAATTTTTAAACAACAACAACAACTTTATTTACTCTTACGGATGGTAATCTTAATAACAACAACATTGATCTAAACCATGTATGAAAAAATAAGAGTGAGAGGAACCAATCATGAATTACTTCAGTTCGTGATTGAAAAAAAAAAGGGGGTAAGGGAGCGGAACATGGCGGACACGTTTTTTCCAGCCTCCGTAATTCAGATGTCAGAGATCATTGATGGACCGAAATAACTAGGTAAAACAAATCTAATATCATTTCAGTAACTATTATGGATACCAACAAGAATATTGAAGACCGATTAACCGCCATTGAAGACCGATTAACCGCCATTGAATATGCGTTAAAGGAACTAACCGAGTCACTTAGCAAACGACATGATGAAATTGATTCGAAGTTGAAGAAAGTAATCGACAGCCAATATAAGCAAATAATATGCAGACGTGAGGAAAATATCAGATAACATCATGAAAGAGAATGTCAGCATCAAGAAGGAGAATGAAAAAAATAAAGCAGCTACTTGAAGTAAATAAAAAAACAGCTCAGCGAGCGGTAGAAGCGGTGAACGACCTAGAAAAATATGGCCGCCGCACGATGCTTGAAATAGCTGGCATACCGCGTACATCGGATGAAGTTGTGGAAACTACGGTAATCGACCTCTGTAAGAAGCTAGATGTTATCATAAATACAAATGACATTGAAGTGGCTCATCGCATATAAAAGAAAGAGACGGCTAGTATAATAGTGAAATTCTCGAACAGACAAATAAGAGATATAGTCTTCAACCGGCGTCCTTTCCTAAAAGGCAAGACAACTCATGATTTTGGCTTTACAACTGAAAGAGCTCCCTCAAGAATATTCATGAATGAAAGTCTGTCCAGGAACTTTTCTTCAGAGCAAGATCCTTTAAGTACGAGAACGAATTTAAGTTCCTCTGGACGAAGAATGGTTCTATCCTTCTGAGAAAGACGGAATCCTCTATCATCTACCAAATTCGAAATGAAGCTGACCTTATCACGGCTGCAAATGACTAGAGATGGCTATGCAAAGAACACTAGAATAGGAACAGATGGAAGGAGCTCAGACAACGAAAGATTTTCTACAGTTTAGTGCTAGAAGCCGAAGCCAAGATGCCGAAAGTGATCTACAAAACCTATCACGGTCGATGGTTGCATTATGCTTGATATACTGTAAGTCAGTATCGATGCGATATGCTTCTCCGGTGCATAACATACCTCTATGGAAGCTAAAACTTATGGAATGTATTTTTATTGTGTTCTATGATTCATCGCTCTGTTACATTGTATTCTGTCATGTACAGATGTTAGTTAGGATTGAATAACTTTACTTGAGAATCATTTTTTCTACCTATCAATTTAATCTATTCATAATTACTCGGGCTGCCTGTGGGCAGGCCCGAGTCTTAAATCGCAAGTGTTTCTTATTTTTATTTTCCAAGTCGAGGTATTTCGCCCCCAACCAATCAGCTCACACTGTTCAAGTCGTTCAAGTACACATACTTGAACACCGCGCCGCCCTGGCGCCGCATAATGTCGAAAAGGTCAACCGGAAGCCACAGACTGCGGATAGAGTTTTACTCTATCCTGAGGACTATAGCAAAGCTGAAACAACGTGTATATAGTTTTAAAACGTACTATATTTCGGCTAGCCAAACTAGTCTTCTTCAGGTGCCTAGATGTTGTAAGTGGAGAGTTCTAAAATAGGGGCTTTACCTCGGTGTAACAACCTCACAGACTGCGTCACAAAACTCCCTTTGTTAGTTTGGGACTTACAATATTTCCCGAGCACCCGAAGCGGCACTTATAAATTTTACAAGGAATTGGGGAGCCTCTACTTGAAAAAAAAATTCACTGCGCTCAGCCGCATAGGAATCGAAACCCAGGAAGCTAAGATTTATAGAACGACTGACACAATCCTACCCAAACAGTAACAGGTAGACCACGAGTGACGAGATTATTGGCGCATGCTTAACTTTCGTTAGAGCTGTTAAACGAGAATCCTCTCACGAGCGAATTCATATAGAACGACTGACACAATCCTACCCAAACAGTAACCGCTAGACCACGAGTGACGAGATTATTGGCGCATGCATGCTTAACTTTCGTTAGAGCTGTTAAACGAGAATCCTCTCACGAGCGAGGTTGTGGTTCGAAAAAAGCTTCGAACAGTTACCTTTATGGCTCTGTAATATAATAGTGAGCAGACTGAAGTTTTGTGAATGAAGGTAAAGCTTTTAATTAGAGATAACCAACATGCATTTCAGTTATGAACACAGCAGATAAAGTTACACTGAAGCACACGAATTGACCTAGCCTGTGTTCAGCCGTCCATCTCCCCTCAAAACTCGGGAAGGGACGTCTGTGCTATTCTGTCGTTAATCGTGTTCCGACATAATTTTGCATAAATTACATCTTGATTGCCATTGGCCGAGAAACACTAGACGGTACACAATGTAGATTTCCTATTGTTAACGGCAATGCAAGAGACAAAGAGGGAGGACGCGCTGGGAAGCGGGGGAAATAAAATAAATTCCCTTCTTCGATAGCCTATACACAGACCTCCGTAATCCCTTCAAAGGAAGGGATTTGGAGATCTTTCTTTCCTCGAGGAAGTGGAAGATTGGATGAATTCGTGAGTTTGAGAACCACGTGAACTCGAGGTTTGAGAAGTCGCGCTCGTAGCAACTCTCCTGACCGCCGAGGCTATTGATATTGCTTCTGGTTGATCGTCTCCCACAGCCATTCGCTTTGTAAAAAGAGCTCTTGAACATGGACTTTCTTTTCGTTTTGAAGACGATATCTGAAGAAGAATTTCGTTTGTTCCCTGCAAATTCTTTCAAACTTCCTAGGCACTTTCTGCATTTATGTTGAGGCATTTATGTTGATTTACTTTTCACTTGAAATTCGAGAGAAATAATTTCTTCCCAGACTTGAAATGCAGTACTGAGCCGTTACATGAACGATATTCTTATAATTTTTTTCTCGATATTAACCGAGCACAGGACACAAAATGACATAGCAATTCGTCTTAACACAATTCCAAACCAGAGTGAATCGAGCTCGGATTTTCCCACGGAGCCAGAACTAAGGTCAACATAACCGCTAAGCCAATCAGCACCCGCTATGAGGCACCAGCCAATCAGCGACTGGATACAACATTCCTGTAACTATCCACGTAACCTAGAACACGATTAACTCATCCGTAGTACAGACCTAGCCTCCTTTTCCTTCCTTTGAAGGGATTACGGAGGTCTGTGTACAGGCTAGAATTGACCACGAATACATATTAACATGACTGTATAGAAAGAACGGCACAGGTACCCCAGGCTCATTATGCGTAACGGTTATTTCCGGCGATATTTGAAATTACAGTAAATGTACGGAGTTTTAGTTCGAATGCCCGTTTGCTCTAAAATAAAATTCAATAAATCGTCAAAATATTCTTACCTAATATTGAGGGAGTTACAGTTACTGTAACTAACTCCCTCAATATTGAACGGAATGGCTTGAAACTTCACAGAAACTGAAAGGATCACACAAGAGACAGGAAAGAATATTTTGACGATTTATTGAATTTTATTTTAGAGCAAACGGGCATTCGAACTAAAACTCCATACATTTACTGTAATTTCAAATATCGCCGGAAATAACCGTTACGCATAATGAGCCTGGGGTACCTGTGAGAACCGGTAGTGAAATATAATGGCAGCTCTATCGGCAGGATGGACAGGATACATCAATCGCCACAACTAACGGAGCAGCAATATAAAACTAGAAATCGTACAACGATATACTCGCTAAAGTGTTCTAGTGATCTTAGTTAGATTTTAGGGTTCAATACAAGGCACAACTTTGGCGACAAGTACACGAAACATGAACGGGATATAAGCGTGTTCTTTTAACCTCTAATCTGAACATTGCTAATTGCCAAACTCGCTCAGTGCTGGAATTGTTAACAGATATCTGAAGTGGCCGGCATGTCCTAAGCGCGTTTCGCATCCGCTTGTCGAGATTATTGGCGCATGCTTAACTTTCGTTAGAGCTGTTAAACGAGAATTCTCACGAGCGAGGTTTTGGTTCGAGAAAGGCTTCGAACGTTTCCTTTATAGCTGAAGTTTTGTGAATGAAGGTAAACCTTTTAATTAGAGATAACCAACATGCATTTCAGTTATGAACACAGCAGATAAAGTTACACAGAGGCACACGAATTGACAAACGAATACAATTAACATGACTGTGGAAAGAACAGTAGTGAAATATAGTGGCAGCTCTATCGGCAGGATGGACAGGATACAACTCACAATATGGGATAAATATAAACATTGAGACAATCATATTTTAGTACTCGGAACCTGCAGTACAACAGAACTGCAGACTGTAAATTGTAGACGTGTGTTACATGAATAAGTGTTTACAGTGAAAGGTCAACTTATTTAATTTACATACTAGAAAAACATATTTAATGTACATATGGTGAAAAACAAAAATATTAAATTTCATACATATACTTGGGGAGCAGATAGCGGAAAGTCACCGCAACTGATACCTCCCCTACCCCACTCCTAATAAATAATAGGAGTGGAGTACCACCCCTCCCATGCGACCACGCCTTAGAATGGAATGTCTGGAATGTAAAGAATGTAGAAAATAAAAATAAAAAGTTGTGACGATTATGTGTATACAGCCCGAGTTAAGGCTGTACCCAGCCTCTTGTTAAGATATATGTTGCATGTCTTCGGTAAAGATATGACTGCAGAGCCATTGAATGTGATTTTTGTAATAATTGGTATCATTTGAGATGCTCATTATTAACCTCTAAAATATATAAATGTTATTTTGAAACCGACGATCTTTGGCTCTGCAGTCAGTGTAGATCAAATATATTTTCTTTTAATACTATAGATAACACAGAGCTCATTGATTTATCATTTAACTCAAATACGACATGCTTATGTTCAAAGTATATATCAAATCTCAAATTGAATTCCTTGCCTCGACTAGATATTTTGTCCTCAATTAGCAGCATTCCACACCTCTCTGACCTAGATGTAGATCAACAGCTACCTACCCAAACTAATTTTAAGTATTATTCTACACATGATTTTCACAGTAGCTATGAAATTCAAAGTTCCTTTTCAAATGATTCCTTCTCTTCTATCCATTGTAACATTAGAAGCTTAGCTGCAAATTTTGACAACTTAACAAACTTGTGAGAAGAACTGCAACAATCATTCTCTCTCATTGGTCTAACTGAAACTAAAATCAAAATTGATCAAACTCAGTTTATTAATACTCAAACTCACCTAAGAACGTGCGATTTGATTGGATGCTCAGCGTGCTTGATTTTGTTATAAATGCAAGCTCAAGAAAAAGTCAAGCACGCTGAGAATCCAATCAAAACAAAACGTATCGGTGATTGTTTTTCGCGAGTTTATATAGCTAACGGAGATAATTTCATAGAAAACATGTCCGACTTTGAGTTGTTAAGGTGTGTTGAAGAAGAGGAAAATAAAAGTCGCTTCCCAAAACTAAAAGAAAATGATCGGCGAGAGAATTTAGCATCGGCTTCGTACTCTAAAGCGACCACAAAATGGGATGCTAAAACGTTTGAAGTTGAGAAAAGCAATGTCCACATTCTAATACAGTGTTACTCATTGAGAGTTTGATATAAAAAATGATTGAATTTAAGAAATTTTTTTTTTTTTCTAACCTGAGCCTGGTGTATTATTAAAACGCCGGAGAGGAAAGTGACAACACAACAACAAGACATGACTCACCAATAACGGTTTCATATAGAAATTCGTTTGAGAGATTCCTGGATGTTCCTGAATGAAAAACGGGCGATAAAACTTGCAGAGAACCCAGAACTGGCAGAATTTCAAAAGAGTAGATTATCATTCATGTGTATAGCGGCCATCAGAGCAACAGTTACTACACTGTTCCTTGGGATAAAGAAAATACCCTTCTTCAGACCACAGAATCAGTAATCAGCGTCAACTATGCAGTTGTTGTAGAAAATAGTCGGCAATCCTCAACTCACGTGTCTAACTCTACTGCCGCTAATTCGCTAACGCTTTCTCTGTGAATGCTTTTCCATCAGGCATTTTCAACGCCTTGCACTGTCATAATGTGCAGATAAACCTCTCCTATGCTGACCAGAAATTGTAAAAAGAAAGCACTCAGTTGTTTCCTGCAACAGTTTTGACCAGATGACAATACTACAACCCATTTCATTTGCCGGCTCTTGCAATTTCTGTCCACAGGAAGCCCAATGCCGCGGGGGGTGGTAATTATTATCGGACTTTGTAACAGCGAACTGATTTTTATGCGTAAATATCTCGAAAATGTCATATCTTTCTAAAATAATGTCTTACTATTAAAGAGATATACTTCTCTGACCTTGTGTTGTTGTTTTTGACTCTGTTTGCGATGATTTGGGGCTGTTTTAAGCCTTTCAAAAACCGATTCCTCACCAAAGTTCACCAAAGTACAGTAAAAATGACAAGGAGTGAAAGTCCCTCGCTCGGCGACACCAACCGGCCGTGAGTTTACCTCAAAATATCACTCCCAGACGTCTTTCGTCTTTTAAACGCCATTTCCCTAGGGACACATTATCAGGCAACAAGTGAACTATAAATTTGGAGTACCACTCTAAATAAAACTACTCTTTTGGGGCGATTTAAAACAACATTTCGGGTTTCTGTTTGACTGCTGACACTACGGTGTGGCAGGTACACACGAAAATACAGCAAAAAGTCCACTTACTCTCCCCTCCCTCGATGTTAATTTGTCCTGACACCGCTTCAAAGTGTAAATATGATTGGTTAACTCTTGCTTCCGGTTGTAATTCGGATTTTTCTGGGGAGGGGACGGGAGAGTTTGCCTGCCACACCGTAGTGTCAGCAGTCAAACAGAAACCCGAAATGTTGTTTTATTAAATCGCCCCAAATTACCACCCCCGCGGCATTGGGCTTCCTGTGTTCTGTCTTTCACTTTTATCGATTGACACGTTCTATTCTTAGCAGATTACTTCATCCAATAAGAAACGAGCTTTTTGATGGTCAATGTCAAGCTGTCACAATTGAACCAATCAGCGACGAAAAAAGTTGTAAACAAGTCAAGTACATTAAAATGGGGTATTCGCTGTCGTCAGTTTGCTTTCAGATTTTTACGCGGGTTCTAAAGATAGCTTTATTTCCTTCGTCTACATTGAAGTTTATATTATAAAACAAATAAAATATGGTTCTCCTCGTTATATAACAAAATAATGCACTTTCGAGGTCTTGAAAAGCTGCTAAATGCACTCGCGTTCCGCTCTTGCATCCGCAGTTTTTCAATTAAGACCTCGAGCGTGCATTATTTTGTTATATAACAAGGAGAACCATCTTTTATTTGTTAAATGTACATTGTATGTATATATATGCAGTATGCATGTGTGTATATGTGTATATATATGTGACATCTTTGTTGTCTCTTTCAATTGCCCTATATCATTATGACGTCAAATCAAAACAATCTATTGTTTAAACGCTAAGGATCGCGGTCGTGGGAGGGGGACAAAACAGCAACAACACAAAGGAAATCGCTGTCAAATGCATTTTGAAGAACGTAGAATAGCGGTAACAGCCACCAAATACGGTAAATATTATGGTATAAACATTGATACAGCTGATATCTGGAAATGAGACAATTCGAAGTTAAATTTTCCTCAGCAGAGCAGATTTAGTTCAAAATTCTATTGTTCATGTCGATTCTGTCCCCCTCATAAACAAGCCGTGACGTCATAATGATATAGGTCAATTATTTTATGTATGTTTGAGAATGTGTGTGCGTTAGCTTTTAGACTGCTTAACAGTCTATCATAGTATTGTTATTAATTATTTCAATCATGGTGATCTGTCTCGATTAGCCCACTCGGCTATTACAGGTAACCTGTACCTACAATGCATGCTTTTTTCCTTATTTTTTGTAATTTCCAAAATGGTACGAATAAACTTGTTGTTGTTGTTGTTGACTCATTGCATACTTGTATTTTTACTTTCTTCGGTGATTGGCCATGCAATTGCTTTAGTTTTGGCTTTTCGACACTCAATCAAAGACCGATCTATTTATAATGTAAATACAGTTATGCGCGCGTTCGACAATAGTTTAACAGGTTGGTTAAAATGGACTGATGAGTAACTGTATACACACGGGTCAGGGTAATTAACACACCGGAAGTTCACGTGGCGCTGTATCCAAACGAATTTTAACTGCGCCTAATTTTGAAGCCGGAGGGTCATTCAGTTCCTTGCCTCAATGCTTTCTAAATGGTAATTTGATCCGCGAAAAGCCCGACGTAATAGGGCGCGCAGGCACGCCGAGTCCGCTACACCATCAGGCGCAGGACAGAGCTTTATAGAAATGAATATAATGAATCGCCTCTTTCTTCGGTCATTTGTGCGATCATTTATGGGCGCTAAAAGCTGTACAGCCGAATCTTTGCTTTGTCACACTGAATATTACAATATGCCGTATATCCATATTAACGTGCTAAACTGCATGTACTGATCGGCCGACAGGTTGATCTAGGAGTTGAAGTCGATCTAGGAGTTTTTGTCTACTACTTCGCCTCTTGTTGTCTTTGTTAAAGGAAGACATATACAAATGCTGAGTATTAATTTATTATTTGCTGCTTGCGAAATAATTTTTCACGGCTGATCACGACGCTGACCTCTTGCCGGAGCCAGGCTCACTCACGCAAACCGTTAATTTATCCAATATTTCATAACGGACTGGAAAGGTTCGACTTTTCAATTCAGTACTTGTAAAGAATGGTTTAAGTTTCCGTCTAGTACTCCTTTGAATGAATTGCGCACTCAATCAATGCCTTTCCACCCGTCTGGCTGAAACAATTTGAAGTGTGAATCGGGTATAGGGTGGATCAGGCCCAGTTCTATCTCAGAGCTCGAAAATCAGAGCGAGTTCGCAGGGGAGGCTAGGGGGACCAGTCCCAGGAGTTCTGGTTCTGGTTCTGGTTCTGGTTTATTAACTAACAAAGCGGCATATCCGCATCACGTCAGTATCAAGCTAAAGTATAATAATTACAATATGAATCTAATATAGGTCTGATATGTAAATGCAGTATATGTCTGCTTAAACTATAAATATAATAATAATCTTAGATAATAAATGAATATAAAATAATAACAATAATAAGGTCTAATATGTAAATGCAGTAATAAGTCTGCTTAAGTTAAAAATAAAAGAAATAATTGGTATTAAAACCACTCGCCAGAGGCAATAAGGTGTTCCTTTAGAGCTATCTTAAACTTAAGATGATCTGTTATGCTTACAATATAAAATGGCAAATTATTCCATTGATTAATAGTCCAGGGAAAGAAACTAAACTCATGGACTTTACAATTTGAGTGAGGTCTATTTAAAGAATTTGCATGGCAGCCTCTTGTAACTCTCTTTATAGGAGTTAAATATAATGTCTTATCTAGATCAATTGAGTTGTAGTATATACGATGAAACATACATAGACGAGCTACTTTGTTTTGGCTTATGATTGAAGGCCATTTTAGTTCACCTAACATTTGGGTTACGCATCCAGGATTCCTAGAATAATCGTTACAGCATAGTCTAGCTGCAGATCTTTGACTCATATTCAATTTATACTTGTCTTTCTCAAGATAAGGGTACCAAACAGTATTTGCATATTCCAATTGGGGTTTAATGATACTAGTATATAATCTAGATTTGCATTGTTTAGATGTATGTCTAAAATTACGTCTTATGACACCCAAGGTTTGTTTGGCTTTAGTGGTTACATGTGCTATATGTTCACTCCATTTAAGATCACTTGATAGCATGATACCAAGATAAGGATGATGGTGAACTTTTTCTAAGGGTTGGTTGTTTAAATAATATACATGTGGATCATGATTGTTGGTAGCATTTTTGGAAGAAAAGCTCATAGTATGGCACTTGTTTACATTAAAACACATTAACCAATCTTTTTCCCACCTAGATAAGGTATTTAGATCTTGTTGGAGAATGTTTCTATCATTGGGTCCATCTATAACTCTATATAATAAGCAATCATCAGCAAACAATCTTATACTTGACAAAATTGAGGTGGGCAAATCATTTATGAATAATAGGAACAATAGTGGTCCTAACACGGTTCCTGAAGTACACCAGAGGTGACATTATTATAGGAAGAACCAGTTCCTTCCAAAAGCACTCTCTGCATTCTTCTAGTTAAAAAAGCTCTAATCCATAATTGGAGATCACCACTAATTCCGTACTCATTCAATTTGTACAGTAGTCTCTCGTGCGGTACCTTATCGAATGCTTTAGAGAAGTCTAGGATGAAAGCATCAATCTATTTACCTTGATTTACTCCACTAGCTAAATCATGCAAAACAGTAATTAATTGAGTTTCGCAGCTCCTACGTTTTCTAAAACCATGCTGGAAATCAGATAAGATATTGTTCTTCTCAAGGTGAGCCCAAATGTTAGTACATATAATATGTTCTAAGATTTTACAGGAAATAGAAGTTAATGATATAGGTCTATAATTACTAGGGTCATGTTTCTTGCCCTTCTTAAATACTGGAACCACATTCGCACGTGTCCAATCATTTGGTAACACACCTTCATTTAAAGATTGTTGAAAAATAGCTGTAAGAATAGGTGCAATAACAGAAGAGGTTTCTTTTAGGATCCGAGCAGGAATATCATCTGGGCCTGATGCCTTATCTACTTTAAGTGAGTCCAAAAGTTTTTGTACACCTTTAGCTGAAATTCTTATTGGACTAATACATATCAAACGATTTATCGAGAAAAGTGTCGTTCCTGAGAGCTCCCTGTGATATTCCATATATGGTCAATATATTCCATATTTGGAAAGCAGGACGGATCGTCGAATACTAAAACACGTTCAGGAAGTGTAGCGAGCCGGCAGAAGAGAGGCGGATACAACGTAGGCTACAGGAAGTGCGATTAAATAAATCGAATCGTTTTTTGAAGATTCGATAGCGAAATTTGAATAGGATAAGCGTATGCCTCACTAGCATCTAGTCAGTCCCAAATATTACTCTGAACGACAACATTTGTTTGATATGTCTGGATAGGAAGTAGGTAATTTCAATTTAGGCATATTGGCAGTATCTTCATGTGTAAAAACAGATTTAAAAAAGTTATTAAGAACATTTGATTTACCAGAGCTATCAGAAACTAGAAAATTATTGTGTTTAAGTGGGGGAATTCCAATATTGAGTTCTTGTTCGGATTAATGGGATCCCTGTGGTTTATACTGGGTTTGTGACGTCACAGCTCATTCAGCTATCTATCTATCTCATCTATCTATCTATCTATCTTTTCGCACACTTTTGTAAATTAAAGAGGTCGAAAAAGTAATAAAATCCATCAGATTTTATCTCCCTCGTGATTCGCTTGGAATGCAGCGTCACATGACCGGCCGCAAACTGATCTCAAAACAACGGATACCTGTTGGCTGCCTGTCACTTAGTAATTAACTGGAAAGCGGATGGAAATAGTTAACATCGTGGTATCATGAATTGCTGGACTTCTGGTGAAGGTCGGACATGGGATCGGGAGTAGGCAGAACCGGATGCGCTGCGTTATCGGCGCCCACACGCGCTGCGGCGACGCGTCAGCTGTGGCCAGTTGCACTTTGAAAGCTACTGTAGAGCTCACCATTTCAAAAGGAAGTCACGTAAAAATGTGCCGCAACGACTCGGCAAGTAGTACATTTCCTTTCATGTTGCGAAGTATACTTAATAGAGGGCAATGGTTATGAAACCCAGCGACCTTCTTTGTTATAGGTCTTTGTTCTCTTTTTACAACCGCGGTGACCGTGCGCAGATAGATATTGGAATATATTGATTAATCAGCCAATAGAAACGTATGGGTTCAGTCGTTCGGGGGACGCTAATGAACTAAAACCGTGCCGCACAATCTTTTGTCTTACCGCATTCCAACCTAAATTCAGGTCCTTTGTTAGCCTCTTTGAAGTTAACCATTCTCATTGTACGAAGTAATAAAGTTAATAGAAGCGATACTCTGAAACAACGCCTGTATAGTTTTAAACGTACTAAATTTCGGCTAGCCAAACTAGCCTTCTTCAGGTACTAGATGTTGTAAGTGGATAGTTCTAAAATAGGGGGTTACAATATATAGGATTTCACAATATGTGAATAGGAAGTGAGGCAATAGAGTGATAAAATAAAAAAATGATGAAACAATAAAGTGATGTAGGTAAGGTAAATAAAGGAAGGTGACAAATTACGATAAACTAATGGCATGCAAAAAAACTAATAAAAAATTATATTAAAAATAATGATGATATGCCATGAGGTTCAAGTGTTTTAGCTATAGCCTTGTCGATAAGGTAGGATTAATAAAGTTAACGGCATTTCCGGGCAGTATTTCCACCCAGCCTTAGACCTTCGGCCTCAAAGTTTTACTTTCTTTACGCCAGACTCGATTAGTTTTATTTAAACTACTTTTGGCATATCCCAGCACCCTATTTAGGTAAAAAATGTAAAATTTTACTCTAAAGTTGTAAAATTGCAAAACTTCATTGTAAAATCATTGTTTTGTTTGCAGAGCATGAATAAAAATCGTTGTTGTTAATTGTGGCCTGTCCTCATGAAAATTGTTCGAAATATGGCTGATGATCAGGCCAAGTTCAACTTTTGAGCCATATGAACTAAACTAGTTTGCTCGGTCCGTACCGTAAGCCATGGATTCCCCCCTTTTTAATCTGTTTAGTGGCCCGCGCGCTTCGCTTTAATTTCTCGATCGATTTGATAAAGTGACGAGGCTAATTAACCACGAAAACCTCTTACCGGTTAGGTTTGTGTGCCGGCAGGAAAACCTATCCGTTACAGTGTGAACAGGCACGGAGAAAGTCGGCACAAAAGCCTATTTGCTGATGTAATAACTTGCATTGGTAACACCAAGTTATCAAGCGTTTCAGAACTTCATACCGGGTAATATCAAAGTGCTCTTGTACAAGGCTTTTGTACTGCCAATTTTACAACTGATTGCAGCAGTGTGTGGCACTTTTGTGGAGTCAGAAACGCCGATAAGTTGGAATTGCTTAAGAAGCAAGTACTACGGCTTGCCCTAAATGACAGGTCTAGTACGTATAGTGCCCTATTGAAGAAGATTAATAGTACATCCTTATTCAGTAGAAGAGTTCAGGACATGCTTATCTTATTGTACAAATGTTTCCATAACATAGCTCATGCATACCTTTTTTACATTACGCTCAAGTAACTACAACCTGCGGGGGATTATGAAGCTAAACATACCGCCAGTTAAAACCACAACGTTTGGCCTACATTTTTTTAAACACGTAGCTGCGAAACTAACTGTGAATGAACAGGATGATGACCTGAGGGCATCTCCTAATCTAGCCACTTTTAAGCATAAAATTAGACAGAGGATTATCCCTATGCTGTAATTATTGTTCTTGTTGTATTTTATCTTGTATTGTTACTTCCGTATGTTCGATTCTGAAATAAAGTCTATGTATGTATGTATTGGTTTGTAATCTGTAGTGCCGATCAGCCACATCTCATATAGGATCACTGTAATGCGATAGCCTGATATAATATAAACCATCACGCGATAACGGATGGCCACTGTCCAGGGTAACTGGACTGGACTATTGGACCGTTGGACCCTGGGCTATTTTTTGGACCAATTTTTGGACTAATTTTCCGAGCTTGTATTTTCCGGCTCAATTGTTGTCAGGGAGGGTGAATCCAATGTTTTGTCAAACATCGGGGAGGGAAGAATATAACATCGCATACTTCATATGAAACTGAAAAGTAAGAGTAAACAGGGAGCGTTTCATTATATTATCCCTCTAGTGTTGGTGTTGTGAAACATTTTGAGGGAGGGGTGGGTACATTGTTTTTTTTAAGCAACCAGGAGCCCATTTATACCAGGAGCATGCATCTCCCGGATTAGGTCTGTCCAACAGCACTGAACAGACAGATGATGTAGCTATTTTTAGCTTTGCGTTTCCCGCGAAAGTAGACAAAGGATACCTGCACTAAACCAATCACACGACGAAACCTCACTTCTCATTATGCATTCACGCAGCTATTTTCCTATGCAGGGGAGCGCGCATTGTCCGCAGCGCAAGCAACCATGGCAACCATTTTATTTCGCGGGATCGGATATCTATAAATAGCCACATCGTCTACTGTGCTGTGGGCGCTACCCATCACATAGGTGCGCTCCTGGTAATGGGCTCCTGAAGCTACCTAAAATACATTGCTTGAATATCGTTTATTTTTACGACAAGTTTAAGTAACACCAGAATCACAGGCTTTATATGCTTAGAACGGTGCCGCCAGTAGACTATTAGACGATCGATTCTCCGGATTTTCCGGTTTTCCATAGAGAACTGAATATATAAATGTAACTAGCTAGTAAGGAGCTGTATCAGTAGACTATATCGCAACCCCGCCATCGTAGTGCACTCTGGGATGGATATCCGGCTCAGTTGCCGGCCATTGTTAAATCCAAGATGGCCGCCCAACAACAACAATGGAAAACTGAGATATCCATCCCAGAGTGCACTGCGACGGCGGCGTTGCGATTGCTACTCTAAAATTCGGGAATAAATAAAGCAAATGAATGAAATGGCATTTCAAGGGCCGAGTGAAAATCAGTACATAATTTGAGCTTGAGCGAGTGTGTATTTGCAATTTCGGCTCTGTTGTAATGGAATTGACAATCTGTCTAAAATTTGTATAGTTTCAGTTACACCGGAAGCCTTTTTTGATTTTGCTGGCTTTCAAATTCAAATCTAGCCGAGACTTGGCTAGTTTCACTTCATTGTTATAAAACGTTAGCTGGTTGTGACAGCTCTTTCGTGTAGAACGTGATACTCGGCCTATACCGGGAGACTCATATGTGAAGAATGAGTTATATATTCTTCCCTCCCTCAAGAATATTTAATTGAGAATTAATTGAGTAAAAAAATATTCCAAAAACTAGTCCAAAACAATAGACCAACCTGGTCGAACAGTGCAGTCCTGTTTAATCCTTACCGTGCCTACTGAACCATGAACACAAAAATAACCCGTTGCTATTGAACTGGAACCGGACATATTATTTATTACCTCTCAGTAATTACATAATATGCGTTCAATAACCAAGGGTTCTGTTTGTGTTCTAGTTCAATATACATGTGCACGGTAGTTCATGGGCTAATCGCCCCGCCGCTTTCACCTAAGTGTCCCAACCGCCGACTTTTAGCCGTTCAATCCCGGGGGGATTGGTAGGCTGGTAAGGGTGATCGTCGGCGATCCGGTATTTTTTAGGGGTTCGGTCAAGCGAAATCCATTTTTTTATAAGAGCTGGTATTTTTTAGGGTATAGTATGGTGTATAAGATGACATGTTAATCTAAAAATGACAAATATACGGCCATCTACAAAGTAAATATGTTAAACATATAGTACATAATATAAGAAAAACCGTGGGATTAATTATAAGTATGCAAACATAAAAGTATTTTTAGGGTGATGTTTAGACCATGAGGTATTTTTAGGGTGGGAATATATCTTTTCACGGTTTGGTTTTCCGACGGTCACCCCTACCCTTTTTACCTTGAAGAACCCCCCCGGGCGTTCATGTGCGGAAGAAAGATGAAGCTTTATGTCACTGAATAATAAAAATATTTAAATACCCTATTACTATATTAATGACTTTATTAGATAGCTATATTATCTTCATACCGATCAAGGAACACATTATCAAATAAATAGCTAGACTTAGGTGGACAACGATGCCCGTTCTTCTTTGCCTATTCCTGCACACTGATACTGATCAACACGAAGTTAAGAGAAGACGCATTCATTGTCCTCTGGTCATCAGTGTGGTACGACGACTCTGAACGTGAGCTTTCTGGCTTGAATACCAAGCTTGAATCTTCTCTTGAAGGGTCAGAATTCCGTCGACTGACAGATTGTCAGCACTGGAAGATTTGTACACATGTAGAAGTACTGGCTCGAATAGATTGTCAGCACTGGAGGGTTTGTGCACAGCCTATATACTGGTTGGAATTCAAGGCCATTTTGTCTTTCAACTGTTTTCGAAATAGCGCGCCATCTCAGGTTAGCAGAGAACTGAACCTCATGCTACCACCCTAGCTAGTGAAATTTGAAATCATAAATAAAATTAAACCATTGTTGATTTAACGGTGCAAAGGAATTTTTCGGGATTATTATGAATCAGTGAAATACCGTAAAAAGCACTCAACTACTAGAAAAATAGAAGACTCGATAAATTTATTTATAGAAATGTAAATCTTGACTTATTTTGGTTATATTGCGTTCCGAATAGTCATGTTTGAGTCATTTAGAAGTAATTTACAGAATTCATGTCAGTCTTGTATCGGAGACTGGCACGACAAACTATGACGTGTGTACATTTTTTTCTAATAATATTTCTGATAAACCCGTCGTTATATCAATTTATTTTGATGGTATTGTCTAACTCGAAAGTTCCAAGCTACTTTGGCCACCTCGAACAAGTATTCCTGTGAAACCGTGATATTGTGCATTTTATTATAAATTAACACAAACATAAAGTCTCTAACTTTTAATATTCCAACTGAGAGCACAGCGTGCTGTTGTCACCAATAAAGCACTGTCATTAGCCAATCACATGCTTGGATTTTGTACTGTGCACGAAGTTAGAATATTAATAGAAAATAAAGAACCTTAAACCTTGAACTTTGATTCGCCTGCGGCGCTCGGATCTGTATCTACCGATAGATACAACACGGTCACGAATTCTGTAAATAGTACTTAATTTTAGTTTTATGTTTATGGCAAATTCAGAAAAAGTCCCCGTTCCCTGTTCCGTTTTTCTTTCCAGTAAATTTTCAGATAACCACAGGAAGGCAACGAGAACGTCAGTTGTTATGTTATGAGATATTTAATTTGAATTGATCCCTCCATTTATCAACTGCAATTCGGGGTCAACTCCACCCTGGCAATTAATCGCAATCAGATGTAAAAGCATTACGCAACAAAAAGGCGTTAAAAGATTTTGTCACGACACATCAAGAGCTAGAGAAAGCCTTTGCTTATGAAACATGATATTAAATAAATATCTCGCGATAAAGTTCTATAAACTGCTGCTCGGCTCTCGTTGTTTTCAAATCAGCTGAAACGTAATTGCGACAAGAAATCGCGTATCGAATCGAGCACCAAAAGATATCAAGATACCAAGCGCTCAAGGAGACAGTAATAGTTGGCTCAAATTAAGGGACAGCGTTTGTAAAATACACAGCAGAAATTGGAAGGGAAAGTCAAAACATTGCAGTATCAGATGTGGGAATTCGATCGCTACATGTAGAACGCTAAAAACTGGCAACAAGGGACTTCCTTACTTTACATACACTGGAAAGCAGAATTCGGAACTCAGAGACAAAACATTGTCGTATCCGGTATCGGAATTTGATCGGTTCAGTTGTAGAAAGACTTCAAAGCTGGGCACAGTACTATATTAATACGTCATCTACCCACGCCATCACAAGATTAAGAAGTCCAGAAGTCTTCCTTTAGAGGTTGTCATTCAAATCTTGTGAAATTTGTCTATTATCTGACAGTTCTTAGCGTTTCCCGGCTTTTTTTCTGTATATATGCAACATTGACAGTTGAATCATCGATAAATTCTCTAAGACATGCATTGGTTGAATGCTTCCTAACGGTTCTAGAAGCAGAAGGCATTGGAATACAGTATTATATCATAGGTAACGGCGCTATACTCCCCAAATCTTTGGGTGACCATTGGACAATTCAATATTAGGATGAAAGACCAAAACGAGACGCCGTTGAAGGTGATAGTGTTTGGAGAAGCAGGCGTTGGGAAGTCAGGTAAGGGCAGCCCTTCGGGTTCAAAATCTGAGTTTACCATGGTGAGGCTGAGGTGTTGTTAATAATACAAGAGGCCATATTCCCGGGCATATATTTGTACGCTTGTGTACTTGTCCGTTTGAAAGGTCTCTTTGAGTGAAAGCGAATGATGTTGACTGTTTTATGAGAAACGGAAATGATTCGTCCAAGGATACTACTAGACTTTAGATGTAAGAGAGTTAGTTAACAAAATAATCACACACACGCTATATGTATGCACAACATGAAACACACGGGACTCAAATGAGCGGAACTGAACTGACGGAGAAATGCAGTTCAAGCTGGGATAATCTCAGTATCAGGTTCGTGCCATTAATGCATTCACACAGTTCCAAACATCGCTGTTACGAAACTCAAAGAATCGAAGAGTAATCGTACATCATGTACAACTTGAAAGCTATCGACACTGATCCAATCCTTTAAGGAGGACTGGAAGCTCTGCTTTAGTCGTGACTCATTCGGCTATAAATAGCTAAATCGTTACCCCCGATTTTTTAGCATGTCTTTAATGACTTTATTTTGGACAATAAAAAAAGACTGCGGCTTACAATTTGAGTAAAATACACTTCAATCTTAACCGGCCATTAACATCTACTTCAATGTTGGTCCGAGCATGAAGACTCTCTTTATCGGCTAACTTGACGAGGTCGTGCGACTTTCCTTAGTATTTTTAACGTATTTTTAACTTATTTTTAAACCTAAACATTAGCTAACTGAGCTAGTACCCGTATAACGAATGCACCCGTAGGACGAACCAATAAAGCCTAGCTACATAAAAGTTCTCAGTCTACAACTAGAGTGCTAGATTTTAGTAGCGGTTGTGCGGGAGAACGTTAGTTATTGTTCATTTGTTTGTTTGTTTGGAACATTTAATGGCATTTATTTTCGTGTTGTCGGTGATTGACGGAAGGAAAACAGAAATCGAGAAAAGAACTGAATTAAGTAATGGTCCGCCTAAGAATTAAAAATCGCAGCTTGTGTTCACTTTCTCGTCATTATATTCGTAAAGGTTTCATTTAAACACATTTCCTTGTTTTGCCACATGTACACTTGGAAGCAGAATGGTGAATCCAGGCCAAAAGGCCGATCTGCCAATGTTCCGAATTCAAATATTCATCCTATATTGTTTACAATGATTTTTCAGAGTATACTTTCCAGGAATACTGGATAAAATCTGAGAATACTTTTATGTAGACATACTTCGGCCGGGAAATTAAGATTCGGGTGGATGAAAAATACTGATTTTGGGAGAAATTTATAGAAACATGGTAGGCGAAATCAAGTTCTAAAATTAGATTCGACAACATCAGCCGACATCCACGAGGTGTTTCTTTTCAGTCCAAGAAATGAGGATTTTTGTTATCTATTGAGTCGGCAGTTGAATATCATGATTGAAAGAGAAGCGTTTCAAATGTAAATAGGTTGGATTGACTGTCTGATTGCATCTCTCGCCTGTAAACAAGCGATATAAGAAAACAAACGATCTCCTCCGTGAGTAAAAAAATCAAGCACTGCTCACGGCAGTGATCATTATCATAATCACTGACATTTCCTTGAAATTCGATCTAATGCATGAAAGAAAGGAAACAATCATTAAGATAAATGATGTAATGTCACTGCATGATGTATCGGAAAAGAAATTTATTTAACATTGTAGATTGACATGGTCTAGTATTTCGCCTAGTGTGGTATATTGGATTTTTGGTTTGGAAAGACAATGAACGGAAATAAGTAATGGTTTTCACTGTGAGTACTCGATCGGATAGATTTTCTCAGTTTAACGTAGAGGGAATTTATCATTTATTCTTGGCTGAAATTATTATGCAGCATGTGACCATTTTCAGATTAAGGAAATTGTTTTATAAGCAGTCGACGCGTGCCGACACCTCACTTCTTACCACGTACTTCTAGTTATACTCGTTCCACTCGGCGATGTCTGCGCCTGACCAACTGTTATTTCAAGAACGTGATCTATTTCCCCTTATTAAGTGGGTCTATGTCGCCAAGATTGTTTTGGGTTTTGGCCAAAAGTGCGATAGAGCGATGTTAGAAAATAAGGTGACAAACAGCTACTTGAAATATATTATGCACTGTAATCTGGTAATTATGAGACCCGCGTATTTTTAGCGAAAGAACAAGATGGCTGCCATGTGAATAGTTCATATCAGATAATATTTTTGGAGTTACGTTGGACATATCTTCGACTAACCTGACTAAACAGCCTCCTCTCATCGCAAGAGGGGGAGAGAGGGGGGGGGGGGGGGGGGAGGAAAGTAGGCCAGGGAGGGGAGGGGGGGGGGGGGGGTGTGGTACTCCCGGGTCTCAAAATCCTACCCATTTTCAGACCAAAATATATTATTTTCCATACCTGACCTCGAAAATCTGTACCCTGTCTTATGCACCAAGCAGCCTGTATTCCCTGTAATAGCGTTATCTAATCCGATGACAATTTTCGCTGTGGTTTGTTCCCCTTACCCAATTTATTTTAAAGATAAATAACCAGACTGCTAGCGGCTCTTCTGAGCGAAAACCCCCCAGAACTGGGGGGTGGGGAGTGACTAGCAAGCATGAAAAACCCCGGCTCTCCTCGCGAACCTTCGACAATACAAACTAACAAACGAAACGTTACAATAAGAGCTCAAAGTATCAAGGACTCTAAATCAACTGCTCTACAATATATCTATTATTTTGCTTGGATTCAGCACTCCGCATTTGACTATACATTTAATGATATTTCCCTTATGAATGTCTAGCCTTTTTGTTGCTCTGTAATTGAGTTTCAAACAACTGGAGCCTGGAAAACAGACGTTTGTCTAAATTAAGGTAATAAGGATGAAAACTTGATATAAGCAATTTTGGTCTTTGGCTTTCTCTGTATAGGGTGATCTGTCAACATTACAAAGCCCAATCAAACTGTATAGGCTTGGCTGATTGACATATTCAGTCAGGAGTACAGTGCGTGATTCAGTGAAGTTTTCCTGCTGTCAAATAGCTTTCACTGACGCTCAAATCCCTAATTCTGTGATAATTGGATGAGAATAGACCTTTCCCCCAAGTCGAGATTGGACTGAGTAGACATTTCATACATTTACGAGGGTCTGAATGGGGGGGACTACATGTCAGTTGTCAGTTAAATTTTTGGCCATTTGTCAGTTGTCAGTTAACCCTAGTTAATCATTACTGGAGAAAATTTACAATGTTTGACCCACAAACACCAAATTTGTCAGTTGTCAGTTATTTTTCGGTTGTCAGTTGTCAGTAAAAAAATCGTCATTTGTCAGCTGTCAGTTATTTTTAAGGCCGTTTGAAATGTTTTAAGGGGGGAGGGGGGGGGGGGGGGTGGGAGTAAAAGAAAACAAATCGAAATCTACGTCAAGATCAACCGACCAAGCCTCTGAAATATCACCAAGCTTAATTATCTACCTAATTTTGTTTACTTTCATTTTTTGTGTGTATTTGTTTTTCAGGTTATATAATATCGTATATTTCTATGGTTGAACTGGGACTGAAATGATATTTGTCGGGCGGTATTGAAATAAAAACAAACTTACACAAAAAGCATTGGTTTTCGTGGACCATTAACTCATGAGAAACCATTGCGGTAACATTTAAAATCAAAATATAACAGCGGAACAAAAATGTGTGCCTGACTTATAATCAAAAGGACGGATTGAGAGATGTGATATGTGCCCATTTTTAAAATTAATATGCAATCAGTTTGTTAATATGGAGTCCACTAAATATTCCAAACAAATTGGTATCTATAAAACATATTTCCGGCACTATTAAAATTTGAATGCTACATTTAACCTTTTTGAAAAATATCAAGGTATATATACGAACCGAGATATACGAACCGAGGTCGTGGGTTCAAACACCGCGGCCGGACCAACACTCAGGGTCTTAAAATACCTGAGTAGGTACTATCTTACGGTTAGACCTTCACGTCTTCTCGGATAAGGACGTAAAATCGTAGGACTAGTGTCCCCAATTAGCTGCAAAGCTAAATACATTGACACTTAAATAAAGTCACTTACTTACTTTATCATGCGAAGAAATGTGAGACCAGTCGGTTAGAATGGTGACATTGCTTTCCAAACAGGCAAAGCGTGGACTACACCGATTTCATTTGAGTACTCTTGAATTACAAGATGGTAATCAGGCATTATTGCCCTGTACAATGATTGACGCGTGTTACAGTAAAGGTTCTTATCTAATTCGTTGGATATGTTTTAATAAAGGGGAGGGGAGTAGTTAGAAACAAAAGAAAGCGTGGACTACACCGATTCCATTTGAGTACTCTGCCGGGAACCATTTCAATCTCAATTAAGCTTATGAAAATACTTTTGAATAATAACTTGTTGCTATAACATCTTGAGGTGATAAAGATGTGACAAAGGATTGAAAAGTGCACAAGCCACTTTTTAAAAGAACATTTACATTTACCTTGGGTCACGAAAGCAATAGCCTGCGAAACAGGCCCTCAGTGTTATTTCAACGCAAAGGAAGTGATAAAATGATTTGGCCGCGTGAAAATGGAAGAAGGAGACTGGCACGAGAGAGAAGAAGGAGGGCCTGCAGCCATCCCTTATACATGTTCATTTCCCGTACAGAATTCATTTCCCGTACAGATTTTGTACGGGAAATACTGATTGGTAAATTAGCTGTCATCGCTGTCATGTGTCACGAAATTTCGCACATTCCTCCTGCGAACTGACTGAAATGGCGGCGACAAGAGAGAAGTGTCGAGCGGTTGAGCGTTAATCCAGGAAAGTATTTAGAAGAACAATGCAGGCAGTAAATAGTCTACATTTGTACTTTCTAGGCGAGATATTTTGGCGGTTTTACCAAGAGGTAAAAGCCTTATTTTCCAACTGTTTGCCGTGGAAGTCGAGTAAGACAGGAATTAGCGCTTCGGCATTGTCCTATTTTCAAAGCATTGACATGTTAAATAAACATGTTAATCCATGCGGAAAAGGGCAGAATTCAAATTTCCGTAAGATGGCAGCAGGCGCTTATTTCTTCTCGCGGCTCGCTTCGCTCGGATCAGTTTCAGAACTCGCTCCGCTAGTATTGGCAGAACTCGCTCTGCTGTTATCGGAAAAGCGCCTGTTCTGCAGGTTACGAAAGCAACCGTAGTCAAGTGAATGGTATTCGTTCTCTCTTCAACGCAGTCACCCAAATTCCAAATTTAAAACGAGCTGTCACCTCTAAAAGTCAGCATCAGGGTATTCATTGTTTGCCGAAACCACAAAATGCGATTCTATGTCCTGTCAAAGCCGTGAATTAATGGTTTGGAGGCTTTACCGAGATTTCCCCGGTCCCCAAGAATATTGATATCCCATGTTATATTTCCTATGTGTTTGTTCGAAAAAGCACCAATATCTTGTTCTGCGTATACGCGTGCTATAGCCTGCGAAAACAGCCGTCTCTGTTCGAGTGAGCGCCCTCGATTGAAAGGAGACGGCTGTTTTCGCCGGTTGACGGGAGTACCATATCCCCGAGTTTGGAATCGAGTCCGAGTTAGAGTTGGAACCCGAGTTAGATTGAGTTGGAATCCGAGTTGGAGTCCGAGTTGGAATCCGAGTTGGAATCCGAGTTGGAATCCGAGTTAGATTCCGAGTTATTAATGATTTACCCTCGTTGTTTTGGAATATTCAGAATGGGCCTTTTGCAGTAGACGGCAAAAATACAATTTATTTTTAAAAGGCACTTGTACGAAATCGGTAGTATTATTAGATTGTCGCTCTTTCTAAACTGCGTATTTGAAGATTGTTTGGAGCTCAATTCATTCGTTACTAAAGTGATATATCAGAACACACTGTTTCCTACATTTCCTACAAAAGGCCTATTAAGATTGTAAAGTGCTCTTTCTTTCGTATTGTATCATAGCCGATGAGACGCACATTACTAACGTGGCCCCAAATCAGATTGAAATATGCTCCCTGTAATTTTGCACAGTTTAAGGAGAATGACCGACAATCGGCCCTCGCTTTTTGTCTTTTTAAATGAAACCAGGGACGTGGCATTATGCTTATTTCCACATTTTTTTAGCCTGCGGAAACAGCCGTCTTTGCGCGGGGAAAAGTAATTTTGTGGATGAGCTCCTAAGATAATGAAGTAAATTGCAAAATAGAACTGCGAGACTTATTCTTCTGATTGTAATGCACAATATACCTGCTCACAATCTAAACTCGATTTTTTGGGTTGGGAAAGGCTCATCGAAAGAAGAGCCAAGCAAAAAGCAATTATGATGTGTAAAGTCAGAAATACCTGTGCACCAGATTGTCTCTCATCTCTATTCAGCACTATAGGGGAAACTGATCCTGCCACATGCTTGGTTAGCTGCAGAAACCGTCGTAACCGTATAAGATGTTATAACTTTATTACTCGGGCCAGGCCTTTGGCCGCCCGAGTCAAATTTCGCAAGTGTTTTTTATCCTTTATTATTTTTATTTTTTGTGTCGCGATATTTTACCGTTAACCAATCCGATTGCACTGTTCACGTGGCGGCCATGTGACATTTTATCGACTTCCCGGGCCGTCAACCAATCAGGTCGCGTTTTATTTACATTGCCATCGTTACGTGAACTGCAGTCTGCAGGACGTGATTTTTTTCTAATTTAGATTTTGTTGTTGTTGTAAAATCACTGACAAGTTAGAATTTAAAAATAGGTAATTTGTCTCTACCAGCATGCTTTTGTATAATAAGTGTGTCAGTGGTGACATCACTCATTAGCATAAGGACCCACCTTCTCATAATTGTATTTCTTATTATGCCTTATTACTATACATTTCCATCTACTTATGAGAAAATAAATGTTATTGTTGTTGTTGTTAGTAATGGCATCAAATATAGTAGTAAATGGCCCAATTCCTCAGTTCTTTAATCTGACCGTTCCAGGTCAGCATCCGGCACTTTCACTCGGTCAGGAGTACAAGTACTTTTAAGAATTATTCGGTAACGAAAGTTAATCTTGCTGCGACCCCAATGATAGGAAAAAAACGAGTGGAAATCACATGTGTCTTTGTGACCTGCCATTATAAGTTTTAGTCTCCTTCAATATGTAGAAAATAGAACCAAGTTTTCATAATTCTAAAGATCCTCAAGGAACTATCATTGAAAAGAAAATAGGTACCCAGCACCTTTCTTACCGGAATCTTTCATTTTCTTTTTTTTATATTTGTATTAAATTCTCGGTACATATAAACGACTGATTGATTGATTGATTGATCATAAGTGCTGTTTGACACAGTGTGTCAGTTGTTTAAAGGTGTGAGAGGCTCCTATGCAAGGGGGGTCTGATCACGTTTCACACAACAGGAAATTAAATGCCCATTCAGTCACGATGACTGGATAATAAAATGGCCATTTCACGAGGAAAAGAGCCTGCGAACGAGGTTGTCTGCGTCGCTTACGGGATTAGCGTTATTTGAAAACAGATGAAATCGACATTTGCCGGAAATCACAATTAACGGTAAATTAATTACTCAATTCACGAACACAATAAAAGGCAATTCACGGGTCTCGGAAATTAAATAAATCACGATTCACTGGCAAATAAACAGCCGTTTCACAGTTAACGAAAAAATAAATAGCTAATCACGCTTCTCAAAAATACCCTTTATCACACTCATGATATAGAAACATTAGTTCCTTTACCACCCTCTATATAGGGGCATCTTAGTTCCTTTATACCACCCTCATCAGCGTCTCATCTACGATGGTCGAGAGCGGCCATCAAAAGTCAAATTGCATTAGGGCAGAAACTCAAGCAGAGTTTTCGCTTTGAACACTTTTGATTTGAGCACTTTCGCTTTATCAAATTTTAATTTTGCCTTATCGGGTTTCGCTTTGAGCACTAACTATCCCCTCTCTCCATTCTCGTTTTCCTTCTCCTCTACCGCCTCCCCACTCACAAGGTAAACAAGGCAAAATACATTTAAAACTGTAGCCACAGGAAGCCCAAAACCAATTTTGAGGATGGTAAACCTGTGCTTACCGTTCCCAAAATGAATGAGTCCTGGAGAAGAGCCCAGACCTTTTTCGTACGTCGCGTTTGTGCACTTCGATTTTGGCTGCCCTCGGCCACGCTAGCAGTGCCAAAAGTGAAAATGCTGAAATTGAAAGTGCTCAAAGCGAAACTCGATAAAGCCGCTAAAGTGCCCAAAGCGAAGCTCGATAAGGCAAAAGTACACTACTGCTCAAAGCGAAATTCGATAAAGCGTAAGTGCTCAAATCAAAAGTGCTCAAAGCGAAATTGCTCAAAGCGAAACTCAGTTTGATTTTCTGCCTTAATGGCATTTAACGTTTGAATTGTTGTAATTCGACTTTTGATGACCGCCCTCGTACTCATCGGCTGCATACTGACCCCGGGGATAATGGAAAACCTTTCAGATCGTTATCAATCAAAGCCGGCTAAAATTCCAAATTTCGCTACTGTAAACGCCGAATCTAACTCGGATTCCAACTCGGAATCTAACTCAGATTCCAACTCGTGTCTAACTCTAACTCGGACTCGATTCCAAACTCGGGGATATGGGATTCCCCCGGTTGACGCGTACTCGCAGCACCTTAAGCTTTTTAAACGGAAGCTGTCGGTATTGCAATTCACGGCAGGGTGGTATTTAGAGCGTAAAGCATTTGGCCGTGGAAATCTCGGTTTTTCAGAATCGCCGTAATCTACTCTAGAAATGTTAGGAAGTGGTATTTTAATGCAAAAGCCATGTCGGTAATTTAGTCCGTAAAACAACACCAAGACCCAGTATCGTGCGTGTAAAACAACCGATAATACTTGAGAAGCAAGATAAGTACTTATAGTGAGATGATCAAACTGATTGAAATTTGATATAATTGAAGTCGTGCGCCACTAGGGATTAAACGACGATCTGATGCGATCCTATTAAGGTACAGACACACGCTGCAACATTTCGCGCAACGAATTGCACCGTGTGAACAACAATTGCTGGCAACATTGCGTGCAACGAATTGCACCGTGTGAACAACAATTGCTGGCAACATTGCGTGCAACGAATTGCACCGTGTGAACAACAATTGCTGGCAACATTGCGCGCAACAAATTGCACCGTGTGAACAACAATTGCTGGCAACATTGCGCGCAACAAATTGCACCGTGTGAACAACAATTGCTGGCAACATTGCGCGCAACAAATTGCACCGTGTGAACAACAATTGCTGGCAACATTGCGCGCAACAAATTGCACCGTGTGAACAACAATTGCTGGCAATATTGCGCGCAACGAATTGCACCGTGTGAACAACAATTGCTGGCAACATTGCGTGCAACGAATTGCACCGTACGAACAACAATTGCTGGCAACATTGCGCGCAACAAATTGCACCGTGTGAACAACAATTGCTGGCAATATTGCGCGCAACAAATTGCACCGTGTGAACAACAATTGCTGGCAACATTGCGTGCAACAAATTGCACCGTGTGAACAACAATTGCTGGCAACATTGCGTGCAACGAATTGCACCGTACGAACAACAATTGCTGGCAATATTGCGCGCAATGTTGCAGCGTGTGTCCCGCGTACCTTAAGTGGAGCTAGGAAGTGGTAATTATATACAAGGATAGAGACGAAGGAAATTGTTGAATTCCTATTCTTAGTCTTTTAGTAAAGACGACCATGAGTATAAGTCAATCAAGCAGTCCGAGTCTAAAATTTATTTACACATGGAGTCGCTCCTATTTAGACCATTTTCTTTTCTCTGTATAGCAGGCTCAATTTTTACGTTTCAAGCCGAACTGATGGAGGTCGTCCGGCGGAGCCAGGACCGTACATTCCACCATCTCAGTACAGATCACACTCGACACTCTCATATAGGCCTTCCAAGTCTTGGACTGCAGAGCCTCGGTTTGATGGTGCTGTGAATTGTGATTAACCGGATTAACTTTCACTCCCCATAGGATCTGCGAGCAATCAACTCTATCTTGGGAAAGACTGAGCTAACAATCTCAGTGGAATGACTAAAGGCATATAAGCACTAAGTGATCTACATAAGTAGTGTTGTAAACGATTGCCCTATAAAAATGGGATTAACCAGACAGTGCTTTCAAAAATACAACGTCAAATATAGTCCAATCCGGCTTTGTGGCAAATCCCTCGTGTAAAGGTTTTAAAATCTTCCATCGAACAAATCCGGAACTATTTATAACAATGTTCCTTGCTGTGCTTCTTTGTAATCACACGTAAAGGCTACCAAAAAAATGAAACAAGACGGAGAGAAAACGCTGAATTTATTTTTATGCCATTTAACAGTCATCTTTTTAGGATTACTAGTTTCTAAAACGTTCAGTACAATTGGTGAAGTCTAACAGCATGATTTGTATCGGAGCAGTATAAAGTACTTGGAAATGTCATCTAAAAAACCTTCAGGATAATTGTGAATGAATGTTTGAGTACCTGAGCTAGAATTATATTTGAATAGGTGCGGTTGCATTTTAATAGTCTGAGTATTCTTGGGTTGCAATCAATCCCCAGACATTCAAATGACAAAGCCGTGGCGGCCATGTTGGAGGACATAACAAAAGATGCTAACGAGAAATCTTTTGTGAACGTCCTCCAACATGGCTGCGATGACGTCATGTGCAACCCAGCAATACTCCAATAGGCCTAGGATTCACTTTGCAAGGTAAACACATTGACATCTAAAAATAAACCATAAAAGACGACCAAACCTTTCAATACTGTCTTAACCCGTTAAAAATATAAAACAATATTTTAAGATGTATTTTTAAAACTGAAAAAAATTCCTCGGACGGTTGGTTGGAGGAAATAAACGTTTTTAATCTCTTGGGACTGAACATGGTCGCCGTTTGATAAGAGCGAATCGAGTACATGATTTATGCAGTAATCTGGCTGTACTGTATTGTGAATAAATGATTAGTCTAATTAGATATCTTTATGTTCTTGGTTTACCGCAATATTAATTCTACTAAGGTCATTAGACATTATGTTGTTTGCGATAAACATGAACCGAGATAAACACGTCGCGTCAAGAATGATTAGTCAGTACTGATGATAAATATTTCCGGGCCCTTTTTTCCGAATCCTTTTCCGGCCCATCCGAGCCCTTTTCCGGGCCCTTTTCCGTGCCTTTTTGAGCCGAGCTACGCAGGCTATAATTCTCAGTTCGTTCTTATTATGCGGCGGCCATGTTGAGTGAATAAAAACCCTTGTTTTCCCCGTCTAAACTCATTCTGAAACGTACGACGCTACGACGTGGGAAATCTATTGATTATGTCAACATCGCCGTCGTGTGACAAAAGACATGTGGCTAAATACAGGAATGCTCAGACTAAAAGAACTAACTAAAACCCTATCCTGAACCATAAAAAACCCTAACCAGTCAGTAAACAAGATCTCATCCACCTACAGCTAGGGTTCTCAAAAACTTTTCTCAAGAAAATGGTGAGGAAAACTAATTTGAGAGATTTTCTTTTATTTTTGGCCAATCAGAGGTTGGAACATTCTTGTATTTAGTCACTTATCGACAAAAGCGCATACCAGTGGTTGTCATTTGAATCAGTTTAATTATAAAGTGAATTAAAGCGACCACAATTCAACTAGCACTATTTATCGGATCCGACAGTGTTTGTCCAGTTCATTAATCTTCATTGCTAAATGATGAATGATTCAGTCCAGTATTTCGTTGGTGTCTGCGCTTGTTGTTTGCGGCAACTAATGATATATCTATTCTTATTCTGGAATAATACGGTCAATCTACGCACCTTAAATGTATCCTGAATATCATATGCCAGCGAGCGTTTGTAGCATACAGTGTAAGATGTACCTGAACCATAGATTTCCAGAGACTATTCCGTCTATTTTTATTCTGAAATACGGTCAATCGAGCTTGCTCTTAGATGCGAACATTACTAACCTGTGGACTCTCCTTCCTCTTTCAGCGCTGACCATTCGTTACGTCCTACGACAGTTTCAAAGCACCTATGAACCCACTATAGGTAAGATGCTGGTATATGCTCACCTGTAAGGTAGGCACTGAAGCCGAAAGATGCATGTGTGCCTCCACCGTGGTACAAAAGGACTGAACTCGGTGCTGTAGATATTAATTTTCTACACTGGGCCAAGAATGTGTTTAACTGATTGCTAAAATACTGGCACACCCTCGCATAACATGTACCTTATTGCATTCTCGTTGCATAATTACTTCTGCCAATTACGCGAGAGTTAAGATTCATTTCTGGCTATTTTATTAGGGTAAAGTATGTATGAGCCTTGTAAATATATTATCATGACGCTATCTCCATAAACAGACTGTAGACAAGAACTTGTTTTAATTTGTCTATTAAAGACTGGATTTTGATTACGTTTGACATTAGGGTTAAATAAACGAAATATGACGAAATGACGTATTAAAACTAACCTTAACAGCGAGGTAGACGTTTAGTGGACCTGTACTAATCAATTTTATTTCAACGCACATATTCCTAGCTATTTAAAAAAATGAGTGTCACGGATATTGGCATAATACAAAGTCAACAGGACATAAGATATAGGACATAGTACACATAGGACATATAGGACATATAGGACATCCTATACCCAAATAATATGCAATATCATGCAGCTATTTCAATTATTGTTGTCTGGGAGACAGGGAATAGGGCATTAGGGAATAGGGTAATAGGGTAATAGGGAATAGGGTATTAGTGAATATGGCATTAGGGTATTCCCACACCAAAAGGAATTATGGTTACGAGTTATACGACCAGGACGAGTTAGTTGACTTAGCTTACGGTTTATTTAATATCCATTTTTAGCCTGCGTAGAGTCATACGATATATTAAAAATGCCTTATTCCCTAAAGTAATGCCGTATTTCCTAATACCTTATTCCCTAATGTCCTATATTTCCTATCTCCCAGACAACATTAATTGAAATAGCTGTATCCTACGTAAGACATAAGACATACATGTAGCAGGACATAGGACATACTAGTCAACAGGACATAGGACCTAAGACATAGGACATATTAGGCCATAAGACATAGGACATAAGACATATAGGACATAGGACATAAGACAAAGGACATATTAGGACATAAGACATATTAGGACATAGGACATAAGACATACTAGGGTATACGGGACATTAGGACATAGGACATAGGACAAATATAAGGACGTAGGATATTAGGACATTAGGACATATTCCTCCTGGTGTTTGATTTGAGCCGCCTGTATACTACTGTGTGCAACACATTTGGATAGAATATCGTTCATGGAACGCTTCTGTTTGGCTGCATCTTTACCTTAGTATTCCTCCTGGTGTTTGATTTGAGCGTCCTGGATATCAAAGACGACGCTCTAATGAGAGTTCAGGAGGAAAACGTGTGCAACAAATTTGGAAGGAATAAGGACATTAGGACATTAGGACATAAGGATGTGGGACATATAGTCTTACAGTTCACCAGACTTAAAAGATAATCACAATCCCCTCGGTGTTATATATTATTGTCTTATATGTCCGTAAACACTCAAAGATAAAACCCGTATCTCCGCGCGGACATGTAATATGCTCTATATATCCTTTGGACAATGTCGGCCTATGTACTATCTCCTAGACAACCTTTCTTGAATTACTCGAAGTGTGGCGACAATTGACCCCGTATTGAGGATCAAGTAAGCCTGTAGGTACTTACTAAATCGTGTTGTGATTTCAGAGGATTCTTACCCCACTAATGTGGAAGTGGATGGCAGATCGGTTCAGATGGAGGTTGTGGATACTGCTGGACACGTGAGTATGGCGTCATAATTATTTAACCCCAATCTAATTAATGATCAAACAACAAAGCGTCTTTGTGAGATTATTAATAGAAATACAACCTGGCTGAATTGGGTACGTTGATCCTAACATTGGGTCACGTCAATATGTAGTTGTTAACAAGTTAGGAATTGGAAACAGCTACAAATATCATACAATTAAGTATAAATGGTTCATGTAAGAACGATAGCAGAGTCCATTCTTCTGCGGCATTGAGCCTCCCTCACATAGGATTCTCGTGTGTTGTAGAATATAGATACACTGGGTGATAGGGATAACTGATATGCTAATATAAAGTTTGCAGAAAGTGCTTGTTTCATTCCATTTTAATGAGGAAATCCTTTTCCAACCAAGAGGTGATTGTCGAACACAAAAGCAACGAAACTGGCACATTTGATAAGGTTCCCCACATACGATTTTCTTTAACTCATTTCATCAAACTTTAATAAAATCATAGAAAATGATACATATATTTTACTTTTTGGACGATTTTTATGTTTAAACCAATGAAATCAAGAGTTTTAACAATACAAAATTAACACCTCACTGCATTCCTTTGCCGTTAGTGCTATCGATCTTACATGAACCATTACTTAATACGACTTCGACAATATCTCGCACGAATGTTTACCGAGGGCCAAAATTGAGAAATATTTTCTTTACCCTCCCCCTCCAGGGTGTATTTAGCCAGATGCGAGAGAGCTACATCAGGTCGGGTGATGGCTTCGTCCTCGTGTACTCGGTAACGGATGAGTGGAGTTTGCACGCCCTGACCGCTATACGAGAACACATACTGAGTGTCAAGGGAGAGAAGGCGAAGATCAACCCTATCACGCCTATAGTTCTAGTGGGAAATAAGGTAAACACTCTAATCTGTTAACTTCTTGTTCATCTATTACTGAGTGCAATTACTGTAACCGGGGCCACTTAGACAACGCAAAACGAAAATAAGCATTCCATATTACGGATATTTGAGCCAATCAGTGTCGAGTAGAAGACAATAGCATTTCAACTTACGGTTATTTGAGCCAATCAGTGTCGAGTAGAAGACAATAGCATTTCAACTTGCTCCAGCTTCGATCCCGTAAAAGGCACATTTCGTGGATTAGTTGTGAAGTCGAAGTCTTTTGAATGAAGAAAATCGCGTGGATCTGCTAGGATTTGTATTGTGGAATGCCTTATTTCCGTTGTGCAATGTGTTTAGTTCTCGTTGTCTAAGTAGCCCCGGTTTCAGTAATCGCACTGTAACATTAGCTCGAAACTTGGGAGGGTTTCTGACAAAGTAAAAATGCGTCGTATGTTTGTACTTTCACAAGCAAAAATGAGAAATAAATATTAAATCGCATTGTTCTCTTGAATGTCATTTATTTACAGTCATCGGTGAAATATCGCAGTCGGGCCTCAGTATTAAATATACCGAATTTATAATTATATAACACTGATCGATGTATAGAGTATCACGAATATTACCATCATGCATAAAGAGCATGCCAGATTTAACGATAAATTTTATTTCATCACAGCTACGAGCAACGTTCTATACAAACAACGAGCAAACGAGCACCTTGGGAAAAAGCAAGTACGAGCAATTCGAGCACACACAATCTTTTTTGCGTAGGTGCTTTTAAAAGTTAAATGCATAGTCCCGAGAGAGGTATAAATGGACATCACTGGTTTCACTTCACTGTAATTTCAGTAAGGTTTCATTTTGGAGTATCGGCGAATACATAGGACGACTGAATAAAACAGTGGTCGGATATCTCGTGTATTAGTGACGCTTTAAAGACAAGTTGGCGCCAAAGCCTTCCTTTTATATTGCCACCGTGTCTAGCGTTAATCATGCCGACCTTGGATATAAGTCAGTTTAGACACCGCCTCTCTTAGTAATCAATATAACTTTGGGTTGTCACTGAGTTTGATAAGATACACGGCTTTTTTCCTTGTGAGGGACGAACCACATAATTATTTTATTGTCGCCTTTCGGTCCCACCGTCTAACCCGTGGTGAGATCTATTTCCCTGGTAAATGTACGAATTGGCGAGTAATATAAAGGCCCTGTTACACGGTGAAACTTTTTCGTGAAACTGTTTCGTGAAACGGTGCGAGACAGCATTCACCAAGAATTTCACCGAGTAACATGGTCGTTTTCATGAAACAGTTTCATGAAAAGTAGAACTTCTTTCTACTTTTTCGTGAAACTCGAAGCAAAAAAGTTTTATGAAACCAACCATTGTATCCTGTAACACCCCTCGTGAAACTTGCGTCGATGTGCTTCATTTCACAAACCAATCAGAACCAAGGACGTCATTAATATCCATCATTCCTAGCAAGCGCGAACTCTAGCCAAAATGGCGGACGATATCGAAGAGAGCTGTAACTTTAAGTGAGAAGACAAGCTTTCCGAAGCAGGATCAAGAGAGAGAAAAAATAGGCGAAAAAGAGAAAAAAGAGATTATCCATTCAGTGCAGTTAAATAGAGGCCTTTGGGACAGCGGGTCTGCCGAATACAATAACAAGAAAAAGAGACACGATGGTCTGCTATTGATCGCTAAAAACTATGGAACCACCGTCGAGAATATGAAGAAGCTTTTGAATAGCCTGATAACATCAATGAAGCGAGAGGTAAAAAGAAGTATGGAAAATTTTCGCGCGACTCTTCAACGAACGGCACATGTGGCACCAGAAATACTTATATCGAGGGACGCTGGTGAACATAATTTTACGAGTTTCAGCTAAAACATGTTACACGGTGAATTCTTGCACGAAACAGTTTCACGAAAAAGTTTCACCGTGTAACAGGGCTTAAGAAACAGATCTTACAAGTCAGCCGTTACATCTGAGTGTTGATTAATGTCTGTAAAATACTCTCAGTCTGTAAATAGTTGTATTTTCCAGTCAATCATGTCCGAAATGGAACCATACTCTAGAGTTCGAAGTTGAAATTCAAGAAATTTAACTCACATGTAGTATACATTTTATTGTAGTCAAGTCTTAGTGTTTAAAATGCCTATATAAGCCCTAGACAAGAATAATTTATTTGGGTGCAGTAAAGTGTCCTAAATCTTGTTCAACCATTTTTGGCCGATTTATGGTCGTAATGATTGGCATAAAAAACATTACAAATCCTTGAAATGACGTCATTTAATGGCGTTATGCTAATTAGTTGAAAATGAAATGAGTTATAACATTAAATTTCTTCATTTGTGCAGTTGGTTTTCAGGTGTCAGACATTTGATACTCAAAAATCAGAACAATGCTGATGAAATATGACCCGAGCTAATAGTAAATTTATATTTATTTTTATGGACAGTGTGACCTGGAAAACGAACGAAAAATTTCATATCAAGATGGCGATCGTCTGGCTAGGAAATTAATGTGCTCCTTCTTCGAAACCTCAGCAAAAGACGATATAGGAGTGGACGATATGTTTGTGGAACTTATAAGGAAAATAAAGCGATCCAAGATGGCAACATCCAGGAATCATTTCGTTAGGAACAGTCGCACTCGTTTCTCGATGCGAAGTTTATCAATTAGTGAGCGGAAATGCAAAGAGAAGCTGCAAGCTATAAAAGATAGCAGGGAGAACAAACAAGGATTCAGAAGGAGAGGCTCATTTCGGAGGCTACTTTGTGGCGTTGGATCGTTACATAGTACAACCTAATTTATGCATGTTATATCTATATCAAGTACAATATTATTATAAGCCAAAGTTAAACTTATTTACATGACAAGCGTTTTGGGCACGGCATTCCTAACTTGGCACGGTACTCCTAACTTGGGCACGGCACCCCTAGGTTGGGCACGGCACTCCAAACAGGCGGGCCGAGACTACATTTTCACATACAGGGAGCCCAAAATGTGTGTCGTGTAAACCAGGCTTAAAGTGTATATCAGGTCAAACATTGTTATCACTAATATAGATTATACATCAAGTGAATAGTTGAATAATAGAATATTTCTCGATTGAGTGTTGCCTCTATGAGTTTTAGAGGTTTATATTTATAATATATTCAAGCCGGTGACGTAAAACCAGTCTTCATTTATTATACAAAAACATACTGGTAGAGAGAAATGACCTTTTGTAAACATCAATGTTATATTTGTTATATCAATGATTTTACCAAATATTTGTCAAAATCAGAAAACGGTTTCATTCACTACGAAAAGAAATGAAAGTAAATTCCCGAAATAACGTCGAATTTAAGTCAATCATTAGCATATTGGAAATAGAAACCTCTATGACTCATAGACGCAACACTCAAATCAAGAAATATTCTACTATTCAACTATTCACTTGATACAGAATCGATATTACTGATAAAAAATGTTGAGCTGATTTGCGCTTTAAAGGTGCAATCATTTGACCTTGAACCCATGCAGAGTTTTTCTCAATAGCTACGGCTTCGCGGCTTACTTCCCGTCTTTCCATAGCAATTTAGAAAACCTCGTGGAACAGAGGAACAATTATGGGGGGACCGAGTCCTTTGGTAAAGTTAGAGACAAGAATTGTTTATTTTCCTGCACTCTTTGGCTCTTGGTGGACTAAAATGTACATCGTCTCGCGACCCTACAAGAAGATCCATGACTGCAACTCATAACTCCACACCTGTCAATTAAAAACATTTATACCAATCAGAGCACAGCAGTGTTCCCCGGAAAAATACCACCGCCATCTTGTCCGACAAGCTCGTCAGAAGGACATCAAAACGCAAACTTGAGATCTTCGCAAATATTTAAGAAAGTCAGCGAAAGATAGGAAATCGGTAAATTATTCAGAATCGTATGTTACGAAGACTATCGCCGAACTCAGCGTTTTTCGCCTGTGGAACATAGCAACAGTAACTAAGAGGGAAGGAGCTAATTTGGCGGGTGTGGAACTTTGAATTGATTGGTTTCACTACAGGATCTTCGATTCAAGTTAAGAGTTTCTGCCCAACAGTGCAGAGTTATCAGTTGGATTTCCTGAACATTCCTATCAGAATTTTAAGAACTGGAAAAGGACTGAAAAATTTAATTTAAATATGTATGAAAGAGGAGATGGCTTACTCTAAACGTAAGAACATATTTACCTAAGACTGAAATATTTGTAATATAATTTGGAAACACACATCGTTGTATAGACTAAAGCGGCGCGTATAGACTAAAGCGGCGCTTTTAAGATGATGTAAATTAGAAGGCATATTATAGTAACTATACTATAAAATTAAGAAAGTGCTAGTTCGCATTGGACGTTATTTTATAAAGCAATTTAACAAACAGATGTTATGTTGGCGTGCTTCTGTCCTCTTATAGATGCAAAAATGACGTCACAACGTGACAAGAACGAAGACGTTCGCCACGAGACGCAGTCGGGTTGCGTGACTATTGTTCTCATCACGCTTCGGTGTCATCTGTACATCTATAAGAGGACAGCAAAATGACGTGTCACTGCAAAACGGGACCTCTACCATGTAACTGAAATTTGTTGGAATTGTTTTGGGAAATAGTTAGACGTTTGAATTTCCATGGTTTTGCACGTTTTCAATAGAAATATGTTGGAAATGCCTTGGAAATGCCTTGGAAATGTTGTTGGAAATTCTCATTTCCAAGAAATGTTCATCCCATGGAAAAGGCCCAGTTTTTCATTGTGTATTTGTTTTATACGCAGCTATCAACCAATCAGAGCACGCGTGACCTCTTGAGGTCATCTGTGAATCTGTAACTCAATAACACATGGCTATCGACCTATCAGAGCGCGCATGACCTCTTGAGGTCATCTGTGAATCTGTAACTCAATAACACATGACTATCGACCAATCAGAGCGTGCGTATCACACAAGTACTGTTTGTGTATAAATTCTAATAAGAGCATGCACCTCAGTATCAAGAAATGTTTGTTGTACAAAATAAAGGTGAACATCCGAAACAAGAAGTGTGTCGTAGTGGTGCTATATCTACGAAAATGTACAGCAGGTGTTAAATTTTAGTTGTGTCCCCCAAATAGGAAACTTCAATTCCCAGTTTTAAAGAACTGGATTTTTGAAAGACTCAGAGCCCAGTGCCTCAAACCTCTAATCCAGGATTAAGGGCAGGCGCGGATCCACACCGTTAAAACGGTCAGATTTTGTCCATTTGTTTTTCGGTAGCCTCTTAAAAAAAACAAATAGAAATATAGAAATCACGCATAAACTACCATAATGTTTGCTCTTCATTTAGGTTGATTGTCGAGGAAATATTGCATCGAAAACGCTGCAAACAGCGTTTCAGAGCTTGTAAATTTCCACCCAAGGAGCTCGCGCCTTCAGCGATCGTCTGGCTTGTATCTTCGCTTAGCTCGGAAAACAGTCAGTTTTGTCCCTGGATCCGTGCCTGAAGGGTGATCTATTGTTCAATTTGCTGACTCGTGGACTACTGATTTGGGATTAAAAAGTTATTGTTTGATGAGGAATAAGCAGTACCTTCATTTCTACTTGTAATCCTGGAATAGAGACAGAGGATTACCAAGAGAATCAGAATCCTTGATTAATATTTAATCCAGGATTATAGGAGCCCGAACAGGAGTCCATGGGAACGGCTCCTGGTAGTATTTATCAATCGCTTTTATGATAGAGAAACTGGCTAAGGTAACAGGGTAGAACATTCTTCATTTTCTTCGACCGTGCTGCTATGTTTACCTCGTATCCAGTCCTTATTAGGCACGCACGTTCGGCTATGTCATGGTATTTGCTTTGATTTTAAGCATCCCACATAGCCGAGAGGTTCGTTAGTTCATATCAAAATCGGTGGAAATAGCTGTTTCCGACCCGGAACGCGAATGTAAAGTCTATTACCGTGACACAGCCCCTTTACAGGCTGAGAGACTTGCAGCAGAAGCCGGCCGCTGTTACAACTGACTGATAGCGTGCAAGAGGCCAATGAAGGGACACATTTAGAACCAATCACGGTTTCTGGTAAACAATCCATCCACCCATAAAATCAAGTAATGCTGACGACTTTCAACAGTATAAAATGTGTTTATTACAAAATTCGTGCTGTAAAGAAAATACAAAGCTAAATAGATACATGAAGCCTACCTTAGGAACGTCTCTCAACGAATGCGCACATTAAAACTGAAGAAATCTGAAGAAATCTGAAGATCATATAATCACTTTGTCTAGTCATTTTCTACTGAAATTCTGTCTGTCCAGAATATCTCAGTATTATTTTGCGTAGGATTTTGCCAGGGGGTCCACAGAGGCGCTCTATGGGACGGGTTAGGATCACTGTGTAATTTTTGAAATTTTGTTTCGCTGAAATGTAGATTTCTGCATTCTGAGGTAGGTTTTGTAGATATTTTTGGCATTGTTTGATTCCATTCATTCGCATTTCTTTTACCAAAGGGGGGTCATGAACACCCTAGCTAACTCCCCCTAGCTATGCCCTGAGTATAGGATTTAAAGGGTTTAACATCTTTCGAAGACGAATAGACTTGAAGGCATCATGAGAAATTACGGTGTATCATCTATTGGCATCCTTTTTATTTCTACTTATTTTTATTGGTTTTTATTTTATTCCTTCAGTAGGAAAAGAGCCGATTCAAAAACAAATGGGTTAGATCCTAAGTGAATACTTTAATTTTCATCTAAGCTCATTTATGTAAAGCGTTGTATATGGCAAATATAATAACTGTACTTTCCAAATTAATTACCTTTTTCGTATCTGTAAAGTATTTCATGGTCTATATATTTCTATAGCGTTTCTAATGCATGAACATCCCTGTAAACGGGATATATAAACAATAACCTACTCGTAGCCGTGAAATATGCAACGATATTTGTCCGCGAAAATTATCTGAGTGTAATTCACTCTTTTCACCTGGTGGCCATCTTGGATTCAAAGCGATGCAATCCTTTGTTCTTGCTTGGCTAAACTCGTTCTAGTATCCCTCAGTGCGAAGCTTAGAACCTAGCAAAAACAAAGGATTGCCTCGTTTTGAATCCAAGATGGCCGAGTGAAAAGAAGATAAAAATTAAGAGGATAAAGCGTGCCCAAAAAGAAGCTGAACATCTGAGAAGCGAACTGTGAGTTTAGATGAACAAATCGTATTCAAGGACAAATATCATTTCATATATGAAAGCCACAATGTGGGTTATTGTTTCAAAAAGTTTGCAATCTCGTTCCCAGGGTCTTCTCGCGCCTATTCCAAGATGGCGTCGACGCCATTTTAGATTAGGCGCGTAAAGACCCCTGGGAACGAAGTTGTGTCATTTGACGGAGAGGGCCACGTGACGAGATTCCACCAATCACACGGGATAGAAAATGTATGATAGATTATAAGTATCTATATATATACAGTTCTGATACGTTCTGAGTATTCTCAGATCAGTATAGTTAATAGTTTTCTCAAGAAGATGGCTGCTTGATCACAAGTAGGCTTAACTCCAAGGTCACACATGCTTGTGTGGTGTTGTCAGTGTCGAGTGTCCCTTTCGTGTACACAGTTCTGGTTGAACCACTTTTAGCGTAATCTGTGTAAAAAGACAGTACAATTCGCCCTCGAGGCCGTTAAGCTTTACGAACGATGATACTAATGGCGTCAGGTTTAGAGGTATTGAGAATTGATGGAAACTATGTTTTATTTCTTTAATTTGCAGCGAGTTTTCAAACGTACACAGCCTTCGTTTCCGTTTTCCTTTTGGCGCACTTTTCGGGTTAAGAATATTCATATTTTTCTCTTGAAAATGTTGGGCTACCTGTGGTTAGCTATCAAGGGCACCACAATTTGCCCCGATAAACACAAGGACGTCCACCAGAACAAACGCGTTGCACATCAATGGTTTGCTATCTTATGCACGAGAAGTTATGGGCCAGAAACTGACCAATCACAGCTCACATGCCAAAAAGCTATGCAATACGGCCAGGGCGCCATCTATCACATGTTCGTGATGCAGCGTTTTCCCAAACCAGGTTATTTTTAGATTTCACTTCTCATTGTTCGCTTTGATCGCGGCATGTTGTTAACAATAGATGCCTCGTCAGCTTCTTTTGTTTGGTCAACCAGCATAGTTGCAACATCATTAATAAACTCTTGTGATTGGCTAGCGGAACCGAACTCGCGGGAAATACATTTCTAAAAAGAACCCGGTCTGTAAAAACGCTGCACGATGGAAGAGCCGGCAACTGAGGCTAACGTAGTATGGGAGATAGACGCTGCGGGTAAAATAATGGGCTTCTGGAGCGGCTTGGTATTTCTTTACGAGGCAGTTAAATAAAATTGACGATAAAAATTCCCCGCCGTACTGCACAATTTATACGACGTTTAGCAGCATCGAAGAAAACGTTATTTTCGCCTACAGCTTCAATCGAAGGGAGGCTTATTGTTTTCGCGCGCTAAAGGTTCATTGCATGGCTATCACTTTAAAAGCCTATTGTTATTGTCTCGCGCCCTTAACAAAGCTGTCAATGTTTTACAAGCCCGGTGGTCTATCGGTAAAGCCTAGATCACACAGTCTGGAAGGATGGCCGAGAAATACTGGGAACTAGTATACCTGTGAAGCCCTTGGCCATTGAGAGCTTATCGTGAACCTGGGAACTTCAGTTTCGAGCTGATGGTTAGGCTAAGTTTTATGGTTCCGGTTAGGGGATTAGTATAGGTGACTTTTCGTCCTTCCAGACGGTATGATCTTGCCACAACCTTCTTGCTATTCAGTCTACCTGATGTCGGAGAGCAAACCAGCCGCAAATCAAGCACCTTATTAGTGAAACAAGCTTTACCATTAACACTGACAGCGACGTTAGATTAACTTTACCTGAGTTTGATGTTGAACATTTTCATCATTTTGTCGCTAAGTGACCGTTTCCTATCACCTTTTCCTATTCCACCCGTCGCGTGGTTATACTGCGCGTGGAATGCACTCCGTGGAGCTGATTGGAGGAAACAACAAAGACTAAGCACTACAATTTTTGAAGGTTTATCTTAGTCTCCAGATAACAAAAAGTAGCTCAGTCGTAAACTATTTCCCAGCCGCCCTACCCATTCAAATTTGTTTATGTGCGAGACAAGCTGCACGACCGGCCATGTTACACGTACGTTATATACCTGTTTTTCGTGCAACTGGTAGGAATTTGTTGCAGAAAGTAGAAACCAAATCAATTTTTCGTGCAACTTGAAATTTTGAAAAAAGTATCTGGGAGGATGTTACACGCAACATGTGTTCGTGCCCCGGGGGGGAGGGGTACTCTGTTTTCGTGACGTATTATGTATGTGCCGCGGGGGTGGGTCAGGGTTTTGAGCTCGTTTGGGCAGGTAGGGTCAGGGTTTTTACCTGATTTGGGGCAGATCAGCGTCAGGATTTGAGTATAATTTGGGTGCAGTCAGGGTCGGGGTTCAGTAATTTTTAGGCAGTTAATAGGGTTCAGTTTTTTTCAGCTACTATGTCAAAAAAAGACATTCTGTTGCCGCATTTGATCGCCTGCCCACATGCAAGCACTGAGGTTCCCATACATCGTGACGCCGCTAATTCGTACTTCAGTACTTATCTATGCACTTCATCTGCTGATTTGTTTACCCAATGGCACGTCACGACTTGAAATGTTCCGTATTCTGCATGCAATCTCCCGGTACGCGGTATACCGGGCGGGGTATATATCCGACCGTGTTTTGAAAACAATTTAAAGAAAGGGCAATCAGGTTTTTTTCACCCTAAAAAGGGGCAATCAGGGTTTTGGAGCTCGGATTGGGTCAAACAGGGTCAGGGTTTGAGCCTCTTGGCCTCACATACATACCCATTTTTCATGTAAGTACCCTCTCCCCCGGGTTCGTGCAACTTTGAATTTTTGCGGGACAAGTTGCAAGGAAACTTTTTCAAGTTCACAGTAGTACTAACATCATCTGGTAACGTTACTCAAATCAAGGTTACAATAATAACATTATTTGAAGCCTAACCTCCAGAAAAGATGAGCGAAATCGTGCGCGTGCATGTAGACACCTCTACTGTGGTCGATTACTTTCGGCACGTTACCTAAAATAACATTTAAAAAAACCGACATCAAAACAGGGCGTATACAAATGTTTCAGTTATCTGTTACAATTTCGGTTAGTTGTCAGTTGTTAGACGTTATATAACTGCTAAGCATACCATGAAATTATAATTATTTCGTTAAATTTCAAAGCTGGGTCTCCAATTTGTCAGGCACACTGATTTATTAAGTGTGCAGTTAAAATTTAAGATGTTTGTCAGTTGTTAGTTAATCCCAGCTACACCCTTCTCAAAATGGTAGTCAAGGAAACTGGGGGCCACAAATAGAACTGAAAATAATATATTATTATCCTTTAAATATTATATTTCAAAGGCCATCAGGAGCTCAGCTTTACTATGCAATACAGGGCGGTATTTCATGGTTTTTCTATGAAATACAAAGCGGTATTTCATAGCTAGATCAGGCCAAACAAAATACAGGGAAATTTCGCGCCCTTTCTTTATCAGCCAATAAGAGTTCAAGATTGTGAATACATAATGAGTCTGCAGACACGTCCGCCATTTGATTTTGTTTTCCGGCGAGAAAATTCGCAGTCATATCGTCCGGTAAGTTACTTTGTTTTCGTGATAAAATCTTCTCCCGTAAATTTGTTTTTATAGGATAATATGGTATACAGTTTACGATTTTCTATGGAATACCGACGAAATGTTCATTTCGAAATTCATATTATTTTGGTATACAACTCCCCTAAAGGCTCGTTGTGTACCAAATAATTTAAAATTTCTCGTGGAAATATTCGCCGTATTCCAAGAAAACCATGAAATAACCAGTAAATATTTTATTGTCGCACTGATGACAATAAGAACATTAGGATGTGCCGCCGCTTGAATGACTCCAGGTCAGTTCCGAATCAAGAAGTCATGTATCCCTCAGTTCAGGCGTATAAAAAGGGCATTATGAAAGTACTAGAAATGCTTCGGTTAACTGAGTAATAAGTGTATATATAGCCTGCGTTGCGGCTCTGGAGTCCCACCCCCTCCCCCCTCTCTTTTTTCTCCTGTCGCCTCAATCTCCCTAATCTCCGCTCGCTGCGCTCCGATACCTCCAGAGCCGCAACGCAGGCTAGTATATATAAAAGAATTGAGACCAAAGCATGTCAATTAATATGCGGCTGTCTGATAGTAATAAACCGAAGTGTAATCATACCTTTCGGTTCGGGAAGTTGATGATCTTGGATTGCAGCTAGTAGATCATTTCCTGATCCTGATGAACGTAAATCAGTGTTTAAAATGAACTAGTTAAAAGCATTCAAAACGAAAACATGATCACACTGATTGATTATGCTAGCTAGAGATCGGATGTCATCTTTCAAATTCATACATCGATGCTATATAAAAACGACTTGTACTGAGTTTCACATAGAAAATCATGAGTTCCTTCTCTGATTTATCCATCAATTATCCACGAAACTGCGCACTATAGAAATTCTGACCAAAATTGACTCCGAGTACCTTTTTAGCATATATTAGTCCACCTGGCTTAAAACCAAACACTAATATGCATATGATAACTGACGGAATGAGCCGGCCGTTATAAAAAGACCAAGCAAACTGCTCTAGCTCAAAGCACTATATAGTATATTCAATAGATAATGCATACGGATATAAACTTTCACAGGGGGCGGAATGAGTTTTCTCTACCATTATTCTGTTGGCATACATAGGTGGGAAGAGACCAAGCAAGTGAAGATCAAAGACGAAAAACTGAATATTCATCGTGCTGCATAAGTAAAAGAATACTGTTGTTAATATATGATTACCAGGTGGACTTGTATCCTGTCTGAATCCAGTCCCCGGGTGGTTCTTCAAGGTAAAAATGGTAGGGGTGACCGTCGGAAAACCTCGAAAAATACCTAACTCCAAACCGTGAAATATTTCCAACCCTCATTGTGGTCTAAAAATCACCCTGAAAAAATGGATTTCGCTTGGACAACCCCTAAAAAAATACTAAATCGCCGACTTCAAACCCTAAAAAAATACGACGATCACCCCTACCAGCCGAATATAGGAAGAACCCCCCCCCCCCCCCCCCCCGGATCCAGTCACCCGTACCCTGCGAGCAGAGGTTCTCATTTCTAAATTTCCCCAATTTCTGTCCGCTAGGTTAATTAACCTATTTCCATTTTGAAGACAAACCACTATTGTAATAGAAGCAGTTTGGTTCCTAAAGACACACTTTATGAGGGTTTGAGAGGTTCCTAAAAATGAGGGAATACAGCTTTGAAATGCAAGAAGAAAATAAAACATGAAAAGGTTTTAAGCCGGAGAAAAAATGTAAACGCTATCACAATTTTTCTGAACTTTAAAAAATGAAATGGCTTAAATCGAAAATTGCAAAGGAATAATTGTTGAACAGACGTTGAAATAGTTTTACAGATGCCTTTGAACGACATCGGCTCAACGGGTGAACCAATACATTGTTGTTAAGTTAGAACAAAAGAATACGACAAACGTTAACGTTTCGCTTTTTGTCTAAATTTCAGTTAAGTCTTAATAAATGTAAGTATAGAAAAATATATGAAATAACGCAGATTTACTCTTGAGGTTGAGAAAATCTTACCTTGAATATAAGAGCGTGTATAAATCTTAAAATGAGGCCAAGGGACCCGACTATAAACAGCTGCTTTCAATTGAGTTCAGTTAAAGAGCAACTGATCACCTGTTTGCATACTGTTAATGTTTAACGAGTTGTTGAAAGATTTTTGATTATCTAATAACACTACACATGTGGACCAGTTCATTAATAGGTGCCCAAATTCCCATTTCTATAAACAAAACTGAAAATATCATTTTTGTTTATAGACAATTTGCAGCGTTTGGATGAAATTAAGATAGGTTACCTGATCATAGGATAAGATCGAACGAATGACCATCGATTAACCATTGCAAAATTAAAGGCAGAATCGAAAACAAAGCAATGTTAAAAATGATATATGACTTTCAGTATATTCTGTTCTTTCTAGGACTACGTTAGATTACATGTATGTTTCTGAACTGCAATGCTTGGATTAAATTATTAGTTTACCTGTAAGAACTGACGACCATTGAATAACCATTGCAAAATTAAGGAACAAAGCGAAGTTAAGATAATATGTGACTTTCAATAGAGCAGATTTCGCCGGTATGAGTGGGACGAATAACAGAATGTCCGGCGTAGCCTTACCATAAGCGTGCATGCATACTGTAACTTACTGTAACGTAAACTCTGTAATTTGATTGGATCAGCCGGACAACAACAATAGGGAAACCATTTCAAAGTCTGTGACGGCATGCCGTACAGTAACCGTGCCGTAGTCAGTGCAATAGTTTGTCCTGCACTCATACGAAATCTGCTGTATACCCCGTTCAGTCTAGGACTACGATTGATTTTAGCATTTTAACAGGTAGAAGCAGTGAAAACTGAACAGCAGACAAAATAGGCCTTGTTCGCCACGCTAGGAAACACAATTGTGCTATGCTGAACCAGAATCTAAATACAATTTTATCCCAGAGTGGGCCAGTTACGGTAACTATACTTACGGCACGGTTATTGTACGCATACGTGACATGGAAATGGTTTCTCATTGGTTTTGTCTTCAGTTCTGATCCAATCAAGAGTTAATACGGTGTAGTAAGTTACTGATAACAGTATGGTTACGGTAAGGCTACGGTTATGCCGTATTTTTGTCGCCACTCATACGACATCAACGCATCTGAGCATACCTACAGTACACGGTTATCAGTTTCGAGGCTTACATTTCATAACTTTTCTGTTGCTTATAAACTTGTACAAAGTTGAAGGGCGCTATAGAAAGCAAAGGGTATTAGGAAAAAAATAACTGGCGTTCAGAAAAATGAGGGGGCGCTACTGAAAGAGGAAAGACGAGACGGCGTAAAATAAAACGAAACTCGGGCGCTTAGAAAAATACGATGGCTGATACGAAAAGCGAAAATGAGAGGGAGCTCCTTCTGAGATTTTCGTCCTTTAAAGACTAGTGAGCTGAAAAAATACGAGGGAAGGGAATCGGTTAACTGTTCTGGGAAGCGTGCAATCGTGTTTTCAGTTTTCCATACATTTTTCTGTAACAACGAGTCAAAGTTCACTGGAAACATACAGACAAATGTATGGAAAGTGAAAACACGATTGCACGCTTCTAGAACAGCTACATCCCTCAAATTTCGATCAGTTAATCTTTACCTGGTATATCTAAAGTTTGGAGACAGTGAATATTTCAGAAGTTTGACTTACGAAATTATTTAGCATTGGTTCGATTCCCATACAAACACTGTTTTTCGCGCCATGTTTGCACCGTACCCCTTTCAAAATGTCGGAATTAACCGCGAACTGTATGGTCTATTGACCTTGAAGTAGTTTGTCGTACGTATATTTGTTGTTTGCCTTGATTACTTTTGATTTTTTGTTTATAAAATAATGTCAACAGAGATTGGCTAATGATTCTACTAGCCAATGAAATTACACGGTTAGGCCTGATCTGGCTACAAGAGCCGAAGGGGATTTGTTTTCTTGAAAACAATAACTTTATTGCTCTGTTCTATCATAGGCACATATATATTTTTTCTGGGCTGGATTTTTGGTTATCAGCAACTGCTGTTGATAGTTCTTTGTCGAACAAGATTATAACTAGCATGCGAAAAGACATGCTGTATTTTCTTAGTTCGCTTTCAAAACAAATTTTTTTTTTTTTCTTTTTTTTTAGTTCGCTTTCAAAACAAACCGATTTGAATAACATTTCGGTTGCTAGCAAGCCGTGCCAATTGCATCCAAATAGCCCGACTCATCCCAAACAATCAAAGCCCTAGTTAACAGCGATTAAATAGTAATTGTATAACGGTCGGGTCCTAATCTTTCCTTTGTGACAGGTGTCCCAAGTGGCCATAAAAAGGCTTTTCTCTGCCAATTCACATCTGGTCGTTAGATGGCGCTCCGACAACAGAATATGAATGTCTTTAAGTAAGTAAACAAATGGCGCGGACGGTCGCTATGCGGATCAAGTCCTTATCAACGTCGAGCTCCAATTTAGTTCATCTTGATGGTGCAAGAACTGTCGCAGAGACCATCGTAAGAGTGATAAGCATATCCTGGACTACGAAGGTGGATGAAATCACAGGCGTGTAAATGAAAGGTTTAACTTTCTAAGGAACAGTGTGGAAAAAGGGAAGTGTCGAACCGTCAGATGTTATTCGTATTTCGTACGGGTTTAAATTGCATGTACCTGACCAGGTACCCCCGACTACGGAAAAGGGAACAGTGAATGATCAACAGTAATAATTCAACATAAATAAGTGACACTTTACTCAAGTGTTTCAGGGTCATAACATTGCACGCGGAAAGTATTGGTTATAATCAGCGAGTAAATTACTTGCCAGGCAAGTCATGTTTTTAGATTCGTCTTCAAACTTCACCACAGGGCCACGTTTAGAGGGGCGATTTATTAACATTAGACCTGCTCTGAAGCCAACTGAATACATCTATACGGTAAATGATACAGCCGCTACCTAGAAACGATATAATGATAAACAACCCAAAATTCAATTTTCGGCAAGAATTCAATACCGCGTTCAAAAGAAGGACAAAGTATGCGGAACTAAGAACGCGAACTGCTGTTTCACGCCGAAGTTCATTGAGTCAGTTATGTGGGCTGCCAACTGAGACACCTTCGAGATCTCAATACCAGTCTGCAAGAAGCAAGTTTTCTGACCAGGAAGAAGCTACTAGCGTTTCAACTCCAGTTCGTTGTGCTGTGAAGTCGAGCGAACAATTCCTCTCGGTTTCCGGTATAGCACGGGTACGTTCGAAGAACAGACGTGTGACATTAAGCGAGAGTTACATCGATACGTGGTACCGCCCTGAGCTATGTAGTAGGCAGGAAATGAACACTAGTGAAGAAAATATGCTCATTCGTGCTCGAGGGAGAGATTTTTGTGAAGTCCTTGGTAATGAATATTGTCAGGACTGCACTAAAGATGGCATGAGAAACGAGTCTAGCGAGGAGTTTGAGAGTACGTATCTAGCAGGCGGTACTAGTTCACCCTACTTGAGATCTCTAACTCCTTTGAGTGACATTATATTATGCCGAAGTCCATCTTTACCACAAAGTCAGAGTCGATGCCTGTTCAACAGACTACACAACTTTAGCTGTAGCACCCCACAGTATTTTGTCAACCGTTTACATGGAATATCTATAGGAGAAGACGAGGATGAAGTAAAGGACGATGACAAATCCGTTGGTTCCTCCGTTCAGAGTGATCTGGATTCCGTAAAACCCACAAAACTCAACAAAACTGAAAAACAGACAGAAAATCATGAGCTCGCGAATCCCTCAGAGAAAGCTGATTTAGAAAACAGCAGCGAGGAACAGACTGCACATAATGATAATGAACAAGTTAGTCCTTTTTGTAAATCAAAGAAAGTTTCTTCATTACGGTCTGTCGGACTGGTAGCCATAGCAACAGTCCCTGTAAGAAAATCCAATATATTTCTTCCCGAGTTGCACTTCGATAAGAGGAAACTGACAATAGGAAACAAAGAAGGCTGGGCAACACAAGTACAGACAAAATCATTTCAGGAGTTCCCCATCGAACCCCCTCTTATCACAGTGGATTTTGCATTGGGGATTTTTAATCCAAAATATAGACACCAAGACAGTTCAATTGGTTATTCTGCAAGTTTTAATCTTTGATAAAAAAAAGTGTATTAAACTGCATGTTAAGCCGTGTTTACGTTAGAGTGACATTTAGAACAATTTGTAAAGGCTATTGGTGTCACTGAGTAACGAGAAAGCCTCGACGTACGGGAAACGGTGAGGCTTATGGAAGTCCAGTCTTGACCTCCGAACATACGACTTTCATAATGGCCGCCTCCTAATTTGCATAATTTGGAATTGATTTGAGTTTTAGAGTTTTAGTTGGTGATAAAGCATACCGTACAAATTTAACTACGAATCCAGCCACACTACCACCGATTCTAGCCAGCAGTACAGTAGCATCAAGTTACGTCACTGAGACAGCGGTAAGTTAAACTGTTGATATGCTCGCGAATATTATCATTTGAAATCCAAAGCAGTTTTAATTATTTTATAAAATAATGTAAAACTCAGCACTTGTGTTAAAGCTAGAACAAGTACTGAATAGAAAGCATCCGCACATAATTTCGGAGCTCAGATATGTGCGGAGATTCGTACGAATATGGTTCGAGACCAAAGTATGTGATGCACTCGTCCTATACAGTCGAGGTAAAGGAAAGAGGCGAACGTAACGGGATTTCGTGTACGATAAGTCAGCCGCCATGAAGCTGCGTTTATGAAACTGAACAATAAACGTTCCGCGGCACAGCTCCAATATTTCGCTCCTCCCAGCATGACTTGGCCTCGTTCCCATGTACTCCCAACATGTCAGAACTTTGACATTTGATCATACAAAACCGAGCCTTGACTTTAATTCATGATCATTTATCGATCCAGAAGAAACATTATAGCACCTTGTTGCACCTAATTTACACTGATTTATTTGAACCTTAGATATCGTGGTAGCAACAGAAGGCCAACTTTCAAGTACCGTTTCGGTGATGCCAACAAGCCATATATTCTACACTGCTCTCAAGGAACAAAGTGACCGTAATATGCGACCATGCATGGATGTGGCACGACGTGAAAGCCGAAGTATGGGTACGTCCAAAACCTAGTAAATACCCTGTCAAACGTCTGTCGAGCGTATGTACGAGTTCACACTCACAGCCGGGTCAGTTCGAGGAAGTGATTGGCCAGCATGCCGAGATTCAGTGGAACTCTGAGCCACTTAATATAATGGTTGGAAACCGGCGCAGCTCGTCTGATCACAGGCAACCCAAGCTAATGATTTTTACAAGGAATGTATGGGAATGTTTAGAAAAAATCTAAAACTGTACTAAAATGATCAATAAAGTCATAAAACCTTACCTGTGTGTTGTGAAGTTGTTCCTCTTCATCACTGATGTGTTTATTTCTGGTTTGAGGCACTTCTGGGATTTTTTTCCCCTCCCCTATATAGATAGTGAGAAGGCAGGAAACACGAGACGCCATTAGTCCACGTGGCGACTCCCAAACTTTCAGCATTTTACCTCCAGAAACCCTTTCTTACATTCCTCTAGCACTCATTCAATCGATCCATCGCTTATTTCCTCGCTTTGTAAGTACTCAAATTCGACAGTTTCTGCAGCCAACCTAGCCTGTAACGATCCGGGGTTCGATCACTTTAGCCTTTTTTTCATGGACTGCCTGTGCCAGGTGAACCACAGGCAGCCTGTGGTTGAACGTGGCTTTTCTTCGGAAGCAGTGACGAACGAGTGCCGAAGGAATTCAACACCTCGTGTTTTTTCGAAGTGATTCGGAGAAGAAAGTCATTGTGCTCAATCGACCAATCGCTGAACGGTGAAATCGCTGGGGAGACCCACGAACAGTTTCAGCAAACAATAGGTGAAGTAAATGTCAAATAGAAATTTAGTCGATTTCTTGATTTAGTTTTCTTCAAAAGCTGTTTCAAATGTAAAGTAACCAAAAACGGAACTGACCAAGGTAAGTTGTACAAGAATTTGTTACAGACGATTCCGTTGAACTGACTGCAATATGAGAGTGAAAAAATACGTCCGTGTAGCGGCTAGAATATGGTGTGACAAATAGGTCAGTGAGAACTCGTATTGACCCTTATCTTTCTTGGAGCCTAACAGATGAGCAAAGAGCAGTTAGAACTGCCGAAGCAGGACATATTAGGGACTTTAAGCAACCAGCCGACGGCAATGACGACGGGACGTGGAAAAATGCCTTTCTCCCGAATATTTCCCTCTTCACCTTGAATTGTTTTTCGAAAAATATGACCGAGTATAGAGTTCCGTTCACGCCGAACGAAAAACGGATTGATTTACTTTCTTATACGTTCGCGTTCTCTTTAAAACGTACAATTTGGGGTTTTCACGTTGTGTTTTTGCAGAGAACGGTGAAATGTAGGCGACTGCGTGCATTTTCACGTGCAGCTATTGTATTTTGTAATTAAGGCTATTGTTTTATGCCGTCGTCGAAGACATTGCCGACGTGTTTTGCTTAAAAGTCCCTATTAATATCCTGTTGAGTAAACGAAACTGTAACGCGTCTGAAAAGCCTTGGACGAAATGTTGTAATGGTGTGTTCTAGTGGCATTTCCGCTACTGTATTTGACGATTCAAAGAAAACTGTCCATTCCCATTACGCTCTTCTAATGGCTGATATGCCTTCTGTTCTGCATATTTCACCGTTCAGCGATTGGTCGATTGAGCACAATGGCTTTCTTCTCCGAATCTATTCGAAAATACACGAGGTGCTTCCGAAGAAAAGCCACGTTCAACCACAGGCTGCCTGTGGTTCAACTAGCACAGGCAGCCCATGAAAAAAGGCTAAAGTGATCGAACCCCGGATCGTTACAGGCTAGGTTGGCTGCAGAAACTGTCGAATTTGAGTACTTACAAAGCGAGGAAATAAGCGACGGATCGATTGAATGAGTGCTAGAGGAATGTAAGAAAGGGTTTCTGGAGGTAAAATGCTGAAAGTTTGGATTTTCGAAGAATTACGAGGCTTCGAAGAGTCGCCACGTGGACTAATGGCGTCTCGTGTTTCCTGCCTTCTCACTATCTATATAGGGGAGGAAAAAAAAATCCCAGAAGTGCCTCAAACCAGAAATAAACACATCAGTGATGAAGAGGAACAACTTCACAACACACAGGTAAGGTTTTATGACGTTATTGATCATTTTAGTACAGTTTTAGATTTTTTCTAAACATTCCCATACATTCCTTGTAAAAATCATTAGCTTGGGCTGCCTGTGGTCTGATGTAAAGTTCCCAGATGTTCCTTCTGAAGATACTCCGAGAATATTCCCCAAACCTCCAAAGGTCGTCATTATTATAATAAGCCGATTAAACAAAAACTGACGACCATTCCTCATGTATTAAAAGGACGAAGGGGATTGAGGATTCTTCGAAGTGATACCACTCAACCCTGATGATGGAAACGAATAAAGAATGCTACAAATCAAATTTGTCTTTGTGATTATAATCTATATGTCAGCATATTTATGGTTTAGCCGCCATCTTGAAATTCCTTTATTACAATGAGACTTTCCGTTGACAACAATTAATGTTTCCGCTCACGAGACTCGTAATGCCGTTACTAGCGAAAAACATGCACGTGTGGAATATTGGGAGAATACGGAAAGACGGAGAACATACTGAAAATGAAACCTGCATCGTTGATTTCATGTACGTTCTTATAAAATGATCGATATGTTAATTATTAAACCCATTTGATCGGCCTGAACAATTAAATGAAAGGCCCAAAACAGCCCCGAATCATCTTTAACAGTAATGGCATAGTTCGCCATTACAAAGTCCTGCAATAAGTACCACCCCCGCGGCACTGGGCTTCCGGGGAAATCACAGGTAATTGTCTGCATCTTTTCCTATATTTCTTAGGTTTTCATTCACGTTTTCATTATAAAACATTTGCCAGAAATACAGGAAAGTCGACGCTGGCGTACTTTGGTACTGATTCGACGCAAAATGAATTGCTCACGTGACCGAGAAGTTGTTACGCAAAGGATTATGGGTAACATAATCTGAAAAGTGTACATTTCTTCCTTGGAAATGCAATATCATATACCTATAGGCTATACCTCGGTTTTAAATGGACTCCGACTACCAGTATTTGAAATAATCACTAGCTGATACCATTCAACCAGTGGAATTTAGTACACACGTACTATGTCTATGGCAACGAAACCCTACCAAACTTCCAAGAACTTTAACATGTAGATTACTCAGTTTATGAAGTTGGCTTATCTGATAATTTTGAACGCCTACTCCTATGAATCCATTGGGATGGAGGAATACTTCAAACGTCTAACCAAACACTTTAGGATGATTTAAGCAGTTTATACATGTATATTGTCGTCTCATGCCGCTACTCCCGCTAGTCCATCATGGCGGAATTAGAACATTTCGGACCTCCAACTACCGAGAACTCGGCGACGGGTGAGTCAATGTTAGTAATAGTATATTCTAGACTGTATTTTTTTTAGGGATGATCGTCGTATTTTTTAGGGGCTGAAATCGGCGATTTAGTATTTTTTAGGGGTTGTCCAAGCGAACGGTTTATTATAGTGAAAACATTTTTTTAAGAGCTGGGCCGGCGGTTGTTCGAAGCCCGATTAACATTTTAGTTCCATTTGCTAACCTGTGAATGGCATCTTTGAGGTTAAAAACGTATTCCTATAGGAGAAATATTAAACGAGTACGTTTCTAATTGTCTTGCTAGATTTGTAAACAAATACATGTACCTTCTAATAAGTACTTTATACTGAGACTGAGAGATTACCAAAACCATGGGTTAAGACTTAATCCAGGATTACCGGTAGCGCTATATATTTTGATTACACTTCTTTATTAATTAAGAAAAATAGCAATAAAACAAACAAGCTAGAGGTATATTTTAGGGTGGGCAATTTTTCACGGCTTGGTACAATGTAGTTACAGCATTTTTTTGGGAGTAAACATTCTAAGTTCTAAGTCATCCTCCCCCCGGGCCAGAACTGCTCTCCCCAGGGACTTTGACAGTGTTATGTGGCCAGAGGGTTGGGAAGATTGTCACCACACTCATTTTGCTCAGGGGCTTGGGAATGAGTTTCAAAGTGTAAATGGCATCAGTAATTTCAGTGGGTTGGTTCTGTTCATCAAGATTTCTAGCTACTGTAAGAGATCTTACTAAAATCTGGATTCAAAATCAGTTTCTGTTGTATATTTTATTCGAGCAAGTAAAAAAAATATACAATCAATGAACACTTTTGCCAATGACCAATGAGAAGAAAGTGATCCCATGCTAATTAGTATGCAAGCTAATGATTGACAACAGCAGGTGCTTAATTAGTTTCAGCTCAGATTTAAATCAGCAAATCTTTTAAACGAGCAATGCATTCTGTATTATTGTTTTCATAATTAATTTTTATTCATCCATGGTCATGGGGGGAGTAGAGTCTAAATGGGTGTATAACGCTTATTTCCACTGGATACATCGTTATCCATGGATAAGATAAGCTAGTTTGGTTAAATATAATATGAGGAAAAGGAGGCTCTAGCTTTTAGCAGGGAACCCCTGGATCCAACCCTGGGCCCGGTTGTTCAAAGTCTGATTAAGCTTAAATCCAGGATTAAGGGCATTCCCATTAACCTTTAAATTAGTTTGATTTGCTAACTCATGGACAACATATTTGAGGTTAAAACCATATTTCTAGAGGAGAAATAACAAGTAATTTCCTATTTGTTGTACGCTAGATTTTAAAACAAATACGTTCTACCGAGAGAACTAAACCCATGGGTAAAGACTTAATCCAGGATTACGCGCTAATCAGGCTTTGAACAAACTAGACCCAGTAGAATATGAGTCAGGCATTACACATTTCAACCCCCTTATATATATGTTTCTGATGGGAGTCAATGAATTAAAATGTAACAATCAGTAGGAAACTAAATATTTCAAAGGTGCTTTTCTTACATAATGGCACATTGCCACTTTTACAATAATTAATAAATAGATTACGATAAGTAATGGATTTTGACTACAAGATGTATACATTTAGTTCATTGTATGCGTGGCTTAATTGACACTAATAAATGTAAACTATTATGTCAATCATATCATGCATCTTTGAACTTGATTAGCATTAAGGTGTGTCAGACCAATTGAATTAGCTGGTAACAAAACGAGCGGGGGACTGGAACCGAGTCAGTAAAACTATTTCAATTAATAACTAGTCAAAGTGAGCATGATTTTGCAAAAGAACAGATCAGACTTATCTAGTCTGAAAAGTTTGGTGAACTTTGGCTGAATATTGACGATGCTAGAAAGGCATCAAATATGTCAATTTTCCCATAAAAACTCTTAATTATATTGAGGGACAAAGAACTTTCAATTGCTTATAATTCAGATAAGATTCACTTGAATCACGTCAAACGTGGCACATGCTAATTTAAACATTAGACTAATTATAATAAACTCGGTCCCATGCAGTCCCCTGCTTGTTTTGTTATCAGCCAATTGTTCTGAATTTATAATTTTCTCAGGAATTCCAGTGCAAAAGTTGATTGATAATCACCAGTTATTTGACCAGCTGGCACAATGCTTGGACAGAGAGTTCAGAGTTATCAAGTACTGGTCTCACCTTGCATTTGCTCTGGGAATACCACCGAACATCTGGGAACAGTTCAATCTGTACAGAGAATACAGTCCAACTACGAGACTGTTTGAGTTCTTGGCAGCCAAACAACCCAACCTAAGCATTGCTGCATTGAAGGATGCTCTTGTAGAGATTTATCGAGTGGACATTGATATCTTAATTGGAGGGAGTACAAGTAAGTTTGAACTGCTGCTTTGGCTGTTTTCAGGAATTCCACTTATTGTTACATTAACTGTTAAATAGATGTACTTTACCAGCAAAATAATATTCACAATTTTTAGAACCTCCCTAAGGAATCATAGTTAATAGAGGGGATTAATGGTTATGGAACCCAGCAAACTTCTTTGTTTTAGGTATTTGTTCACTGTTTTCAACCTTATATAACCATGCACAAAACACAATAGATATTGGAAATATTATGTTAATCAATCAGTCAATAGAAACGTGTGGGTTCAGTCGTTCAGGGACGTTAATGAGCTACATCTATGACTGCACATGCACAATATTTTGTCTTACCCCCTCCTGGGTTTCCTATATAACCATTCAACTCTAATAACTACATTGTGTATGACCTGAAGTAGTACATTATGTACATGTTATATTTTATGTGGCTTTGAAAAACTAGAGCAGATGGAGACAGCATCTAGACTTCAAGCTCGAGGTTTCTATTTAACAATTAGACCCACAGCCCGAATGGGCTATTTAACTCATAGCCCATGAGGGCAAGAGGTCTAATCGTAATAGTATAAACTAACTAGTCGGACAATAAAAATAATAATGAAAGAAACAAATCGAAGTTGAAAAACTGTTATTATTTCGTGAAAATGCGTGCGGTTTTTCTCTACCATGGGCTATCACAAATAGACCTATGGTAGGGTAGCCAATCAGAATGCAGGATTTGTAATAGTCCACTAGTTGGTTTATACTAATGGCATCTGGATAGTTGGCAAAGGGTGCAGCCTTGAGTTGTGGCTATATCAAATTCGATAGAAACCAAGAGTGAATAGTCCAATTCGTAGTTCTTGACTCCCGGCCCATTTTGAAAGGTGACCAAGCCTTACATTTTGCATTTGATGTTATCAAACTCATTAATAATTCATGAAGGAAAAACAAAGGAAATCAATTAATGTGCGATTGATAAGTGATCTGTAAATCTGATACAGATTCGTCCTGATTTGCATAAAAGTTTGCTTTGATTTTCTCGGCTGAAATAGGTCATATTGCCAAAATAACTGAAAAACAAGACTATATAATTAGACGTTTGATAACTAGCCATATCCAGAATTTGTGTCCATGCTTTATCATGCAGATTTACAGACTCTTTGCCTCCAGCTTGAGTTTGTATATCTGATAATAAGATACTCATTCTGAATCTACATGTATTACATAATTTATCATACATTTATGTATCTAGCTACAATGTATAGATAATCAAAATCTATATCCATATTCATAGCACATTAGGGTTTGCATCATTCGGTGCAGGTTCAACTCCAGCCTCCCATGTGAGGCTATGGCTTGGTTACCTTACAAATTGAACTATTGTTTTAGCAGATATTGCATGCATGTAACCAAGCCATCATAAAAACAAACAAAAAATAAGTAGTTTTTCAAAATGATTTTTATCTGCAGCATGCACATGCTTGACTATCGATCATTATAGTTCACCACAAAATTTTGGCACGCGCTCGTTGGCTAAAAGTGATCATGTGACGTGATAGTTGTCATCCGTGGATGCAAACTATCAGGTGATAGTGTCCATTGACAGCGGAAGACAATTTTGCGATGAACAATATATAACAACAAATAGAGTGCCATGTGTGTTTGTCTCCGAATTATTGGCTGATTAAGTTTCCCTTGGAAATTTGATGTTCTTAAAACTAGCATAATAATTATTATATAAGCCCTTGAACTGCATTCTTGGGCTTATATTTGTTTTAAGAACATCAAATTTCCGTGGGCAACTATCAGCCGATAGTTCCTCAATGGACACACTCTATTTACAAGTATAATAGACAGCATCTGGCTAGCCAATCAGATGGGTTTGCCAATAGATGGCAGCTGGGTTATGGTAACGATTGATAGACAGTGCCTTGCTATGCAATCAGATAGCAAGTTTGCCAATAGATGGGGGCTGGGTTATGATAAAGAAAAACATTATGAACATGTATGTTAATTGAAAGACAGTTGCACTGTTTGTGTAACATGAAGTTGGAGTTCAGCTTTGATGTGTGTGATAATGCAAGGCAATTGTGCTTTAAATCATGTGCTTTCGATTGTAGTAATTTGAAGTAACACTATCTAATGAACACTTCTGTATTCCAGACTTCAGAAATGAGGAAAAGGTAGCTGAAATGATAACATGGTCATCATCAGATGTCCTAGATTACATAGCACAAAAGTTAGATACAGCAGTGAAACCACTTGGAAACTGGGAAGACCTCGCAAGGAAGCTCGATGTATCACGTGTGCAGTACCTGCAGTTTAAGATGTATTCATCCCACAATCCTACAGTACTGTTGTTCCGCTATCTGTTTACAAACCAAGAATCTCTTACTATCAAAGACATCAGAGATAAGCTACAAGAGATGGGAAGAAATGATGTACTTCAGCTCTTGCAAAAGGAAAGCTTTCAAGGTAACTGGAGTTTAATTATACATTGTAGGAGTTGTCAACATACACTAAATAGACCATTATTCAATAAATTTTAACTTAATTTACTGCCCAGTGTAATTGAACTGATAATCAACTTTCAATAGGCATGATAAAGATTGTGTATTCTCATGGACGAGCTGGAATGAGCATTCAATGGAGGCCAGGGAATACTGTACATGTATGTCAAGAGATTTAGCATCAGAAAGAATCCCCCATATGATCCCCAACAGTTACACCATTAAAATTGTTAACAAAATATCTGAGGTGACCACTTAAAGGGGAACTCAACCCTAAAATCAACCCAATGTCTATACAAACATGTATTCGAAATAAATAGGTTCTGCTATTTAATTTTTCTGTGTTGCGCGCCTAGCAAGAGAAAATCCGAAAACCTTCCTCACAGCCTCCGGTATGTACAGACGGCTCAAGTCTTGTAATTTGTGACGTAGTATACGGGGAATAAATTAGTTTTGCCATGCCGTCCCCTACATTGAATAGCAGGCCTAATGGCTTCTAATTGCGGACCATTGTGCTTTCTTTGTGCTAGAGGTGTGATTGTTCTTCCTTGGTATGTGTGACGTACGTTATGGGGAGATTTGCACTGAATTGAGCCGCCACACAATATAGATTTTTCAGCGGAAAATCGAACTTGGAGACTAATTTTCTCCTCATATACGCGCAACACAGAAAAATAAAATATCAGAACTTATTTCTTTAGAATACAGTCATCTTTGTAAAGACGTTGGGTTGATTTTAGGGTTTAGTTCTCCTTTAAGGGAGGTACATGTACATTAATAAACACTTGGGACTCCTACTGTAAAAGGCAAACACATAGCAAGAAAGAAAAGGCAAGCATCTAGTGATCAAGTTCACAACTTCACTCAATCTATACAAACAGCTTTAATACCAACCGCTTAACAACACAATTTTAGTTACGGACTACTTACATGTGCATTACCAACAACTTACTGACCACTTACAGGGCTTTCAAAATAAGCCGGCAAAGATTGCTGGTTTAATTATCAACGGACGATGAAACTTTTGCTTAACTTTTAGCCTTTTATCTCAGATGCCTACTTTCTTATGTTGACCTCCTCCTCAAAAACGTTTTGAAAGCCCTAAAATAACTTAACCATCTATTTTTGGTGAAACTTGTTCACTTTAGCCCTCCTAGGTTTCAAATAGAGAGTACATGTACACTGTAAGCTACATGACTTGTACAATTGACTTGTACAAAATGACATGTATGAAAAACAAGGTGTCCATTAATTTGAGCTGTCTGCATGCTTTCAGGAATTGTTGGTAAGTAGACTGGTTGAATTGTAATTCTGATCTGAGATATGTTAGAACTGACTGTACATGACTTGTGTATGTTGTGGGTCAATTTTGATCACTGGTTCAATTTGTTTTGAACCAGGGCAAAATTATGTTTTTGAACTGGTTCAATTTTCAAGATTCTACAAAAGGAATTTCATTGTTTGGGGGATGCATAATAAAAACGTTTTTTGGGGGGAAGGGGGGACACCTAACCCTAACCGCTGTAAAATAGTATTGACAACCCTCCCCCCCCCCCCCCCCCCCCCCTATTTCCATTCTCTCCTTTTCCCCTGTCTCCCCTCCCTAACCCTTATACGATTGCTTAGACTTACCCGTTGGGATTGGCAGGATCCCATGTAATTTGATGGGATCCCAGCTATCCTGCATGGGATGATAACAAAATCCCACCTGGGATCCCAAGTCTAATGCCAGGATTGCTGTTGGGACAGATGGGATCCTGGGTGGGATGGTAACAATATCCCACCTTGGATCCCAACTATATAGCTGGGATAACTGTTGGGATGATGGAATCCTGGGTGGGATCCCAGTTATTCCGCCTGGAACGATAACAATATCCCACTAGGGATTCCAACTCTTAAAGCTGGGATAGCTGTTGGGACAGACGGAATCCCAGGAGGAACATTGGGATCCCGGCAATCCCACCTGACATGATACATGTATAAAAATCCCACCTGGTATCCTGCTCTATAGATCATATCATTATAAAGTATTAAGTCCTATAACTACAGCAATCCCACAAAGTAGTAATAAAACAAGTCAAAATGTTCACAATTTAATATTATTATAGAGTACATGCACCCCGGGCTTTGGGTAGAGTAACCCAACCCCCCCCCCCCCCCCCCCCCCCCGGGACATGCACCCACACGCCAAAGTCATGTGTTATTTTTTTATAGCTTTCACACGAACTAAAGTCACTTACAGAAGCGTAGATTTCATAACTTTCTCCGGGAAAGAGGAATTTTGATGAACTGGCTGAAACGTTATGAGATTTACACAGAAATGAAGTACAAATTACCAGTTGCGTGAGTTGGCAGTATATTTAAACTCGATGTCTACGAGCCCGGCTACGAGGTACATGCTCAGCGATCGATCAAGTGGACTCGACTTACATGTAAATGTAATTTCCGTTAGAAACAACAAAGTCCTGATGCAACTTATTGTTGGTTGCATAATAGGTCAAGGCTTCATGCAACCAGAATAGCAGAAGAAACATATAGGTTGGTATTTGTGAACCGTCACAGGAATAAAACTAAAAGTGAGAACCAGTTCTGACGACCGTTCTGACAGGCCCAGCCTCGGCCTCGGGTTTTAAAATGGCCTTACGACTTACGTGCTTTCCCAGATAGACACAGCAAAACAGTTGAAGATGAGTTGGTTGACCAGTTAATTAGCGTATTAGATTCCTCGAATATATAGCCAGACCATTTCGCAAATTAATCCTCAGATGAAGCACTCCCGGCCATTAAGCTCTGGTAATTACTAAATTAGTTCTCAACAACAAACAAAGATGGCTGCTGTGAACTGATCCCAGGATGCATTGCTTATCTAAAGACCACTGACCTAAATTGTGCGGCACATCGCGCCATTTTTAAAACTAACAACTTCGATTCGGTAGCACGACGTGCATCTCTTGTATAATATGGCTTCCAGACTGAGCAAAGGGTTTCCAAAACACGCGGGAGATAAGAAAACTATAAAGGTAAGATGTGATCATTCAATCGTTGTGGATTGTTAACAAGAAAAGGGAATGTCGCGCAAGGTTATCATACTTTTAGTTCAGCTGTTGTTGGAATGGTTTCGATCATACGTACCTCGTGGGATCCCATCCCAGGTAAAATCCCAGTCGGGAAATCGTTCCAAAATCCCTGTTGGGATGTTGGGATCCCAGGTGGGATGAAGTTTATCCCAGGTTTTGGCTGGGATCCCGGCTCATGGTGGTGGGATGGGATCCCAGGTAAAATTCCAGGTGGGAAATCGTTCCACAATTCCTGTTGGGATGTGAGATGGGATCCCGGCCATCCCATGTGGGATCCCAACTGGGACAACGTTGGTATCTCACATGGGATGGCCAGGATCCCATCTGCCATTTTCACCTGGGGCAGCTAATGTATGTTATAGTCAATATTTGTAATATCACTAGAGTGATTTAATCTACTTAAATTGTGAAATATCTAATATTTACTATGTCAGTCTTTTCAATGTAGAAAATATTGTAAGCTGGTATTTCACATATATTTAAAGGCACTTGTACGAGATCAAATAGTCAAAGTACAGAAACAAAAGAAAACAATGAATTAGGTGAAATGACTAATACATGTACATGTACATGGAGCAGAGGGTGTGAGGAATATAATTATAGAGATCTTTGTAAGAAACCAGACAAAGTCTAGACAGTCGAGCATATCCTTTGACAGCTCCTTCATGCAGTGAGCCCCCATATTTTCTTCCAATGTTTTTTGGTGTGTGTGGGAATTTAGCAGATAATTGCAGGTGCCATTTTTGTTTCTGTTTACATGATAAGTTAATAACAAGGTAATTTAGTGATTTATATTGGTTCTGACAAGAAATTTCATATTCTAATTAAGCAATTTTGATATTATAGATGTTTATGAAATATAATTATATATAAGATGTTACTGTTTTCATAATATAAGTTTAGATATTTCTGGTAATGCCTTGGCAAAAACAAAGAGCATTTTTCAGTGCAGGAAAGCTAATTATGATAAAAAAAACATTGTTTAAAATAGTTACAATATAGTTTTTAATTTATATATTTTTAAGATTTTAAAGAAATAATCATTTGATTATTTGAGGAGACATGGTAACAGGCAGGCCTGACAGCATTTTTCATCTGCACCATTAGTTTATACACTTTAAATTTAGCTGTATAATATAACAATCATGATAATTATGATTAAGAAACAATGAACATTAAGACACCTATCTTTGGATATACGAAGGTTGTTATTATCTCCAATAAATATTTATATTCCAAGCTTACAGCTACTGTTTTTGTCATTTCATTCACTTCTTCGTTCATGAGCATGCTTATTGGCTAGCAGGGTTGTAAGTAAAAGCTGTCTGTTTGCTGAAAATTAGCCACCTGTTCTAACTTTTTAAACAGAACATTCTTATAAAGACATTTTCTGCATGTTCGGCTGTTTCTATCACCTGACAAGTATTTGACTGACAACCCTGATTATATGTAGACACTAACTGTACTGCACTTCCAAGCCTTGCTTATCAGCATGTTGGCTTGATTTTATAAACACTTGGCAATTAGAACACTTAGAGCAAATAATGTAGAGAAGCATTAAACTTGGGGTGTATTTTTACAAATTGTTGCATGTTTATATAATAACTGAAATATACATGTACATGCATAATAGTGTTTTATTTCTTCGATACACTTGCAGCATTTGTATACATTTTGTATACATCTGTTTGATCACTTTGATGTATACATTTTGTATACATTTGTTGTTTGCACAAGTCCAAAATTGTATATATACAGTACTAAAAGTATACCTTGTATACTTTTTGTATACCAAATTTACTAGATCCCTTCTCACTGCAAATGTATACATTTTGTATACAATCATCTAATATACCATTGTATACATTTTGTATATATTTTTTGTTTACGCAAGTCCAAAATTGTGCATACTAGGAGTATACATTAGTATACATTTTGTATACAATGTAACTATACATCAAATATACATTTAGTATACAAAATGTATACATCATGCTGTATACTTTTTGTAAAAAAAATGTATACTTTTTGTATATAAAATTGTACAAGATCTTAAATAGGATCCTACAGGATCATGTAGGATCCTTGCAAGATCCTGTACAGGATCCTAACAGGATCCTACAGGATCCTAACAGGATCCTGTGAAGGATCCTGGACCTTCCTACAGGATCCTGGACCATTGCTGTAGGATCCTGGACCATTGCTGTAGGATCCTGGACCATTCCTGTAGGATCCTGGGCTATTCCCTGTAGGATCCTGGGCTATTCCCTGTAGGATCCTGGGCTATTCCCTGTAGGATCCTGGGCTATTCCCTGTAGGATCCTGGGCTATTCCTATAGGATCCTTACACCCAAATTGTACCATACATGTAGTTGTCATATAAACATCATTACAATTACCAGACAGTAAAATACTCCTATTTCTATAAATAAGTTAAAACTATTCATTTACAAACTGTACATGTACTACATGTACACTGTAGTTCAACTTTATACATGTATATACAATACACGTGTAGTCCAATTCAAAAATGTCATTCTACTAGTCTAAGGCCCTGTTTATATGAAGGAAAGTTGGCTCGCCCTGGGCGAGCCAACTTTTCATACATTTCTTTATAAAACGAAGTCAACTGTCTACATGAGAAACCGCAAACTTGGCTCGGGGGGGCGGGTGACCCTCCTCCCCGAGGCACTCGGTTCACAAGGTAGGGTGACCCTGGGGGGCGAGCCAACTTTTTCTCATATAAACACTTTGGCTCGCCTAACCGGGCCAACTCGGGACACACAGAGCATGCGTGATCCAATAATACGTGCCCAGACTCGCTCAAAACAAAGTTGTCTCGGGCACCAGGGACATCTTTCCTTCATATAAACAGGGCCTAAGAGTCTTGATGGTCTGACTATTTACTAGTCAAAGTTAATGTCACCTAAATTAGAGGATAAGACCTCATCTCTAAAAACCTTCCATTTTATTGGACTCCCTTTGGGCCACACTATAAAGAAGTTATTGCTTAGTGAATCAAAATTACAGAGTTGAGACTTAATATGTAACAAAAACTGCATCTCATGGAAAATGTAGGAATTCCATCACCTTAACTGGTCGACTTCGGTGACTTCTGAGATGAAATTTGAGCTTTTGAATCTGACTAGATAGATTCTTAAAACATGCTCAAATTACTGTCAAAAATAAATTAAAACTGATCGATTTATAATACCTGCATAAGTACAGACTTCTAATGGTTTTATGTGAAAAATAATATGTATACTAAAGGTTAGAGTTTAAAGGGGTTGTGTCATGGTGGTCATGAGAGGCATTTGTAATGATCTCCTTTTTTGTGAAAAATATTAGATTTTGGAGAAAATCTAAAAACTACTGAATGTACTTGGAATGAACAGTTATTTTCAGCAATTTTGTAATGAACTGAGGAACCTTGCACATAGATGTATGTGGAGTGGTTAAAATTAAAGCAAAATGACAAACAAATTGTATGTAAAGAGAATGACTATATACAGGTGTAACACCTTAACATAGCCCCTTTAAAACCTAGCTTACATGTAGGTTTAGGAAAAAAGTAACAGAGTTAATAATGAATGTTCCATGCCATTCTAACTCTTTAACTTTTAGTTTATTACGTCATATACATCTATAGGTTTTACAAACTACATGTATACAGTTTTAATAACAAATGATTATAATCTTCACTCATTACTTGGCAGTCAACTTTTCCCTGATTAGCATTCATTGTTGGTGATGATTTCAAGAATTAACCCTTTAGCCCCAAGGGTGATCAAAGCTAAAGGGAAGCAGGCAGATCATGAGTATTTGGAGTTGATCAAAATTGTATCCAAATGTATAGAGAAAAGAATTTGGATGTCACTTTTGGGGCTGAAAGGGTTAAACACTTTGGTCCTTCATCTTTAATCCAAAGCCTGTAAAACAATTAACCATAATAAGAGTTACGATTTTAGATGAGTACTGTGATATAAAGTCCCGTGCGGTTTGCCAACCGGAAACTGACAAATATTTTTCTACTTCCCACTTCTGTTTCTACCAAAATGACTTCGGTTTTGTGGGTGATTGTGTTGAATAGGGTATTGAGAAGCACTCCAACATCGGACGGTACAAAGTGCAGGGTGCAGGTTGAGTGCAGCTTGACAGTTTTCGATTGATAAATGAAATATATCAATAGATAAATAAAATAAATAATAAATTAGCAAATATAAATAGAAAAATAGAATTTATTAATTAATTAAATGAAAGTCGAATAAAAAAACTTAATATGTCAGAAAATCGTGTGTATTTCCCTGAAATCGAATCACACATCAACGAAACTTTAAGCACAGCAACGTCTATACTCTAAACGATTATATTATGTGACGTCATCGGTCACGTGATTAAGCAGTAAATCGTGTGTATTTACTGGGGTCAAAAGCGGAGTAGGTTAAAATTCGGAGCGAGCAGCTAAAACATTATACTTCGCTGCAAGCTATTTTAGGCGATGAAATAGTTATCACGTCATTTAGCGCCAGTGGCATGACGTAATTGCGGAAGTTGCCGGAGCTCGTTTAAAAGTGATTGGGATGCCTGTGTGATTCTCACGGTAGAGGCTCTAGGGATGTATATTTTTTCATTTTTTTTATTATAATTTTTTCGGGTTTTCCGGGTGTGTTCCAGGTTTTATTCCGGGTATGTTCCGTGATGTGATTTGGAAGTAGAATGAGACATTGGAGGTACCGTTGTGAGGCCCAAATCAAATCGCTAAGTACCATGATATATGCAAACATGTAAAGGACGTTAATTGTTTATATACAAGATCGACGTATCGCTATACTTGCACTTGACTGTTCATAAAATTCAAATTGAATGAATTAGGGCAAGAATTAAGGCTTCAAGCGACAAAGGACGTAATTGACAGCAAGCCCCCACGGCCTCCGCCACGATTTACTGCTTAATCACGTGACCGATGACGTCATAATATGATTGACACCTTGTTCGTTTAGAGTATAGGCGTTGCTGTGCTTAAGTTTCGTTGATGTGCGATTCAATTCTAGGGAAATACACACGATTTTATGACATTGAGTTTTTTTGTTCGATTTTCATTTAATTAATTAATAAATTTTATTTATCTATTTATATTAGCTAATTTATTATTTATTTTATTTATCTATTGATATATTTCATTTATCAATCGAAAACTGTCAACCTGCACCCAACCTGCACCCAACTTGCAACCTGCACCCAACCTGCAACCTGCACTTTGTACCGTCCGCTCCAAATCAAACATTTTAGAATGATAAAATTCGAAAAGGGATTAACAAGACCCGGGACATGATCATGTGAGTTTTGTTGTTCCAAAAAGGTAAAATGTTTGAATTAATTATTACTAGTACAGTGAATCTCAAATGAAGCTAAGCCATCTCAACTCTTGAAGAAATTTCAATTGCAATCATAAACTACATGTACACTTGACCTCTTGAAGCTTTCATAAATAGTTTCTTCAAATATAATATCTTGGAATAATATATTCAAGTACACTTACTACAGGGCTCCAACTATTATAGGCTATAGATAGCAACTTTCAGTGTGTTCGGTTCGTTAATTTGTTCATGTTGCTCATAATTACATAAACTTCCGCTCACCTAGTACGTACTGCACAGATTTCTTCAGGAATTCATCTCTTTCCAGAACTGAAACTGCCTCTCACTTGGAGCAGTTATTATTATCTTTCATCTGGTGAATATTGGCATTGAAATGCTGTTGAAATGACCTTCTATTAAAGCGAGTTTAAAACTCCAGCAACAAAATGGCCTCTTGCTATTTGAAATGTGCAACTGTTACCAAATATGGGTAGTTCTAGGCCACTCGGTTGAAGCACTACCCTGGTTGTAGAACCTCTGGCACCAGGGTATTGAAGCACAGGCAGCCCAAGCCAAAACGTTTATAGAATTGCCTCAAACCAAAATTAAACACAACAGTGATGAACAGGAACAACTTCTTAACACACAGGTAATATTTCATGACTTTATTTCTTGTTTTACTACAGTTTCAGATTTTTTCTAAAAAAAATCCCATTCATTACTAAATCAATAGCTTGTTTATATTCGAATTTCTCAATGAAAGCACACTTTTAAGGGACTGGATGAAAATATTTTGCTTAATTAAACAATGGGAATTTTCTTTTATCTTTAGTCTAAAACAACCAGGAGAAGATTGTTAATGTTAGAGTTTTTTTATTCTCTCAACAACAATTAAGATCAGGAACTGGGCATTAATTACAGGGGGGAGGGTACCCTGGTTCCAGAGGGGCTGAGGTACGAATATACTGTAATGTGCCGCGATCGAAAGAGTTTTGATTCCCCGAAGGAGTTTTGTTTTGCGTGACGACCGTTGAGCCCGTCGCTTCGCGACTCGTGCTGAAATGGTCATTTCAGCTGGTCTCGCTTCGCTCCCCCCGACGATTTCGAGCCTCTTGTATCCAGGGTAGGGGGAGGGGGAGGGGGGCTGGATGGTGGAAAAAGGAGATGGGTCCCCAATTTTCATGCAGAAAATTAGTGGGGCATAGTAAGCTAGAGGGGAAATTATTGGAGGGGTGGGGTCATCAAAAATTGAGCATGACATTTTCCAGTTAATTCTTATAACGATTCTGTTCCTAGAAAGATTATAAAAATTTTCAAGAATTTCCTATGTCATAGGATTCAATTCCTATAAGATGCTACTTGGATTCTTATTCATATTTATATGTAGGATCCTATTCAATTAAGAGCTGCATTTTTCTACATGTATATGAAGGATCCTGATATAGGATGCTATTCAAGATGCCGTTCCTATGTAGGATCCTATGCAGGATCCTTTTTAGGATCCTATTCAAAATGCCTTTCCTATGTAGGATCCTATTCAGGATCCTGTATAGGATCCTATGTAGGATCCTTTTCAGGATCCTATTCAAGATGAGGTTCCAATCTAGGATCCTACTCAGTATCCTGTATAGGATCCTACATAGGATCCTTTTCAGGATCATATTTATTCAAGATCCTGTTCCTACATAAGATCCTATTCAGGATTCTGTTCCTACATAGGATCCTATTCAGGATTATGTTCCTATGTAGAATCCTATTCAGGATCCTATTCCTACATAGGATCCTATTCAGGATCCTGTTCCTACATAGGATCCTATTCAGGATTCTGTTCCTATATACATAGGATCCTATTCAGGATTATGTTCCTATGTAGAATCCTATTCAGGATCCTATTCCTACATAGGCTCAAGATCGTGTTCCTGTGTAGGATCCTACAGGATCCTACAGGATCCTGTCCAGGATTTGCACCAGGGAGGTCGTTGGAATGAATTTAGAGTCAAAATAATTATAATGCCTCAAAATCACTCCAAAAGCAGTCGGAATTTAGCAGTCTGCATGAGCAGCACTTAATAATCACGGTACTCAAACGTGTTTGTTCGCCAATTAAGCTTAATATTTTTTTTAAACGAGTGCTTTATCTTGGGTTTCATAGGTTAAATATTTTGCCTTTTTTTATAAATAGCATTTATTAATAGCAAGGCACAACAAGTTTGGCGAGTGAGATGTGAACTAAACCAAATCTTAACCTGCCCCCTAAAACCAGCCCTAACCTGTAACCACTCCGTAAAGAAATTCCCACAAAGCAGGTAAATGACAAGTTCTCACCCTCTTAGGGCTAGGGTTCCCAGGTAAACAACGAGTTAGCCTTCAAGGGTGGTGTAAAATCATGGGCTTACCATGGGTTAGCAAGCATCGTAATACATCACATCTTAAGCAATATTATTAAAGGCCTGTTTACACAGGCGAGTTTCACAACTGAGAATTATCGCGATTTTCACTACAATTTGTCGTGCTCGCGCAGCAACTTCAAATCGCACGTGTAATGTACGAATCAATTCGAAACATCAACATTCCCCCTCCCCCCTGGAAGGTAGTGTTATTAGAAAAATCTGTTTGTAAATGGCGGCTAAAGTGAACAAGTTGCACCGTAAATACGTGGTCGGTAAGTGGTCGGTAAGTGGTCGGTAAGTGGTTGGTAAGTGGTCGGTAAAATTGTGTCGGTAAGTGGTTGGTAAGCTGTCGGTAAGCTGTTGGTAAGCTGTTGGTAAGCTGTTGGTAAGCTGTTGGTAAGCTGTCGGTAAGCTGTCGGTAAGCTGTCGGTAAGTGGTTGACTCATTTGAACCAAAATATGCTTTTAAGTTTCCAACGTTCTGGCAACGATAATGCACTAGTCAATTGAAACTCCGGCCCCCCGACCCCCGGGACATAGCGGGGAATGTAACATTTATACAGTGTTACCTTTTCCCCGCCCATCGGGGACAGTTGGCTGTTACAATACCCGCCCCTATGGCCCCGGCATGTGCTTCAGAATTTTCAATTGGGAGGTGGCATTGATAAATTGAATATACATAAGCTTAAATCTGTTGTTCCATTATTTGAAAAAAATACATTTTCTGTAGCACATCACTAGCGGATCCAGGGGAGGGGTTTCGGGGGTTGCAACACCCACTTGATTCCTGTAAATCACTGTAAATTCATTTTTAGAACTCTCTAGATTTAAAAAAATCCTTTTGCAAACCCTCCTTTCACAAAATCCTGGATCCGCTCCTGTACATTTTCTATTACTATACATGCTTTCCGCACTTTTACAGTCTCCACCATTGTTTTGTTTATCAGAAACCGTTGTCTGTCAACAAAAAAACAACAATGCAACAAAGGAATATAAAGGAAATGTCATGCAGCTGCGTTTAAGTATATTTAAGTAATGATCCGTGTAAAAAGTACGACACAATCCATTGTTATGTGGCATTGAGCCCCCCTCACATGGGATTTGTCTGTGTTTTTGACTACGAAAACACCGGGTGATAATTATGATTATTCTGAAATAAAAGTAGTATGAAGTCTTAGTTTCATTCCATTTTTATGAACAAATTATCTTCCAACCAATAGGAACAGCCAAAAACAATAGCTACGAAACAGGCACGATTGATAAGGTTCCGAACATACGATTTGCTTTACAAACGACATTTGGAATCGCAGTGCAAATCGTATTTTTTATAGTTTGAAAAATTGGAGGAAATTAAACGTCTTCCTAACCTCTAAGGCGATTTTCATGTTTCAACCAATCAGATCAAGAATTTTCACAATACAAAATTAACACCTTGCCCATCTGAATGCCGTTCGGTGTCGTACTTGTTACACGAATCATTACTTAATCTGATATTTTGCCGTGACGCGCAAATACGTGTAACAAAGTGTGTGTAATAATAAACACTTCCTGATCTACTACTCGTGCCATAACTCAGTATAAACACTGCCTTTGATGGAAACACCCAGGACTTGTTTAAATTAACTTCGCTTTTTGCGTGTCCCTAGTTTCCGCCATGTTTGATACACGTTGTTGATGCTCGGGCCCAGTCCCGCTCTGTCGTGGCTGGCGTTACAACCACCGCTATAATCCCCGCAAATTTTGCAAATCGTTACTTTCCCCGTTCCACCGGGAAAATGCAGCGTTAAATGTGCGTTATTCCACGGCCATGTCCCCGTTAATGCCCCGCTATGTCCCGGGGGTCGGGGGGCCGGGGTTTCAATTGACTAGTGCATAAACCGCTTCGATAACAGATAACAAATTAAAATATCCGCGGCACTCATTGTTGGGCCTCTCCTGTTGTGTCAAAAACCAGACAACAGTCTGAAAGCGCATGAATCGTTATCTCATACTGGCTCAAGAATATTTTCAACCAAATTACGCTTAATAGCTTCCAAAGTTTCCAACGTTATGACAACGATAAACCCCTTCGATACAGTGCGATCTCACGGCAAATTAACAGATAACTACAGTATTGTGCTAAAGTCATGCAAACATATTACGACGAATTTCGCTCTTAATGTTCAATGCCAACGCGAATTCGAATTCATGACAAACAGTTTTACAAACGTACAGTAAGATGGTTTTGGTAAATACCCTGCGTGCCAGAGGCGTCAAAGATTTGCCGCAGTTTGCCGCAGTTAAAGAACACGTGATATCACGTGGGAATCCAAGATGGCGCGGGTTCACTAATTTACGGAGTTGAATCGAGAAAATGCTGCAAAGAAGAAAAGACAGATTATTGAGTACACTGTTTTCATCAATATCCAACTATCTACAACGTAGTAAGAATACGCTATTGACAAATTCCATTCTAACATTGGAAAGCTACGCACACTTTGAGTTTGAGACAAAAATTCCCTGTTTGTACTATCAGCTTGATTTTACTTTGAGACGAAAATTCCCTGTGGAAACCATTCGTCAAGTACTGTCGGTAAGCTGTTGGTAAGCTGTCGGTAAGTGGTTGGTAAGCTCCGACCACTTACCGACAACAAATTTACGGTGCAACTTGTTCACTTTAGCCGTAAATGGCAGGTATTTTCCACCTCCAATCGATTGTCGATCTTTCTAAAACTGCGTTTTTAAAGATAGCTTGCTCGCCAGCATCCATGGCAACGCCTTTCCCATGGGGATCACGAGCTCAATTGACCTATATCACTATGACGTCATATCAAAATAATCTATTGTTCAAACGCTAAGGATCACGGTCGTGGGAGGGGGACAAAACAGGAAATCGCTATCAAATGCATTTTGAAGAACGTAGAATAGCGGTAACAGCCACCAAATACGGTAAATATTGTGGGATAAACATTGATTCAGCTGATATCTGGAAACCAGACAATTCGAAGTTAAATTTTCCTCAGCAGAGCAGATTTAGTTCAAACTTCTATTGTTCAAGTCGATTCTGTCCCCCTCATAAACAAGCCGTGACGTCATAATGATATAGGGTAATTCTTTCGTTAATGAAGTATACGTACAAGTTTGCTTGTATACAGTACTTGTACAGCTCTTTTTGTCAGGTTTTAATTACATTTTCACTTAACGCCAGCCGCCGGTTTTCAACTCAAACCCTTCACAATTTTGTCTCCAGTTAATGCGCTTTCGGTTTCTTGGTAAAGATATGATTGAAATAAAGTGTACCTAAATGAAATACAGGTATTTTCATGCATAAAAATGCATTTTTATGTCGGAAAACCAAAATAATGTTGTGAGCATCTCAAGTGAAAGTCGTCGAGTTTCAGTCTAATTTTAGTTTGATTCCTATTCCCAATTCAGTTTACTGCGCAATGGTTTTCTGGCACGTGGCGGGAATTTCAGCAAACTTTCAAACTGTTCAATATATTTTTACTATTTTCGTAAATGCTATGGTACATGTATTCAAAGACAATTCATTGCCCGACTCGGGAATTCCATGTTAAATTTCATCCATGGTAAATTTCACTTGAAAAAATCATATCCCACGAATCGCATTTTGCGTGAAACTATTTCCTCATCAAGCAATGAATTTACCAATAAAAACCCTAACCGTCAGTAACCATAAGCTCGCAGGTAAACAACGAGTGTGTGGGAATAATTTGTGGCTATTATAAGAGCTCACAGGTGAACATGCGAGATTTTCTCTATTCCACAAGGTTTGCCCTTGATTTAGCGCCATCTATTCTTCAATGGTCATTTAACAACAACAACAACAACAATTTATTTACCCAATTCAAGAATTATATATATACATTTTGTTTCGACATGAATGGTAAAATTCTATCCAGAATAACTGTATAGGAATTAAGCTATATAATCAAGCAGGATTTGCACTAATCCAAACCTAACCCATCCCATAAAACATACCCTAACCTCCAAAAACAAGTTCACAGGTAAACAACAAGTTCGGCTAAAGTGAACAAGTTGCACTGTAAATATGTTGTCGGTAAGTGGTCAGTAATAACAAATACGGCATTTTAATGAACTTCATAATAGTTATGAACATATTTGCTCATGAACCCAGCTAAAGTTTCATCAATTTGAATGTACATGATGTAATTGTAACTTTACATGTGTATTAATTCTGTAGGTGGTGACAGGATCAGAGACACCATCAAACTTGACTCAGATATTCTTGCTGAAATTGCTCAGTGCTTGAACAAAGCAATCCAAGGTCTTAAAGCTGGGTGGCGAGGACTTGGTACACGCCTAGGAGTTAGAATTGAGATCTTAGAAGGTCTGGAGCCTCCAGATGAACAAGCCGTCCATAGTCCAACCAAGAAAATGATCTCATGGTTGGCATCTGCCAAGCCTCACACAAAGGTTGTGGATATTATCACTGCACTGGAAAAGATTCAACGCACTGATGCTATCAGGATAATATATAATTACATGTACACATACCTTGAAGGTGAGTCTGAACATTAAATAATAGGCCTTTTGGTGCTCACATGCTGCCAGACGTGCTGATAAATCACTTTAATAACCTATGAATTGTGCTCGTGATCCCATGGGAAAAGCTTTACTGGATGGCAAACAAACTTTAAAACGCTGTTTAGGAAGCTCGACAATCGATTGGAGGTGGAAAATAGCAATTACAAACAGATGTCGCTAATAACACTTGCAATCTCGTACAAGATGCATGAGCGTACACCATTGCAGATTCTATTAAAAATAGGTCCACAAGGGGAAAAAAGTACTTGAGCAATTATTTGTGATCCGATAGATCGATATCGATATCGACCAATCCCTTATTTTCCACGGCTTCACAAAGTCACTGACTTGGCGAATTCGAACCTTCCATACATTTGGACTCAAGATAGATATTAAGACTTTATGTTAACTTGCTAAATCCACCAAACTAAGACTGCTTACTCTTATGCCTGCCATTAATTCAGTTTTTTTGAGTAGTCACCTCAAAGCTGCATTTATTTAGAGCAAACTTGTATAACTTACATGTAGGTGCTTTTAAACTACAACTTTAATCATTTCATCCCGCAAAATCCCTAGAGATAGCTCCTACATATTTCTGTCCTTGTGCGAACCTTGACTGGATTCCCACTGGTTTTAAACTCGAGTACGAAATAATCTTCGGCTAGCTGTCTCGACATATCACATGCATTGAAGCTGCTCTCACAAATTATGGGGTATTATAATCACTTGCTGTGAAAGATTGTAAGAGAATCAAGGGCACAGAATGAAAAAGGGGCCTGGTAGCCTAGTTACATGTAGTTCACTGTAGTCCTTTATTTTATGTTATTTCATAGAATCATGAGCTCTCATCTAAAATTGGTTATAGTGCCTGATGCCTTTCGGACAAGAGCAGCAACTCTGTCTCTATTGGCGAAAGTTATATTCTATACATCCATTCTAAAACGTTTCTTAAATTCTTAAATTTGTACATATGTGTGCAAATACCATGTGTGAACTGCATGTGTGTGTTTATACCCTGTCGTATACGTATATATATATATCATTTTTAATCGTATTCTTTCATATATGACCACATCAGCAATTGTGCTGTGTTTAAACAAAATTAATCGTGTTTAAATAAAGGTTTTTGTATTGTATTGTTAGTAAGTCAGCCATCATGTACATTCTGTTTATTTCAATGTGAGACAGTCGATCATTTCTTTGTTGAGTGTATAGAGTAAAACAAAAAATATTTTGCAATAAGAACCTGGCTTGAACTGTTTGATGTCAAACTACCCAAGTCTAATTTGATAAATATTATTTTAGGTGTTGATGAGCAACCAGTTAATTACATTATTTTATTGTTCAAACTAAGTTTCTATAGAGCAAGAGAGAAAGGACATACAATCCCTTCCTTAAACCATTAAAAAATATATTATCATATTACGAAAAAAATATTGAATTTAAATTGGCAAAAGAAAAGCAAAGCAAAAGCTTACCTTCCACTTTGATAAGTGGAAAAATATATCGAATGCATCGTCCCAAAGAGATTAAAAAGAATGTTAATGTGGTTTTTAAGAAGATAGTTGCAGTTTTATTATGTATTATCTATTTTTTTTATGTCTTCCATCTTTTTTTCTTTTCATTTCTTGTATTTGTATTGTATTGCGTTATTATTATTAGTAAGCTATTAAGTGTAACTGTTTGTATTAGTAACTTAAAGTGCCTATGAAGTGAAAAAATAGACCCTGTTTTCATTTTATTTTATTAAATTTTAGTGTTCCCTAAGTCATCTTGTGCAATTAAAAATAAATTTGGAGAGCGCAAACATTTTTTTATTTCCTGTCGAAGTCAGGCATAATTGTCAAAATCATGCGACAATTTTTATGCTGTTAATGTCTGGTAATTACATGCGAGACGTCAAGTGGTTTGCACATTTATATTAACAAAAGTAAAAATAAGGCCGACGGCAAGGATTCTTTCAGAAAAAAAACGTGACAGTTGGCAAGGCTACTCAAGTAATACATATTTAGAATAAAAATTAGACAAAAAAACGAACTATATTTTGTTTTATATACGAAGATAAATATTAATATGCAAACCACTTGACGTCACGCATGTAATTAGCATTTCATTAACGGCATAAAAATTGTCGCATGATTTTGACAATTATGCCTGATTTCGACAGGAAAATTATTTTTAATTGCACAAGATGACTTAGGGAACACTAAAATTTAATAAAATAAAAATAAAAACAGGGTCGATTTTTTTCACCTCATAGGCACTTTTAAGGCAGGTTACTGAAAAAGGTGATTTATTTTATATCCCTGTAGAGTCAGCAGATGAAGTCGAGGGATATTCTCCTACAGTGAGCTATGCTCCAATGGATGCAAGTGCTGTCTCTTACCCTCCATACGGGACCCAGGTCACTGACTCAGTGCCCAGTGAGTGTCATGTGGAATGCATTTCACTAAGAGAAAACATAATATGCCCAGGGCCCTATCTCCCACATGGATCGACTCTGTTCTTTGTCTTTCTCCCAATGGTGCTTGTAGTTAAGGTTACCGGATACCTTCAGGGTCCGTTTCCAGTCTAAATTACGTAGCGCCTCGAGGAAACATCGTAGATAAATCATCCATGTATCATTTTAAAGCTTATAAAATTGGCTACAAGAATACATAAAAAGTATTGAGTTCTTTGAAAATCTCGAATTTTCCGCGATCCCGTTACTCCGATCTAGTGAGATGGCTTTCAGAAGCTCCGACTCCGAAAATATTTTAAAGTTTAAAAATCTGTTTGCTTTGTCGCATTTCAGACGAATCGTATTACAAAGGGTGTCGGGGAATGTTAAAATTCGATTTAGTTCAAAAGTTATCATGTTCTTCGTGAAAAGGCGAAAACATGCGAGAAACGCCGGCAAGAGCTCTCTTTTTAGAATTTCCCAATTCCCCGACATCCTTTTGCAGCTGCGATATCAATTGACATTTTGTGAAAATTTCACACAAATCTAATAAATTCCTCTTGAGTGGGAGCTTTTTTAAAACTCTATTTTGGTTGATAATCGAAACGTAGAAAATAGCACTTCAAAAAAATTAGCCGTCTGTCCTGCGTGGATTTGAAGCCCCGCCTCTCTAACAATTAGCGAGCTCTTGGCCAATCATTTCTCATCACAGTTCAACTATCTGTCAAGATTTCCCGTCAATGTCGATTTCCGATCAAAGCTGCGCGCCGCATCGAGAAAATGTGAATATAGCCGGTTGTTCTAGTTCTCTTGTGTGACTTGAAAAATAGGAAAGACAAAAAGACCTCGAGGGACAAAGCCAAGGTGAACACCTAGAGACGCCTTGAATGCCAGCATAGTTTAATAGTACAGGAGACAGCGATTTGCAGGCGTCTGAAACAGCACTCGTTTCAAGCGATTCAGAGTCACCGTCAGACTTTACGTTTCCATCTAAGCTTTCTTGGCCCGGGTTTCTTGGAAACACATATTCTCTGGGCTGGCTCCTATCAATTCTTCTTTTATTATGTTCAGATGTGGACAACTCGGCAACTACGAACCCTTGTCGGGTTTTGCGAGGACTTCTATTTGGCTCGTAGTCGTATGCATTGTTTGGCCATGTTTTGCTTTGCTTTTTTCTTTGTTTTCCAAGCTAAGGACATCCTGCTTGCTTTTTGGAAGACATAAGGCCAACAACCGATGGAATTATGGAATTGTGTGTGGAAAAACATTTCTCAATAAACGTCAACATGAATTTAATATGCGCTAGCTTTCCCCACACCGTCGTTACGGGCGAGTGAGCACTTGTCATGTGTTTATTGATCTGCTGTCAATCAGAATATTTTACTTCGGGTTAAAAACTTACTTTTGGTATTTCTCCGTCAATATATTTTTTTTGAACGGAGTTTTTGGGATATGATAAACTACTACTAAATCAGGTACATTTCTGTGCGAAAAAAAAATCTTCCCCATCTTTTTCGTTTTGAAGGTATCCGGTAACCTTAAGAGAAATTCGCATGCGTTTTCCATCTGTTTACTCTGGGAGCCAGAATGTGACAGCGCTGAATAACAATCTCGTACACAGACCTCATTTACTGAATAACGTGATGCGCGTAGACTAGGGACGACTGCGCGTATACAAAAAATGGCGGAAATTTAGCTTCATGTTTTGCTGGAAGGATAAGATTCAAATACTCAGACCATTTCCTCCAGAAACTGAGAAACACAATCTGTGTTGGACAAAGTAAAAATAAAGCCGAACGGCAAGGCTTCTTTGAAAAAAAACGTGACAGATGTCAAGTAATACATATTTAGAATGAAAGTTAGACAAAAAAAGCACTGCATTTTGTTTTATTTACGAAGACAAATATAAATGTGCAAACCAACTGACGTCATGCATGTGATTAACGTATCTTTAACGGCATAAAAATGTCGCATGATTTTGACAATTATGCCTGACTTCTACACGAAAAACAATGCTGTTCGCGTTCTCAAAATTTATTTTTAATTGCACAGAATGAAGTAGGGAAGACTAAAATTTAGTAAAATAAAATAAAAATAGGGTCGATTTTAACCCGTGGATGCATTGATTTTCATTTCCGAATGTGCCGTATCCGCGTATCCTTTTATGTTCGGAATATGTTCGGGTTATGCGATTTTCATGGATAACTCGCTTAATATTACTGGCAGGTGACTCATACCTGGACAGACATGGTAGTGGGTCCCCACAAATCACTTAGTGGTGATGACGTAATGATGTCGTTCATCGGTCACGTAATTTTTAGTATATGCCAAAATACCTCGCTGACCATCCGCGAGTAGCCCTTAGGGGCCCTATTTTTTCACTTCATAGGTACTTTAAAGGAGCTCGGTAATGGTTACACGCATGGTTACTAAGCCACCCAAACTTGGAAAAGTGAGGCAACGTTTTCAAGTTTAGATTTCGAATAAGACGAACTCAGGGATTGTCACAAGCTGATTCATTCAGCCTATATCTACCATAACCATCTCTCAGTTTAGTGCTCTCGAAGCCATTATGTTAGGGTATTTAGTTGTTCACTTTTCATATTTAGTAGAAATGTTCGAATTCATATTGAGATGTAGTTTTAATTAAGTTAGATTTTGAAATGGCATCGACAATACCTTTCAATGGCCGCTCAATTGCCAACTTGCCATGGTGGATGAAGGAAACAAATGACCGAAGAACGTAGGTTTTAAAGAGCCCGAAAGTCTCTTTAACAACAAAAGGTAAAACATTTAAACCTGGTATCCAGGGTAACATGACTGATGAGAAGTGCCTCATATCCTGCTGGTTTGATGATAAAGAATGTATATCATAGTCTTTCATAGCAATAAATGCATTAAAAAGACAGCTCAAAAGTTCTTACAATGTACATGTATTTCCCTTCCGTAGCAAACTTGAGACCCAAAACGTATAAGAACCATGGGTTTGGTTTCCCACAAGGACCAAAGTTTTTAACTGGACGCAGTACAGACAGACAAAACCTAACGTCGTACCTGGTTGACAGTGAGTGTCGCATGGTTGTTGTCTACGCACCTCCAGGCTTTGGCAAGACGACGTTGGTTGTCCAAACTGCTCATGACCTCATTAATCAGTACGACATCTTTGCTGTTTACATAAACTCCAGACATGTCTATTGTATTGATGATTTAGCAGTGAAGATCCTGGAAGCGTACGGTACCATGTATAACAATAAAAACCCTGTTCCACAAGCCTTGAGACTCTTGGAGACTTTTGGCAGAGAAACTGTTCTCATCATAGAAAACTTGGACAACATGTTACATGCTCGAGACACACCTTCACGTATGGGCTTGCCTAACACACCGTCGATACCCAGTATTTCCCTTGGGGCATCTTCATTGCAAGTTTCTTTTAGCTTTGACAGAAATAGTGACGATCAAGCCTTTCGGAACTTTGTTCAAGACATAGCAGAGTGCTGCCCAAGAGTTCATCTAGTTGTCACATCATGGGAGAGATTAGACTTCTTTAGTTTCACAGTACAGCATCACGAGTTAGAACCACTAGATGAGAAGGACTCTGTTGAACTCCTAATGCACCGCAGTGAGGGTGCTCTAGAAGAGGACAAGGCAGCACAAATAGCAATATGTTGTGGTGGGATACCCTTGTTGCTATGTGCTTCTGTGGTTACGCTACTGAAAATGCAGAGTGATATTCAGGATATTCCTCCCACAGAATTGCTGAACATATTAAGCCCTACATCACTGCCTCCAGAACAACGTATGAAACACTGTCTGGGTATTTGCTTTGATAGGATGGATCAGGCCTTACAGGAACTACTCATCACTCTCTCTGTGTTTCCTGACAACTTCACGATGTCCCAGCTGAAGACTCTTACAATTGGAACTGAGGTGTCTGAAACACTACTTCAGGAACGGCTGTTTGCGTTAAAGCATAAATATTGCTTCATTCGCTGTGACACATTATTGAATACATACACATGTCATTCTGTCATGAGGTCATTTGGCATCACCAAAGCCTGCAATGACTCGTACTACAAACCCATGTTTGAAGCAGCAAGAAAGAAGTTCATTTATTACTACTTAGATGCACTCCTATCAAATGACAGGCAGTTCTTCAGCCACAAATCCAAGTCTGCAATGACTAAGTACCGCCGGGAAAGAGAGAACATCAGGCAGATAATCCAGTGGTGCATCACAGACACGACATTGGATAGCAAGGTAAAGTTCTTGTGTATTGACGCCTTTGTTGTGTCATCGATGTTCCTGGTCAAAGTAATGACGGACATGGAGTTTGAACGACTCTTTTCCAAATTAGCGCAGCTGTGTAAAAATGATGGGGACAGTAAACGAAGGAGTGACTGTCTGACTTGTCAAGGTGCCAAGATGGTGATCAACTGCATGTGCTGTGGACAACTGTGTTATATTCATCTGGAAAGAGCCATTAGATGCTTAGAAAAAGCTGACAACCTTATTATGAAGTTACAGAAACCCTACTTTAACTTCACTGATGCCAATTACAAGAGGACAAGAGCACTGTTCCTTAGTAAGTATGGCAGGTGTTTGGTGAGAAGGGGAGATTGGTTGAAGGGTTTCGACCTTATCGAGAAAGCGATAAAGAAATGCGAATGCTGGAAGGATTCTGCTGAGAAGAAGGAAGTTGTCACGCTTGCAGCATGTCATGATGATTTGGCAGGTTTGTAAAACCTAATCAAATGTCTTATGTATAAATGTGGCAGTTAGTACATACGTGGGTGTAGCCAGCCAATATGCCTGGGCCTACGATTATTTTGGAATATTTATTACAGTATGCAAAATAAAATGATATATAATTAAAGAGAAACACTTTCCTGGCATATTTAGAAGTTGAAAAAATTAAGTAAAAAAGACAAAGGGACAGGCAAATACATTTGCGAGAGTCGAAGTCTAAACATTTCCCGAGGGGGCATGCCTCCAGACTCCTTGGGGTGGGTCTCCCGGGTTGACTGTGTGGGTCAGCAACTTTATTACAATCTGGGGCCAACACATTAATTGTGTTTGGAAGGAAAGGCATAGGTAATTGGAAGGGATGTACTGTCACTAGACTGATTAACCAAAGTTTAGCCTAGCAAAAACAAAAGATTGCCTCGCTCTGAATCCAAGATGGCCACCGAGTGAAGGGTGAATTGCATTCCACTCAGTTCTGTTACCATAACATATATAGTCGTTCTATCTAAACCTGTTATTATTATACTTATATCTGTAGCGGCTAAAGGCTATTGTGGTAAACATACGGACGCAATCGATATACGAACAAACCACGTGCTGCCCATCTACGAGAAAGTTCTCGGGGATCACCACTTCACATCCAGTGTATACAGCCACATCGCCAGCAGCTACTTAGAGCTGGGGAATTACAGCAAAGCCATCGAGTTCAACTCGAAGGCACTAGAGTGCAGACGATCCATACTGAGTGATCACCAAGACACGGCCCGTTCACTGTTTGACATGGGAGTTACCTTCTCGGCACAAGGTCAGCCTCAGTGGGAGAGGAAAGTGGGAGAAGGAAAGTGTGAGAGGAAAGTGTGAGAGAGGAAAGTGTGAGAGAGGAAAGTGTGAGAGAGGAAAGTGTGAGAGAGGAAAGTGTGAGAGAGGAAAGTGTGAGAGAGGAAAGTGTGAGAGAGGAAAGTGTGAGAGAGGAAAGTGTGAGAGAGGAAAGTGTGAGAGAGGAAAGTGTGAGAGAGGAAAGTGTGAGAGAGGAAAGTGTGAGAGAGGAAAGTGTGAGAGAGGAAAGTGTGAGAGAGGAAAGTGTGAGAGAGGAAAGTGTGAGAGAGGAAAGTGTGAGAGAGGAAAGTGTGAGAGAGGAAAGTGTGAGAGAGGAAAGTGTGAGAGAGGAAAGTGTGAGAGAGGAAAGTGTGAGAGAGGAAAGTGTGAGAGAGGAAAGTGTGAGAGAGGAAAGTGTGAGAGAGGAAAGTGTGAGAGAGGAAAGTGTGAGAGAGGAAAGTGTGAGAGAGGAAAGTGTGAGAGAGGAAAGTGTGAGAGAGGAAAGTGTGAGAGAGGAAAGTGTGAGAGAGGAAAGTGTGAGAGAGGAAAGTGTGAGAGAGGAAAGTGTGAGAGAGGAAAGTGTGAGAGAGGAAAGTGTGAGAGAGGAAAGTGTGAGAGAGGAAAGTGTGAGAGAGGAAAGTGTGAGAGAGGAAAGTGTGAGAGAGGAAAGTGTGAGAGAGGAAAGTGTGAGAGAGGAAAGTGTGAGAGAGGAAAGTGTGAGAGAGGAAAGTGTGAGAGAGGAAAGTGTGAGAGAGGAAAGTGTGAGAGAGGAAAGTGTGAGAGAGGAAAGTGTGAGAGAGGAAAGTGTGAGAGAGGAAAGTGTGAGAGAGGAAAGTGTGAGAGAGGAAAGTGTGAGAGAGGAAAGTGTGAGAGAGGAAAGTGTGAGAGAGGAAAGTGTGAGAGAGGAAAGTGTGAGAGAGGAAAGTGTGAGAGAGGAAAGTGTGAGAGAGGAAAGTGTGAGAGAGGAAAGTGTGAGAGAGGAAAGTGTGAGAGAGGAAAGTGTGAGAGAGGAAAGTGTGAGAGAGGAAAGTGTGAGAGAGGAAAGTGTGAGAGAGGAAAGTGTGAGAGAGGAAAGTGTGAGAGAGGAAAGTGTGAGAGAGGAAAGTGTGAGAGAGGAAAGTGTGAGAGAGGAAAGTGTGAGAGAGGAAAGTGTGAGAGAGGAAAGTGTGAGAGAGGAAAGTGTGAGAGAGGAAAGTGTGAGAGAGGAAAGTGTGAGAGAGGAAAGTGTGAGAGAGGAAAGTGTGAGAGAGGAAAGTGTGAGAGAGGAAAGTGTGAGAGAGGAAAGTGTGAGAGAGGAAAGTGTGAGAGAGGAAAGTGTGAGAGAGGAAAGTGTGAGAGAGGAAAGTGTGAGAGAGGAAAGTGTGAGAGAGGAAAGTGTGAGAGAGGAAAGTGTGAGAGAGGAAAGTGTGAGAGAGGAAAGTGTGAGAGAGGAAAGTGTGAGAGAGGAAAGTGTGAGAGAGGAAAGTGTGAGAGAGGAAAGTGTGAGAGAGGAAAGTGTGAGAGAGGAAAGTGTGAGAGAGGAAAGTGTGAGAGAGGAAAGTGTGAGAGAGGAAAGTGTGAGAGAGGAAAGTGTGAGAGAGGAAAGTGTGAGAGAGGAAAGTGTGAGAGAGGAAAGTGTGAGAGAGGAAAGTGTGAGAGAGGAAAGTGTGAGAGAGGAAAGTGTGAGAGAGGAAAGTGTGAGAGAGGAAAGTGTGAGAGAGGAAAGTGTGAGAGAGGAAAGTGTGAGAGAGGAAAGTGTGAGAGAGGAAAGTGTGAGAGAGGAAAGTGTGAGAGAGGAAAGTGTGAGAGAGGAAAGTGTGAGAGAGGAAAGTGTGAGAGAGGAAAGTGTGAGAGAGGAAAGTGTGAGAGAGGAAAGTGTGAGAGAGGAAAGTGTGAGAGAGGAAAGTGTGAGAGAGGAAAGTGTGAGAGAGGAAAGTGTGAGAGGAGTGGAAGCTATGGGGGAGCAGAAATTCAAACTAATTCTATCGATTACAATAGCACATTATTGTGAGAGCAAAGACACGATTTTTTTGAAAGATTTCTTCGTTTATCATTTCAGCTTAAACTACAACGAAACTTAGCTTCCCCTGCAGGTAACTCCAACAATACTATGATCGCTTTTTTTTTTGGGGGGGGGGGGGCATTCCGGCCATTCCGAAATCAGAAAACCGCGAAATCTTGCAGATTTTCATCACCCAAAATGTAGAAAGCAGTCAGACTTAACCATGGACGTGAGAGGAGTTAAATAACTTAGTACCATTACTGTATCAATTTCGTTTTCTTATTTTTGCAGCCCAAAGTAGATCATCAACAGATGACAATCTTTCACAGCAATACTTCCGTGAGGCACTTGTGTATTTGGAAAAGGCGCTCAATATGCAAGAGCGAGTACTGCACACGCCAGAGGAGATGGCCAAGACACATCAGGAGCTGGCCGTGGTGCTCACGAACCTGGAACGAGACAGTGACGCCGAGGACCACATGGAGAAGATCACTGAGTGTATACCAAGGAATAGGAATATTCACGAGGAGTTCTCGCCAGTAATGAGTCCAACTCGCATCCAGACAAGCCCTCTCTCGTTTCCGTCCGCCAATCAACCAAACAACCGACACTGAAAAACATGTTTGCTCTCAAATATTCCTTATGAATGCCTAAATGTATTGCTGTGTTCGTTTCCTGTAAATTGTACGCTAGATGCCACTTACATATTTCCCTGTCCATAAAACCATTTGAATTTTCCGGGAGTCGCCATCTTGGATCTTATGACGTCACACGGTTGCCGCTTTGTCAGAAAACAGTAGTTATTTTGTTACCGGGTGTAACAATTGGAACAACCGTGTGACGTCATAAGATCCAAGATGGCGGCTCCCGGGAAACTCAAATGAGTTTTATAAATAGGAAAATGGTCCATAGATCTATCCCACGCGGCGGCCATCTTGGAATAAACCTATTGTCAATGCTTACCCAGCCTCTGTCTCAAACGTGTTTCACCGAGGCTGCATGGTACGTATTTACAATAGGTTTATTTCAAGATGGCCTTCGCGTGGGATAAGCCCATAACAAACATTTGAGACCAAACATATTTACATTGGAAACATTTGTGAATTTCAGTGTTGCTTCGGTGAGCAAACATTTTTTTGCGGAGAACGGCCAAAATGTGCCGACTGCGGACATTTTCACGTGCAGTTATTGCATTTGGTAATTACGTCTGTTGTTTTACGCCGCCGTCCAAGACATTGCCGCCGTGGTTGCTTAAAGGTGCACTGTCATTCTCCAAATGATAAACTTTCTCATGACAAAAGATAAAAAAAAAATCAGATTAGCAGAGTATGCTTTCCCAAGTATACTGGAGAAAATTTGAGACGATTTTGATGAAGGATGGCAAAGATTGGAGTGGATGAAAAATCCTGCTTTTATTTTTAAGAGAAATTTAGAGTAGCTTGAAATCGGGTCACTGTAAACAGAATTCAAGTTTCTAGAATAAGATTGTGTAATCCACTTTAATCTTTGCTATTCTATATCGAAAATGGTTGGAAAGCAGATCAGGACTTTCACATGGTATTTCACTTCTATCTCGGGGTGTTATTTTTTAGTTTTGTTTTAAACTGGTACACAGTAGCGACGCAAGCAGAAGCGCAAGCACCATCAGCAAATTTTACATTCAAAAGTAAATCACACCGTTTTGTGTTCGAACTGAACGGAAATCCATGCTAAACATGGTTGTGAAAAGTAACTAAAAAATAGTAAATAGTAAACACCAAATGTCGGGAGACAACACTTTTCCGTACGTTCTGTCGTCACAGCCGTCGCCGTTGCCTGTAAGGTCGGCATTGGGTGTACGGGCCGGACACAGTCCCACATGGTTAAATCAAAGCAAATATGACTGTACACCTAGTCTTCAAGGAAAATAATGTCTCATTTCGATCAAGTATTGAGGGAGTAACTGTTTGTAGCAAATTCTAGTAACATCCCCCTATTGGTCATTGCTTCCATGAATGTACACGCGCAGCACTATTCATACTAGCGACACGAGCAAACGCAGTACCGTAATATGACAATTTCATTATGACGTCATTTTACTACAACTACCGGAATCTTTTCAAATTCTCTTTCTCATTCAGATATTGAAACTTCTTTGAGAATTCCTAGACAATGGTCCAAATTAGAGAAACAAAATGATCCGCGCAAGGAATGCTGGTAGTTGTAGTATGTGACGTCATCGTGTAAATGTCCTATTGTCAAGCACCAGGGATAGCCCCACACCTATGATTTCTAGTGGTCCACTCCTTATGATCAAATTTATCGAGTGTCTTAAAACCAAAACCAACAGAACCAATCATGGGAGCAAGTAAAACCACAATGAGCCAATCACGAACTGAAGTAATTCACGATTGGTTTTACTTGAACCAATCACGATTCAAAGTAAACGCAATCGTGGCTGGCGTGATGGACCAAACACGTTTGGTTTTAGTTGATCACCTGATTGGCTGATAATCAAAACATTTTCTACAGCCAATAGGAAAACTGAGCAAACGCAAAACCAAAGCAATCGCGGATTGCTTTCGACATTCAATCGAAATCCACTCTATACACCTAGCGATGAATGACAATTTTTTACGAGATTTATTTTTTTATTTTTATATTTACATATAGTTTGTCTAGCAATATTAATGTAAATTTTAATATTTAATAGTAAGAGCTGTAGTTTGCTCGACCTTTAGCAATTTTTGCTGCGATTTGAGCGACGATTTCAAGGGCAGTTATTGTATCAGTTTGTAGTTAAAGCCGCGGTCAAATCAGTGGTTTCAACGTCTGTACAACATTTGTTGAAACCGATCTTGAAACCGTTTTAAATGGCTTTTAAATTGAGTCAACTCTCCAATATGCTTTCAATATTTTTCAACAATGTTTTGAGGCCATTTTAAATGGTTTCAAGTTCCGCTTCAACAAATGTATTGATGTTGAACCAATGTTAATTGAACTGATGTTAAACCAATATTGAAACCGTTTGACAGGGGCTTATGTAATATTTGTTTTGTGACGTCACCTTGAATTCGCCTCAGTTGCAGTAAAACTCCAGTGTAAACGGGCCGCTTAAGAAGTATTTGCGAAATGTGTTGCTTTCTGCTTTAAAAATCTATTTTCAGTACGAGGGATCAAACGCAAACCAACTGAATACATAAATGATAAAAAAAATGGAAAAGGCCACCTCTATAGTACCAAACCTACTGATAAACACCAACAGTGCAACACCTTCTCTACTCTTCTTGTCATCCTTTACATACTAAAAAGGCTACCCTTTTAGTTTATAGCACTCCACATTCGTCGCATTTGTTCCACTGACGAAACTTTCAAACTTCATGCACACTCGTGAATTAAAATCTTACCTCTTAAAACGAGGTTATAAGCTTCCTTTCCACGATCTACAAATACAACGTGCTGCTAATATTTCTATTAACGATCGATCGATGCTTTACAGGCTAAACATGCATGCACAAGATTCTAACGGCCGTATTCCTTTCGTCATCACATATAATCCAGCACTTCGTCGTTCACCGCCGTTGCCCTAACCTTCGTGACCTTAATTACTTGTCAAATCACTACGTAATATGACTAACAAACCTGCTCTTCCGTCTGACTCTTTCCGCTGCGGTAAAAACTGTTCCACTTGTCCTTACATTCATCATGGCCTTGCTAGCTACACTTTCTTCCACCGGGGAAACCCGGCCGTTTTATTAAGTCTTACATCACATGTACGTACGTAACACCAGTAACATCATCCAGTACATGATCCAATGCAATCGCTGCCACTTACAATACATCGGTGAAACTAGACGACAGCCTAAAGACCGATTTAATGAACACAGACTGAACACAGTCTGAACACAGTTGACAAATTTAATATTATAACTAAACCTACCACATTCTCTAACCATTCTAATACTGACATGCAACTTATACCTTTAGAAATAAATTTAAATGGAAGATTGTTCCATGCAAATTCGGCTTGCAAATGATACGAAAAAGATGTGTGTTTGAAACTAGTATTGGGGGCCGGCTGAGTAAGTCTACTTCCATTTCCACGAAGATTGTAACTACTTATATTAATAGTTGGATAACCTTTATAAACAAGTGCACAGCGCCTATGCTTAATAGATTCTAAATTATACTGTTACAAAATCTGTTTATAACTATAATAGACTTATAGGTATCTTAAAAAGAGTTCTGAGTACATAATAGTATACTTATCTGATAAGGTATTATTGATTCATATTAAAAGAGTGCTACAGTGGTCAAAATGAGAGAGGATATACGCCTTATATAGTTTCAATGCCGTGAAATGAGAGAGGATATATGCCTTGTATAGTTTCAATGCCGTGTCGACGTCGCTATCAATAAAGTTCCTGATTCTGCGCAGAGCGGCAATCTTCGCATGAACTTTACTGAGAACTTTACTGGGGCAACTATTGACTTGTTATCGATGTTAACTCCCAGCAGCTTAAGTTCTTCCTTAACCCAGATATTACTTGACTTTCAGGCGAGCTCGTAGTTATCGGTGGATTTACCAATGATCATGGCCTGCGTCTTAGTGGCGTTGGTTGTAAGGTACTGTAGTTGTCATCAAGCCACTGTGATAAGCAGAATTCCAAGACCGCAGGTGAGTTACTTGCAGAGTAACCAGTAATTTCGTCTGCATACAGCCTTAGTTCCACATTCATGGTGGTACGGGTTATGTTGTTAATATATATATTGAATAGAAGTGGTCCCAGGAGGGAACAATCGGACGCCGCACACCTTGACTGTGCACCAACTTGAGTAGCTCTATTTTGACTCGCTGCTGGCGGTCGCCAAGGTACGAGCGAATCAACTTCAAGTAGGTTCCCAAGACCCCATATTCCTTTAGCTTCGTTAGTAGGAGACGGTGACATAGCGTGTCGAACGCCTTGCTCAGGTCTACTGACACAGCAGAGACTGTTTCTCTCTCATCTAGTGCTTCTCTCCAATCTTCTGTGGTCTTTAACAGGGCCGTACAACACGAGTGTCCTCTTAGGAAACCAGAGAGACTGTCAGAGAGTAGGCGGCGTGGCACAAAGTGATTGTACAATTGATTGTGCACGACTCGTTCGAATATCTTGGATACACACGGTAGTATGGAGATGCGACGACAGTTGGCTTTATCAGCTTCCCAGTCCTTTTTGAACGAGGGATCGATATTACTAGATTTCCACTCGCTAATCCAGCATGATTGCTCAAGGCAGTAATTAATAATGGATGAGTTTGGAAAACGTTTGAAGAGAGTTGGACTGAATTCGCCTCTTTCCACGATATTTGCTGTGAAGCCTTGGTTCGTCAAATGTCCGTAAATGCTTCGCTGGAATGGAGCGGTCAGTGATAGCTTGCTAGCAGAGGTTCCTTTTGCTCTCTTTCTTTTGTAATCGCTTCGCGAACTGGCGAGGGAAAAGAACCTCGGCCCCAAGTCGCAACATTGTTTGTTGCGCATGCGTTAGCGTTACTAAGCGACACGAAAACACTTGCTACGCTTGGACGGGTTGACCAATGAGAAAAAAATGATCCCACGGTAATTAGTATGCATACTAATGATTGACGTCGGCGAGTGCGCGTAGCGGGCTCAAATTGAAACAAAAAGCTGCATACAGCTTTCCCTCGGACCGGGTTTACAACAGTGCCAGAAACCTGGTTTGTTGGCTTGTTGAAGCTATTAGCATTTATTTATTTATTTCGTTGACCTAGAAAATCATTTAAAAAAACTTTAATTCAGACATTTCAGTGTTCATAAAATAAATAAAAGTAATGTACATGACTTTTCTCGCCTCAAAAATGTAATTCAAGTAAATTACGGTTGATCTGTAGTTTTGTCAAAGTAACTAAAAGGGCCCCTAGCGCTGTCACAAGTTATAGCAAGAAGTTTGCCTCACTAATTCCTCGCCTCAAGTAACATTGAAAAAAATCAGATTAGCTAATAGGTCTAGTGTTATGTAAATAGCTATATTCAGGGTTTTTTGTCACGCAAACAGGTTCAGACACGTGTAACTTAGCATGTGCATATATTAAAACGTGATACTGGAATCGAGTAATCTCATTTTAGCAGGGAAAGGTTAACCTTTTAGTCAATGTAATGTCAATGTTTATCTTCGGCTTTACCTCGGTGTAAGAACCTCATAACTATCGTCACAGCCTCATTCTCCTAAATTGCGAAAAGGGCAGGATCGGTAGATCGCTGGATCTATGGATCGGTAGATCTATGGATCGTCAGATCGCTGCATCGGCAAGGATCACTAGATCGGTAGATCGTTATAGATCGCTGGGTCGGTAGTCAACAACAGGTGCTCACTTATTTGGGTTGAACCAAACTAAATAAACTAGGTTGGACATCTAACGATCCATAGATCTACCGATCCAGCGATCTACCGATTTAGTGTTCCTTACCGATCTAGTGTTCTAACGATCCACAGATCTACCGATCCATGGCATGGATCCAGCGACCTTTATACAAAGTTTTCAGATATGCCGGGGCATAGATCTTGTTCTGTTGTTGTTACTAGCTAGCTAGCTGTTTGAATGTATATATAACGTGTTTTTAAAAAGCAAGAATTGCAGCAAATCATGAAAAGATTCTTATACTTTTGGGTCAATAAAAGCGGTTCCTTTGGCAAGAATCATAAGTTTGGGAAGAAGTTAATAGCGCATATCAAAGTCTTGGCGCATCGGTGCGGTAGCCGTGTAATCTGAGAAACTCATTCATGATCCCACATCGATAACACGGTCATGGACCTACTATGCATGCAATTTCCCACTTGTGTCGACGACGAAAACACATTTCAATACTCCGACACGCTCACGCGGTCCAACTAATGAGCAAATATTTTACATAAGCATGCGTACTTTATTTTTTTATAATTATTCGTCCATGGTTGTAGACGGCGGTTAGATCAAACAATGCCGTTGCTACTGGTGGTATAGGTTCCTCAGTTTCCCCCGCGCCGGTTCGCGAAGCGATTACAAAAGAAAGGTAGAAAAAGGAACCTCTGCTAGCAGGGAAGCTGGTTCTGTATATTGTGTGTTTCGTTAGAACCAACAAGATAGCAAGTTCGAAAATTTCAGGAATGTTTTCCAGTATTCTTAGCTTGTTTTGATACCGGAAGACCATTTCCAGTTTAGATTGTCGTTTGTATTGTGTTTGGTGCTCAAAATTGAAATTATGAATGTTATATATCTGCCGTTGTTTTCTTCCTGTCATATGTTGCTTAACATTCGGTATTTGTTAATTTAGCTATATTCCGACGTTAATTTTTCTGTAGTATATTAGTTAAAAATGCGTATTTTACGCAATGTTTCGGCTGAAAACAATATCTATCGATATATAAAACGCTCGATCTTGCAGCGGTCTGGCTGAGCGGTCCAGACTGCAGGATTCCGACCGCTCAGGTAACCAATCAGATTGCTCCATTTCATGCATGATGGACCGTCGTGCCAAATGATGCTACGTCAGTGCTTGTGTATAGTGCTTTAATTTAATAACGATTCGATGAACAGGAAGTAAAAGTATCCCCAAAATATCAGTATGAAGATGTGCAGACAACACGATACAGATGTTAAAAGTACATCATGAATTCTCGTTATTGTAGTCTGGCATTTTGTTACATTTATTGTTCATAGCCCGGGGTTTGGGGGGGGGGGGGGGTTCTTCCTATATTCGGCGGGTGGGGGTGGGTGATCGTCGCATTTTTAGGGTTTGAAATCGGCGATCCAGTATTTTTTTACGGGTTGGTCAAGCGAAATCCATTTTTAGGGTGATTTTTAGACCATGAATCATATTTTATGCTGGGAAATGTTTCACAGTTTGGTATTTTTTAGCCGATGAGTATTTTTCGACGTTTTACGACGGTCACCCTTACCCTTTTTACCTTGAAGAACCCTCCCGGGGTTCATAGACAATCAAGGCATCGATACAGCTTGTTCCATTGTTGTCATCTTCCATTCTGTTGACAAGATCTTCACCAAACCAGACTCTGATCTCTTTACCGGCTGTAACAGGTAAAGAAGGAGTGAACTGTGGGAAGAGGAGTTCGGGAGACATCGCTGTGAGGCCCTTCATTTGATAGAAGTAATGTAAATCAAGTGAAATACTGGTTGGTGGGGCAATCTTGCGGTTGCTGCTGTCAGTAACTATGGTTCCTAGCATGTTCGCATAACCCCAATTTGTCAGGTAAAACTCCGTACCTGCTGAGACGCCACCTGAGACGTGGACAAGCTTAAGAAACATAATGGCTTCTGTGTTAGAGACGTTGAACATCCCATAAGCTCCTCCTTTAGCTCCAAAACAAACTGGATTATCGTTCGCCTTGATAAATGCTGATAAGAATAGAAGGGATTGTATTATTATGCAGTTAGATTACGGGTGAGATTATGATACCCGGCGACACTGGAATGCATTATATATATATTGACCGAATTCAATGAGGACGTTAAAACGAAATGGCCATTGTTATGTACCTAGAAAGCCACTAAGGCTTGAACAAGTCTATAAACTCGGACTCGTACACACAGTACAGCTCGCTACTCGAGACCCTCCTCAATCTACCTATCACGTGATACATGGTTTCCCGGATGTATAAAAACTACATTCTCTCCTTTTCTCCACTAAGGCAATAAGACGTATCTTAACAACCTAAACAAAATTATGATTAACGAATGTCTCTCCAATACAATGAGCAAGACTGTTTAACATCAAAGTCAGCTTGTAACAGTCACTAAGGTTGTTCGTGGGTCGCGTTATCCTCCCTGATCTTCTTGGAATCTGCGGCTCCTGGTTTTCTCCGTAGCATCTCTCTGACTTACTGTAGTTGTACTTCCAACTCTGGTCTTGATGTCGGTTCCCTAATTGGCACCGCCACAGGATCTATTACGCTAGGCTCTATTGGTTCTGTGACGGGATTGATAAAACGCTTGGTGTGTTGTATGTTTCTGTTGTATTCTATACCTGACTTTAGTTGCATATGATCACTATAGCGTGTCGTTATTTGGTATGGTTCACTCTCGTAGTGTGATGATAGACTTGTTCTCCTTCCTTTTCTCAAGTAACACAAGATCCCCTGCCTGGATGTCTCTCTCAGCCGCCTGACGTTTCTTGTCAACATAGTCTGTACCAAGCTGTTTCTTCTCGGCATCACGATCTCTAACTTCTTGGTAGCCCGCCTCTCCTGACCCGAACAAATCATCAATCTCTGGAAATTTTGTTGAAAGATTTCTGTTGTATAACAGCTCTGCTGGGCTCTTACCAGTTGTTGTGTGCACAGTAGAGCGATACGCTAGGAGAAGCTTGTTCAGCTCAGTTCTCCAGTTTCTTCTTTCAGCATGGGCAGCTCTCATAGCTTTCAAGAGTGATCGATATTGTCTCTCAACCTCTCCATTTGCTCTTGGCCACAATGGTGTTGTTAACTTGTGCTTGATGCTCATTTCGTTCAAGTACCTTTCCATTTCCTTGGACACAAGGTTGGATCCATTATCTGTTCTCAGGGTAGTAGGTATTCCATGTCTGGCAAATTGTGCATCTAAACACTTGACAATTACCTCAGTGTTAGTAGAGTGGACCACATCAACTTCGATCCACCTGCTAAAATAGTCTACTAGGACCAGTAGGTACTCTCCTGTTGGCATAGGTCCCAGTAAGCCTAGTGCTAGGTCCTGCCAAGGTCTCTCTGGCATTCTAGTTGGTTTCACTAGTGGAGGTATGCTTTGCTTCGTCACTAGTTGACATCCGTAGCATTCACGACATTTCCTTTCTGCATCCTTATCTATGCCTGGCCAACCATACTTTAGACCATACTTTAGTAAGCGTTCTTTCGTCCTCACAATACCTTGATGGCCCTCGTGTGCAAGAACAGTGACTATTTTTCTCAGAGCCCGAGGAATGACAATTCTAGTCCCTCGTAAAATGACTTGGCCAATGAACGTCAGTTCATTACGCACCATCAGGTTTGGTTTTGGGGCTCTCGCCCAGTCCCCACTGACAAGACAACCTCTTACTGATTGCAGCTCTTTGTCTTCTGCTGACATGATCTCTATCTCTTGAATCTTGAGTGCTACTGGCACTGCTTGCAAGGTAACCATGCGAACATGCTCATCATCATGACGGTACTCCCTCGATGCTAGAACCTTGGTTAACCGAGAAAGCGCATCTGCTATGTCATCTCTTGAAGGGACGTAACATACTTTGTAATTATATGACTGAAGTCTTAGCACCCACCGATGGTTTGGATCCCCTGGAGTAGATCACCTTCAGGGATTCGTGATCTATTACCAAGTCGAATGTCTGCAGTCCATACAGGTACAAATTAAATCTTTCACACGCCCAGACTAGTGCTGATGCCTCCTTTTCTGTTTGGCTGTAGCGCCTCTCTACATTACTAAGACTCCTACTGGCATAGCATACGGCACAACTCTCCCCGTTTTTCTCTTGAACTAATACTTCTCCCAGCCCAACTGGACTTGCATCGGCTATCACTCTTGTGGCTATCACTCTTGCGCATCTTTATCAAAATAGGCCAGGACAGGTGCACTGGCTAGCTGCTGTTTCAACTCTTTGAATGACTCTTCTTCCTCTTTTCCCCAGGTGAAAGGTACTCCTTTCCTTGAAATTGCTCTCAGAGGCTCTGCAATGGTTGCAAAGTTAGGAATGAAACGCGCACTGAACCCTACCCTTCTAAGAGAAGTTCTGACTTCTACTGGGGTGGTTGGGCAGGTTGCCTCTAGTACAGCACGAACCTTTTCCTCCGTTGGACCAATGCCATATTTTGACAACAGAAGTCCTATAAATGCCACTTTGTCCATCCGAAACCACATTTTTCTGCATTGAGGGTCAGGTTATTCTCTTCTAGTCTCTGTATCACCTTGTAGAGGTTCCTGTCATGTTCTTAGTTGTCCTTCCCATTGTCATTCCCTTCAAATCATCTGCGATGTTCTGAACCCCGTTGATGTCTGAGACCATTTGTCTTATTATCTGTTGATACTTCTCTGGTGCTGAGTTGACACCGAATATCAACCTCTTGTATCTGAACAGTCCATCATGCGTGGTAAATGTGGTGATATCTCTTGAGTCCTCCTGTGATTCAATTTGATGGAAGCCCAGCCGCAGATCTAACATGGAAAACACAGTGCTGCCGTTGAGGTTCTCAAGTACTTCATCAACAGTTGGCATTGGTATCCTTTCACGAACAATGGCTTCATTTGCCCTCCGCATGTCTACGCATAGCCGTATATCTCCCGATGCCTTCGGTGTGACCACTACAGGGCTAACCCATGATGTAGGTCCATCTACTTGCTCCACGATTTCATATCTTTATCAATCAGGTCCTTCACTTTAGCTGTTACCTTCTTTCGTAATAGGCTTTTAAGCCACTGGTGTTACCTCTGGGTCAATATCTAGTTTTAATTTATAATCTTGAAGCTTGCCGATGCCGTTGAAAACGTTTGGATGTTTAGATTGAAGAACTGATGTTAAATCGTCCACAACGTTGCATTCAGTTTTATTGCCGACCTCAGGTCCGATATGCAGTAAGCCTAGGGCTGTTGAATTTGAATGTCTCAATAAACACCTCCCACTTCTGATAACTACAAAACACGAGTTTATTTCCTTACTGTCACAACTGCCAGTTCAGCTTCAAATTGACCTACCACCTCTAATTCCTTTCCCTCATACGCGTACAACTTCTTGTGACAGTCTTTTATGTCGACTTGTAATCCTTGTGTCTTCAGTTCTTTTAACTCTTTCATCCCAATTAGGTTGCTCACTGAGCCAGAGTCAATAAGTACTTCTTTAGGGATGCCATTGATTCTCACTTTTATCACAGGTTCCTCAGAGAAGGTTGCATTACATCTCTCTCCCATTTGATCTGTCACAGTGAATGCAAAAGCACTACTCTTGTCACTGTCACTCGCCTCCTGTTCTCCAGCATAGTTGGTGTTGCTGTGGTGTGGCTGCCTATAAGGGGCTCCCCTCCGCTTGTATCCATTGCCTTTTGGTTCACGACGATCGCTTTCTTCTCTACAGCATGCAGCAAAATGTCTATATTTCCCACAATTCACATGCACATTTCTTTCCCTTTGCTGGACAGTTTCTATCTCTTGCCAGATGACCTTCCCTGTCACAATTGAAGCACTTTCGACTTTTCTTCTCTCCTGCACCGTCGTTTGTCTTTACTGCATTGACATTCCCTTCCTTTGTCTGTTGTGGGACCGTCATGTTCTCTGCTTGTCGACCGGCTGCTTCCCAAGCACGAGATCTATTTAAGGCCTCTGTTAATGTAATGTTCGGGGTTTCCAGCAGCTTTCTTTTCAGCTCAAAGTTCTGTAACCTCTCGATCAGTTGATCTCTTAAATTGTCTTCCAAACTTCCTCCAAAATTGCAGTGTCGAGCTTGTTTTTTTCAATCGAACCATAAACTGGTCAGCGGTCTCTCCGTCGTTCGGTGCCAGTTGTCGGAAAACGTGGCATTCGTAAGGAATGTTTTCCTCCGTCTTGAAATAGGAATCTAACTTCCGAATTGCTACTTTGTAAGCGTTGTCGCCTTCTGCTGGGACTGGACCAGGATCCTGTAAGTCTTCGAATACATCCTGCACCTCCATTCCGGCGAAATACAGTAACTGAGATGTTTTCTTTTGATGCTTTCGATTCTCTTTCCCTCGCGTAATACTCGAATGCACGCTTCCATTTACGCCACCGCTCAGCGAATTGTAAAGCAGGCCCTGACAAGTCCAACGCAGATAAAGTCTTCTCCGATATGTTATTAGTATCCTCGTCGCCAATGTTGTGTACCTAGAAAGCCACTAAGGCTTGAACTACTCTATAAACTCGGACTCGTACACAGTTCGCTACTCGAGACCCTCCTCAATCTACCTATCACGTGATACATGGTTTCCCGCACTAGGAAACTCCCGGATGTATAAACACTACAGGCATGCATGTTAGAAATGTTTATAAACTATTTGTATGTGATATAATGAACCCTTGAGAATATATCGGAGTTTAACGGTTAGCGAAAAACACCAAAATCATAACTTCCTATTCAACGCTCATACATGAAAAGTCACTAAGGTTATAAGCAGCAATATTTTATAACCTTTCTTGCGTTGTCATACAAAATTTTCAAAACTATTAATTTCCATACAGACGCATATAATTATAATTCTAAATTCTAAACAGAACTTCTGAGAGGTCAACCACAGCTAGACCGTCATACTCATGCATTATTCTACAGGAATGTAGCGGTTTTGTTTAATGAAGATAATATAACGCATGTCTTTCCATAAGAAAGCTCCGCATTTAACGAGGACAACGAAATATATTTGAAACGAGCTAAACACCATACATATCGTAAAACATTTTATATTTCGAGACCAATATATAGAATTATCCTATAAATATTATATTTCAGCCAATCAGAGTTCATCTTTACTATGAATTGATCTATGGCTAGATCAAGGCCAATTAAAATGCAGGAAATTTCGCGCCCTTTCTTTATCAGCCAATAAGAATTCACCATTTTTAAACATTAATTTGCAGACGCGCCACTCGTATTTGTGTTTTCCGGCGAGAAAATTCAGTCTATCGTCCGGTAAGTTACTTTGTTTTCGTGATCAATCTTTACGTAAATTTGTTATTTATAGGATAATATGGTTAATTTTCATGGTTTTCTATGGAATACCGGCGACAATTTCACTCGAAATTCATATTATTTTGGTATACAATACGCCTAAAGGCTCGTTGTATACCAAATAATACAAATTGCTCGTGAAATATTCGCCCGTATTCCATAGAAAACCATGAAATAACCAGTAATTCTCACACAATCATGAGAGAATTTAAAGGAGTCGATTGTGCTTTGAAACTATGGAAATTAAATTCTAAACAGCCTTAATAGACCCTTTCGTCTTGCCTGTTTATTGCCCCATTTCAGACCACGTGACTTTTCCTTTGAGTAATAATGCTTTTTAGTTTTTTACTGTATCCCAAGAGAAAATGTACCAACTAATATAATTGGAAAACAAAGCGCTGAAGTGGTCTGAAATGGGGCAACAAACAGGCAAGCTGAAAGGGTCTATTTGTGGTAGACTAGTCAAATTACTACAATGATTGGCACGCATTTTCGGAAGTCGTTGAAATGCACAAGGACTGGCTATCTTGGAAATTAGAGTTTCCAACAAAAAGTTCAAGGTATTTCCAACATATTTCTATCCAATGGAAGTGTGCAAAACCATGAAAATTCAAACTATTGTCCAACGAATTTCTATTCGATGGAAGAGACCCAGTGTACGGAAAATGTAATTCAGTTCTATTTATAGCCTGCTAACGACGGCTCTTTGTAGTTTATGGCTAGCCAGTTACTAATGAGTGTGGGAAATATGCTAGTCATGAAGTTGCTGTTGCGAGTTGCGAATCCAAACCCTACATTTAAAAATACCCTAACCGTCAACAACGCGTGCTCACTCATTTAGCTCACTGAATTTATGGTGTTTAGAGCTAGTCACTAATATCAGTTTTTAGGGCTAGATCACTAAACAACACATGCTTCTTCGTTCTCCCTAACTTATATATATGTATATATGAACTAATGCAAATCCTAACCCTACATTTAAAAATACCGTAACCGTCAACAACGGGTGGCTAACTACTAATTTAGGGTGTTTAGAGCTAGTCACTAATCAGTTTGGGTTTTATAGATACATCCCCGCTAATCCAAATCCTACAGTTAAAAATACAACTAGCAACTTCATGACTAGCAATATACTGTGTCCTTCGGAGAGTATTACATGTATATGATTGCTTGCTTGCTATTGTTCAATACACAACCTTAGTCTATATATGTATTATGAAGTTATTCGCGATCGGAGTTAAAAAAATAAGACTTCCTGTCGTTGTATCGAAAAACAATTTGAACTGGTAATAATATATCAACTCTACTTTATGAATATGTAAAAACATTGATATCTCAAAATTTGATCGTAGTGGCACTTTAAAAATAGACTTTTGTCATTTTTCCGACAGCTTAGTATTCCTCACTCGAATGCATCAGTGTTACTGATATTCAGATATATGGTCTCTTACTCCAGAGTACTTTACTCGGCAAATGAAAAAGGCAGTTTGAATTTGATTGAGATCCGGTGAGCGCGAAAACAGGTATACAGACTCCTGAAAGGGATTTGGACACGCCCTCCGTCTTTCTCCATCTATGGATATCCGGTATTAGTTACAACCTAACGCCCGCCTCTTTTTAACTATACCGGAAGAGTTGTAAGGAGGCAACAATTGTTGAGACCAACGTTCAGCTTATTTCATTGAAATCTCTTTGAGTTACAGAGGTTTAAAGTCATTTTCTCAGATTCAAACAATCTTGGCCAAAAGATTTTGGGTCTTGTCATAAGTATCGCAACTCGAATGCTGTCTCGACCAAAATAAAAACTGACTCTACATTTTCGACCAATTTATCATGAAATAAACGTACCCCCCTCCCCCCAATCAATGTTGTGATGATAAATCATGATTTTCACAACACAAAAACCAACATTGAGTTGAGGGGAGGGGGGCTTTGACATGAAAAACAATATTTTTAAGAACAAAATAGCTAAGTGTCCCAGCCCTTTTGACCAGGAATGTAGATGTCAAAGTGAAAAATAGTATTCTTGACACAGGAGGTCGATTTATCATCGTGGAATGTAATATTAATAATTCAACTTTCATTTTAGTTAACATTTACGCACCAAATGACATGACAGCTCAAACATATTTACTAAACATGTGGATAAACTTCTACAACCCTATAATTTATGTAAACGAACCGTTTTATTCGATTCGGTGGCGATTTTAATTATCGAATTGAAAATGTCAGTGACTAAGTACTGTTTGGTAGACGTATGGCGGCTGCAAAATCCACTAGAAAATAAATGTACTTGGAATGATTCTGTTTTTAAAGTTCAATGTCGGTTAGATTATTGGTTGTGCTCTAAACTGGTAGAGGATTTGATTTTACAAACAGAAATTGTTGAGGTCCCCTTCTCAGATCATTCTGCCGTTAAATTCACAATTACATCAAAGGACTACAGGACCGAAAAAGGCCGAGGTTTTGGAAGTTTAACGGCTTCGTTGCTTGAAGATTCCGAGTTTGTAAATGAAATATAATGGAGCAGTGTGTAGCATTAAGTAAGGAAAAGTATAAGGATGAAAATAATCTTGAAATGGGATCTTATTAAAGAACTTTTCCGATGGAATATTCGAAACGGACAGCAAGAAAGAGAAAAGACGAAGAAAGGAAGCTGCTATTAAAACTAAATGAGGTTAAGACAGACCTCGACAATTGTAAATCAACAGAGCTTATTGAGCAATATAACGTCTCTCTAAAACGCAAGCTACAGAAGATATCCAATTACAGAACTAAAGGTGCAGTGATCAGAAGTAGGGCCCGTTGGATCGAGTTCGGTGAAAAAAAATCGATCTATTTTGGCAACCTTGGGAAACGTAATTGTAGAAAGAATGTTATCTCAGTAAGTTAAAATTAGATAATTATAACGAGAAAGAAATTGTAGATCCGAAAGAAATTCTCACAGAAGTGAAACTCTTCTACCAGGACTTATGATGAATGTTATGACCTTTTCTTTAACAACCCAACGTAACGATCGCTATAACTTAAAAACAATCAACGAATCACTTGCGAAGGCAAACTATCCCAGGAGCAATGTTTAGCGGCTATTAAATCCTCTCACAAGAACAAAACGCCAGGATCTGATGGCTTCCAAGTTGAATTCTATATTTACGGTTTTGGGGTGCGTTACGAGAATGAATGGTGGACAGTTTCAATTATGTTGATAACACAAAGGCAATGTGTGATATCTCTTATGTGATATCTCTACTATGATGTGTCTAACAGTTTCTTATGACGAAGATCTCTTAGAAGATAGAATTTTTAAAGAAAAATTCAATCATTTGTATCATTAACGTGTTAAACATGTGACAGAGCAGGAATCCGCTGACCATTTATATCATGCAGTATGGAAAAATAACTATCTTAAAATCACTTGGTCTCTCATAGCTCGTTTGTAAATGCTCTGTCTCGGTTCCACCTCGTGGATTTGTTGAACAAGTTAATAAAGCTAGTTTGTCTGGAGTAAGAAGCCTCCTGTCTACGGCCAGGTTTACCAGTACCTCATTTCAAACAACTTTTTATCAAAATACCAATCTGGCTTTCGTTCGTTGCACTCTTCTATATAGACGTAACCAATGATTGGTTTATTAACATGGACAAAGGCCTCGCTAATTGTGTTGTCTATCTTGACATAAAGAAAGCATTCGACTGCCACAGTTGATCACGAAATTCTCTTGAAAAAGCTAGCCTTATATGGTTTTAATAACCAAGTCGTCAGCTGGTTCGAATCTCATCTTTATAAAGGACGACAGGTCTGTGTGATTGGCAATACCTCCTCGAAAGAAGGGCTGCTGACCAGTGGCGTGCGACAGGTCCATCGTTGGGCCCTTGTTGTTTCTAATTTACATAAATTAAAGTGCCCCTACGATCAAATTTTGACATATCAATTTTTTCTCATATTCGTAAAGTATAGTGGCTATATTATTACCAGTTCAAACCGTTTTTCGATACGACGACGGGAAGTCTTATTTTTTGGACTCCGAATCTTGAATTTTACGTCCGCCATTACGCGAACCCGTGCCTGTGGGCGAGGAACGCCTGGTCACTTTTTTAGCGTACGTGACGTCATACACTTAAGGTTATCATATACCTTCAGGGTACTGTTCCGGATAAAATTAAGTAGCGTCTCGAATATTCGTCGTATTTAGATAAATTATACTTCATTTTAAAGCTTATAAAATTGGCTACAACAATATACCTAAGGTTTGTAATTTTGATAAAAGTGCGATTTTAAATAAACTTCTTTTCCGAACAAGCGAGTTGGTTTCCAAGAGCTCCAACTCCACGGCAATTTAATGAATTTAAGATCTGTTTACTTTTCTGGACTCCCACAGACCTTGTTTACGAAACTGTGTCGGCGATTGTGGAAATTCGAAGCCGTTCTGAAGATATTTTGGTCTTCGTGAAACTGCTAACGCGAATCCAAGTATAGATGCGGGAATCGCTCTCAGCGCCTCTCTTTTAAAAATTAAAAAAATCGCTGACACGGGTTTTTTAGCTGATATAAATTGCGAACAATCTGTGAAAATTTGAAGTAATTCGCACAAATTCGCGTCGAGTTGGAGCTTTTTTCAAACTATGTTTAGAACGAAAATAGAAAGTCAAGAAAACGCTCTGAAATTAGCCGGCCGGCGAGACTGATTCTTTCAACCAGTGACTGGGAAATGTCACAGTCAAAACTTCCCACAACAACACGTGTGGCTACTTTTCCCATACAAACATTCACGCGAACTAACAGAGTGTAGGTTTTTGTCGAGGGTCGACCCTCGACTTTTTACCCTCGACTCTCGACTTTTTACACTCGACCCTCGACTTTTACACTCGACCCTCGACCCTCGACAAAAACCTACACTCGAACTAACATATGTAGTAAGAAAGTGTACCATTTACCCGCTTTGAAAAACAAACAAAACGTTTTGAATAGTTTGTGCATTGTACAGGACTGTAGCAATTTAACGAACAACAAAGCTGGCATTTCGCTACACGAATAATTCAAGCCTTTTATAGTTGAGTACCAAGAATACGGTTTGTAATTCTCTTCAAGCCTCATGCAAGGATGGTTTGTGTACGTTTTGAGGACAGAAGCTTCTCCATAATTGTTTGTATCACATGGAATAGCCGGTAAGACCGTACTAGTATAGATTGACCGAAAAATAAGCGGCTACGTTTGCTGAGAACATACATGTAGTTTATCATACATAACTCATATTGCTGTTTCCTATAAACAGATAAACCTATCGATGTAGTATGCCTTTTAATTTACTGCTAATTTTATTTTCAAGACAATAAACCACAGAAGAAACCACCAATATTGTTTCATGAAGTACCTTGTTTCAGTTGTTTGTGTGTCAAACAGAAACGGGGGGCGCGAAGTTTGGTTCTGTGATAGCCACTGTAAAAGCTGCAGATCAGTCAGGAGAGCGATTTAATTTTATAGCAATTACATTGTATTTTAGAATGTAGATTCGCCGGAAAATCTATTGCCGGGACACAGATATAAATTATCGATCTCTCATTTACGAACTAGCAATTATCCGGGTTTCACTATAAACACGAACAAACTTAGGACTTATAAACTGCTGATCATTACCTTAGTGCCGATTTCTCCGCTGAATTCTCACTGTAGCCCGGATCCAGTAACAGCACAACCTGAAAGCCGAACCAGGGAAAATACCCTGGGGAAAAATTACCCCCAAAAGATAAGAAACCTCTGCTAGCTAGCACTACTTACTGGCAGGCCACTTCCCAAACGATTTTAGCGACTATTCATTCGTCCAGCTCAGTTTCAACTCGGTCGCCAGCGGCTCTATTTCCCCCTAAATCATCAACATCCGGCAATAAATTTAAACAGTAAGACACATTACTATGTTCTGAAGAATCTGATGCAGATTTTAGGTCGTTATTTACTAAACCACAGCAAAATTCGCAGTGTGAGTTTGTCGACAACATAAGAAGAAATGTATGGGTTCGAAGCAACTTGAGAACGATGCGTTAAGTGTATGACGTCACATACGCTAAAAAATGACTAGGCATTCCTCGCCCACGGGAACGGGTTCGAGTAATGGCGGACGTGATTTTGACCGTAAACTCTCTTTAAAATGTGTGGTCTAATTGGCCCCATTCAATTTTTTTTCACTGATTTGGATATTTCTGCCACAGTTTGTTCTTATGGAATACAAAAAAGTGGCAAAAGAAATGGTCAAATTTCGTCGTAGTGGCACTTTAAATGACCTAAATAATACGACACTTTACTCCCAAATGCAAAATGTATCCCGACGACACTAGTTTGTGTGTACCCGGGAGAGACGCCGCAGAAATTGAATCCAAGATTAACGATGACCTCAATAAAATGAACGACTGGTTTATTGCAAACAAGTTAAACCTAAATACGGTGAAAAGCGAATTCATGATTATCACAAATTCCCAACGTCACCGGCAAGGATCCTAACTTGATGCCAGCCGTTAAAATTGGGGATTCACAACTAAAAAGGGTGCCTAACTCGAAATATCTGGGAGTCGAAATCGACGACAGGCTCTCCTGGTCTAACCACACAGATAAAATCTGTAAAAAAGTATCGTCTGGCATTGGAATGATTAAGAGGGTGAGACCTTACGTCAATGTCGATACTCTTAATACGGTCTATAAATCCCTAGTACGGTGCCATTTTGATTACTGTTGTCCTGCATGTATGGGATAACATCGGCACAAATCTGTCAAGCAAGTTACAAAAACTGCAGAACAGAGCTGCTAGGGTTATTACGAAGTCTTCATATGGCGTACGGTCTCACTCTCTTCGTCAAGAGCTTAATTTAAGGACGACTTACAAACGAGACGGAAAAAAAATATTTCTACAAAGTTCATCATGGAATGTGTCCCAATTATCTGACAGACATGTTTACGAAGCGTTCCAAAACTACTACATATGCCGGCCTAAGGAGTGGAAATAACTATTTCATGCCACGCCCAAATAAGTTTAAAGAATATTCAATGACTCGAAGAAAATAATGCGCCCAACTAGCACCAAGGATAGCGAATATTCAACTCACTGGTAATGACAAAAACAGTTTGAACATGAAAACGCAGAATATTTCTACATTGTCATGTTCACAAGTAACTAAACGTTTGGTACAACAGCACTATGAGCCACCAATCACAGAAAAAGGATTATGTACTGTTTAAAACACTCACAGCAGTGTTTTATCAAGTTTAAAAATTGGAGGGCGAAGCCCGAGAATTTTTAGACTTGATAAAACACGTGCTGTGAGTGTTTTAAACGGCTTCAAAAACGCTTTAAGAATGCAATGAAAGAAAGACGCACAACCCAAGGGAATGGTTACTTAATGAACCATTGAACCTTGGTATTCACAACGCCATGCAAAATATTCGAGTAATCACCGCCTGCAATTACGAACATCTCAAGGGCATGACATGAAGAAATTACCATACTATGTTGTTTGAAGCGGCGTTTCGCAATGCAAGAACAACCTGCACTTGAAGGATTTGGTGTCGTGGTTTACCTCGATAAAGTTCAAGACTTGGAAAGCGATGTGACTGACATGACGGCAGACTCTAAATTTTTGACTCCGGCACAAAATATGTAAGTTTAATGCACGTTTTTATTATTTTACGGCTTTGAGTTTGGTTTAATAATTGGAACTAAACAGTGGCTCGGTAAACAAGTAATGGTAGTTGGATAACTTCATTTTAAAAATATTATCTGTGTATCTCGGTAGTCTGCTGATATTAGTAAATTTAGTGCAAAATTTATTATCTAGGTACCTCATGTTCCGTGTACTTTTTTGCTATCTTTGGGTCTTTATCAGTGAATTCTTAATTAGGATGAAACTTTATATAAAATTTCATGTTCATTAGTATTCTTTATATAAAACGTTCATCCTAATTAGCAATTCAATGAGAAAGCTGAAACATCAATAGAAATTCCATTGTCTCAATCATTAACCCCGTTTCCCTCTGGGACAGAATTCAAATCCCTCCGCGGGCCTTTTAGAATGATGAGATTTTATCAGGTATAAAGGAGCATGCACGTGACTGATTTGCTTCATCTGATTGGACAAAATGAACATTGGCATTTCCAAAGATGACTTGTACTATTACTACGTGCTACCATTTAGAGTATGTAAAGAAACAAAACTAAGTATTTCCAATTTAAAATAATTCACAACATTCTTCCTTCGAGACCTTTCTTTTAAAAGCAAAAATGGCGAATGATGATAAATGCTTTATTTTGCCACAATCAACAAACAATTGAACACATGCTTGAACATTTGCAAATATTGAACATTTAATATATGGAGTCGACCAATCTTTAAGTTCAAAGAAACGCTCTCTCTTATTGATATAATGTTTGGTTTTTACCAGTGTTATCAGAGAAAATTTAAGTTGAAAAATATACTGCTTTAGCAAATAATAAACTTCATCAATTCCTCAAAAAATGGGAAAGAGTGACTGACGTATTGCTGCAACCAAGACTACAGAACTGTAATTTTCTATAATATTTTTATTTATTTATTAGTATTGTATTTATTTACACGTGTACTTTTTTTATTATGTAATTATTAGACAATAAGTATAATTTTCGACTACAGTATATGTAATAAAATCTCTATATAGCAAGAATAAAAAAAATTGTGAAAAAAAAACGGGCCCAGGAGTGTAACGTTTTAGTTTAATTCAAGCACAAGGCAATATAACGCACGTCATTCAATAAAAAAAGGTCCCGCTTTGACTTGGAAAAGGTAACTATTTTAAACGAGCTAAATACTATCGTAAAGTATTTTGCATTTTCGTAATCAATATATATCTCCCATAATGATAAGAGAATGTACAAAAGTCGAGTGCACTTTGGAAGTCGTTGAAAGGACTAGCTATGGGCAGATACTAGTGAATGACAGGATATATATGTAGTGGTATATCTGACAAATGTACCACGAATAATGATATTTCAAAATACATCTTTGAGACGTATTGATGCCAAATATCATGTATAAACCCATGCATTAAATATATTATAAAAATATAACAATATTTTTATAATATATTTAATGCACCAGTCGACTGAAACCACACCACCGTATTTTCCGACCCCAAGTAACATCTTACAAAACTTAATATGTACACCTTCTATTATGTCATCGGGCTTATCGGTCCCCCAAACTTCGCTGCCATATACATGTATAGTAGAATTGGTTTTACTAGAGATCCAAAAAGCTTGATCGTAAGGCATGGATTATAACTAAAAGAAGGACCCATCTCTTTCTTCAACTTAGCGGGGTATTAAACATTTTCCCTTGTTACGTAACAGTTATTTCACCGACCAAAATCACTAGGTTCCTGTTAAAAACATTAAAATACCACTACCCCCGGGACCCTTGGATAACCATGTATACTATAGCAGAGATTTGAGTATTTTTTTCAGAATAAAGTACAATGTTTTGAGGAGTTCGCAGTGCCGATTACTACGTTGCTGGGGTGTTTTTCTAAAATTCATAATCACTATATACGCCAACATACTAGCCTAATCCAGAACTCTGTTAAATCCGCTCTATTTTGACGAATTTCTACACTCAAAACTATGCTTTGTTAAAGCACCGGCCTTCTTCTCCCGCTATAGCTATACATTATTATTAAATCACCGCTAAATTTCACCGCAGGTCAGACATACGCGCTGTTGATTCCTCGGCCAATCCAAAGAGAGCGAAGTGAATAGTTACAGATGAGGTAATATAGTAACCGGTTAACTCGCCATCTGCGTATGCTATTTCTTTAGATGTCAAGCTCAAATGAGCTTAACGTTGTTGTGGCTCGGTTTGAATCTCATATTATGAGTTCAACTATGCGCTCATTCACTATGCATGCGATGTATTTTTTGTCAAGTTTGTAGTGTGCTTATCGCCACTCGAGTGATTTCAACTTGCCGGTTTTCGACTTTCAAAGCACATTTTTGTCTCTAGATAAATCGATAATGCGTTCGGGTTCCTGATAAAGTTGTCAATAAAACCTAGTGCATCTGAAGTAAAGTACAGGTCAGTTTTCATCCATAAAAATGTATTTTTGATGTCGGAAAACAAATTGTTTTGAACGCCGCGAGGTTGAACTTCAAGTGAAAGCCGTCGAGGCTTGATTCCTATTCAGTCTTCCGTTTACCACGCAATGGGTTCTTGGCGCGCGCGTCAAAGTGGGACTTTATTCATTTCCAGGGGCGGATTTAAGGGGGGTGGATTGGGTGTCTAGTCACTCCCCTTTGGGCTAGTTGGACTGGCCAAATTGCAGCATTTTACAGAGGCAATGCAAATGACTTCCAAAGTGCACTCGACTTTTGTACATTCTCTTACAATTCCCGAACAAAAAATCTATGACAGCAGCCCCCCCCCCCCCCTTCAAAAATCCTGGATCCGATCCTGCATTTCTGTCATATAATAAACACCTTATTGGTCAAGCTTGTTCGGTCAAGAGAGGGGAATATTGGCCTCGTTCATTTTTTGCGTTTTTATAAACACGCAAAAAAGGAACTTGGCCAATATCCCCCATCTTGACCTCACGCTTGGTCAATAACCTCTATATCTAGTTTTGATCATTGCGATGTTATAAACATTCTTCCTCTAAAGACCTGTCTAGACATGAAATAAACTTCAAAGCCACCCGAATATTAGTTCCATGAAAGACTCTGGAGGTTATACTTGTATCATCCTTTCATGGAACCGACTATATGGAACCGACCGCCCTATCTTCAGTCATGATCATGAATGGAAGCTCTCTTGAACGTGGAAGTCCTTTTAAATATCTTAGTGTAACTTTTAGAGACAACTTCTCTTGGCCCAACATAGATCAGTTTGGACCAAGATAACAGGAGGATCCAGAGTGTTCAGGGGGGTGCAACCCGCCTTGTCTTCAGTCATGAATGGAAGCTCTCGTGGACGTCCCGTTTTAAATATCTTAGTGTAACTTTTAGAGACGACTAAGATAACAGGGGGATCCAGCGGGGTTCAGGGGGTGCAACCCGCCTTATCTTCAGTCATGAATGGAAGCTCTCTTCCGGCCGACATTTAAAAAATATATATAAAGTAAGCAGCCAAACTCTCAGAAAAATGTTAAAGAAATTGTTTTTTTTGATGAACAATGTAAGATTAACCACTTAGAAGAAAAACGATTTGTATTTTTTGCAAATCCCAACTCTTTATGGGCTGTAGATGTATCTCTCGCTAAGCCTTTTAGCCGTCGTCCTATCTCTATGATTATCGATTTACTTGAAATTTGTAATTTTGTAAATTGTTAATTTGTATTTTTATGCAAACTTATGTAAACTATACTGTTAACATATTTGAGGACTACGCCTTAAATTACTCTCTTGGGTAAGCGTGACATCCT